>CAMPDV010000324.1:0-348263 GCA_946699065.1 Loxodes magnus
AAAAGTTAAGAAACCAAATAGATCCTAATTAAAAAGCACTTAAAGAAACTAAAGGTAATAAGTTAAATCAAAAGTAAAGGAATCAATTAAGCAAGTATAATTTATTAAAAAGCCAAATATTTGGAAAATGTTTGAAAAATTGAAGAGCGTTAAATAGATATACTCTAGGAAAGTAAAATATATCTTAGTGCAAAAAAGGAAATATTATAGAAGATTTGTCTTAGCAGTATATTAAATAAAGATATACACATCCAATAAATTTCTATAAGCTTTACTGATATAAGAAACTATCTTGCTAATATTATGAATAGTCAGATACTATGAAACTGACTTTAATGTTCATAAGTAAATTATAAGTAAAGTAATGTTTTTATTTATGTAGAGAGCTTATAGTAAAGTATTGCAAGATATACTTAATTAAGAATATTCAAACATAAGGCTCAAAACTTATGTATCTTTGTCTTAAGCAAATAAATAAATAAGTTAACGCTATTTTTATTTTAAGAAAGGTGATCAATTAAAACTAAAAACTTACACTTTTATTAATAAGATAGGATATATACTTATAAGGAAACATTAGCATAACTTTATATCTTATTATAACATGAGCATCTAATATTAGCCACCTAATAAGATAATAGAATGAAGTTAATTAGTTTAAAGCAATCTAAAGAACTTAGAAAATACACATTTAATGAGAATGGAGAGATGATTTGAAGGATAAGAAGCTATGTTGGCAAATTAAAGGAAAATTGAAAGAAAAGAGAAAACTATTAATTAGCTTCGTTATATTAGTTCATAGTATTGCTGGAAAACTAGGAATTAACAGAGATTCATTCGTTAATAAACGCATTGATAGATAATCTTAGACCTATTGTCAGCAATACATTAAATAAAGTAAATTTGAATGGAATTTGATTAAATAACTTTTTATGCGAAAGATGATTGTATATGCTTCCAAAATATCAGATAAGATAAATGAAATCATAAAGTCAGTTGGATTATGCATAACGTACTTTTAGACATTCATATCTTTCTTTTAATTTTAAATGTTTAGCCTTTTAAATGAGTCGATATATAAAATAATATTCTAGTCTACCACTCTTAGTAATTAAAAAATAGACTTCTCATTTTAGTCTATAAAGCTAAATTTCTAGCTTTTATTATTATTGCAGTCTAAAGTATTTAATAAAAGATAGTTCTTCAAGAAACTAAAGCTATTAGATCTACTTTTTGAGCTACTTAAATCTATTTTTTAAATAAAATTTGGCTTTCTTAATTTTATAGAATAAAAAATAAAGACACTGAAGATTGTAGCATCCTGGCTTAATTTACTTATGATTTCAGCTGTAAGAAAAAGAAATAAAAATAGAAATTAAATTTTTGATTTGATCTTTGAACTATGCTTATAGTAGATGTTGAGGCTTTTCTAAAAATTGGATGAGAGAATAAATAGCTTCAAAGGTAAATTTACTAACAGACTGAGAATCTTTTGTGGAACTGTAAGCAGATCTGAATTTTATACTAAATGAGAAGAAAGCCAAAGGTTTCTTGGTATAATGAAGAGACAATATTAATATGTTAGCAAGATAAGACTCTAAAAAATGTAGCAATCAATGAAAAAATTTGTGCTCTTAAAAGAAAATTTGCTCTATTAAGAATAAAACTGAATGAATAAACCAAAGAAAACCATTAAGTTTGCAGTAAAAAGCTTTTAAAGCAAAATATTATTATCACCATTAATCCAGTTAAGATTGTCAATAAATAAAGTGAAGTCAAAGAAGTTAGAAATGGATAATAGAATGAATAGTGATATTATAAATACAGAAAGAAAATTATTGAAGAAATTAACATCCTTTTGAGTAAAAGCAGAGAAAGTAGACAGGCTTTCTTTGCATAACTTCTAGAAAGGTAATTGAAACTAACTTTGACTATTTAGAAGAGTATAAAAAATTATGGAATAACACAGAGCTTAAACAATTATGCATACAAGATATGAAGGAATAGGCAGAGATAGGTAGAATTTACTATCTAAGGTACAGATTTCTAAAGCATTCTTTTTATTAGTAAATGAGAGCTAAAATAAAGAAGAAAAAATAAATTTCTGAAAGGTTTACATAGTTGTCAAGGTGATAAACCCTTAGATGCTACAATTCAGGAAAAAAACAGAAAACAAATATCAGAAAAATAAAATTATCCTTATTAATTTCGAGAAAGAAACATCAGAAGAGTAAGAGAAGACGATCTTAATGCAACTCTATTATTTGCTCACTTTTATTAAGCAAAAAGCTTGCTAAAACTACATTCTTTTAGTCATAGTAATTTTTGTCCTATTACCTGGTCTAATATATTTCTAATATTAATTAATTAAGTTTATAATTAATAAAAGAAGCTTAATAGCAAATCATAAATCTTCCTTTTCTATTATTATTTTTACTTATTTAAGTTTAACTAATTATTAATTTTAACAAAGTGTTTTAATATCTTCTCTATATTATATTAAACGAGCACTATCAAGTTTATAACCATCAAATAAATGCTATTCGATACTTATTAGCTAATAAGCATAAGAAACCCTCAAGATGGAATTGCTATTTAAGCTTTATTCCTAGTTATATTATTTCTTAAGAATCTTACTAGTCTTCTCTTTTTATCTAACCTATTATAATTATTAAGTCGTATGACAATATTATCCAAGTCTGTTTGCTAATAGCCTATGGATAAAAGAAATAATCATTTAAGGTTCTTTAGAATTTTCCACCTATTGGGTAAATCTTTTGCGAAAATTTCAAAATTCATAGAATTTCTATTCCAGGATTTAGTTTGAAGGATCAAATGTTTTTATTAGTTTTTTTCAAAAAATTTAGCCTTTTTAGCGTTATTTTGCTTAATAGCCAAATATATAATAAACTAAGCATATTAACTATTTCCACTTATAACTTAAAAGTTCTACAGTAGTATATAGATATGCTATAAGTATATCTCTTATAGTCTTTAAATTAAAGCTACTAAATATATAATACTAATAGCCTACTTTGCTAAAATAAAGGGTTGCTAGTAGTCTTATTAACTGTAATATAATAATGCTAGGCTATTAAAATTAGGATATAGTGATTAGTTAATTAAAGCTAGATTGTTAATCTTATATCCTTGCTACTGTAATATCTAAGTATTTATCTATTTAGGTTAAAATAAGTTGCTATTAAAATAAGAAGCTAAAGCTTCTTTTAAGTATGTTAAGGTTTTTCAATATTTGTAGTTATAGTAAGGGAGGTGCAATTAGGTTACTACGTTTGAATAACAATCAGTTGAGAAGACTCAAAATAGGTAGATCTAATAAAAAACTTATTCTAAACTAGTAATATGTGAAGCTTAAAATATTAGTTGAAGTCGTTGATTGGAAATTCCTTTAGATCTTGATATGGTGAATAAAGGAACATTAAAGAAAAGTCAGAAAATGAAAAGTTAATTCTATCTTAATAAGAAACAGTGTTCTAAAAGACAGAGTCAGATATCAATTTCTATAGACCAAATTTTATGTAAAAGTAGAGAATGTTGAATGAAGCAAATATAATGGACACTAAGAATCTGCTTAAAATAAAGATAAAGCGAGGTATTCGGACAATCTCATATTTATCATTAGTTGTTTGACTGGTTGTATCTATGAATTCATCTAAGAAATATTTGAAAGCCTAAAATATTTCCAAACGAGAGATTCTTATTGGTGATGTTAATTTCTCTAAAGATTGCTAAAAATTTAGAAACTTTTTGATGAAGGTTACGGAGAACATTAAATTGCTGTCTGATTTCTACTTAACTTCATTACTAGAATTACGATATGTTTGTAGTTAGAAATGCTTGATAAACAGAAAAAGATGAAATACAAAAAATAAAGAATTCCAAGTATGAAATTCATATTTAAAATAAATTCATATCTTCAAAGATGGAAATGAAAACGACGGTTAACTTTTTATCCAAATCTCGTTGGATATAAATGGGTAAATTTGATAAGAAACTAAATATAATTTAAAGATTAATCTCATAAAACCATCAGTGGTTTAGTAGAATTCCTACTCTTGAAAGAATAGTTTGAGCTAAAGGAATTAAAGCAAAGAAAAAAGTATAAAAATATCCCATCAACGCAAGATCTTTAAAATTAAAGAATCTCAATGAGCCTCCTATTGTTTTTAACATGCTGAATATAACTGCCAAGTAAAACTGAATAGTAAAGAATGTTTAACCTACCTGCTTTCAATTTTGTATATTGCAAGTTTAGTCTCGGAGCTACGCTACAATGAGGAGTTTAATCTAGCGGTAAAAGATACTAAGCAACTTTCTTTAAAAGGGAAGAAAAAAGCAAAAAAATTATCAATCTAAGCTTTAAGATTTAAGGATTAAGGAACATGTATATCATTTACTTACCTAATAAGTAGAATCTGGAGCTTAAAATGAAAAGCATTTGATAGATTTATTTTTTAGCTTTTCGTAAAAGAAAATAGACAACTTCATATTATTCTTTTTTAGAAGATTTACAATATTGAGGCTAGGAAATAGATTTACCTTCAAGTAGCTGCTTGCTTCTATGAATCAATTAAGATAGTTTAGTTGCTGGTTCAATTTCTCCCTTTTATCTTCTTAAAAAATTTCTGTTAAAGCAAGACAAACTAAGTGTAAGAGCGAGGAACTACATATCAAAGAGCAGTAAATAGAAATGATCAGAGAAGAAAGCAAGTTCAAACTGACCAAAAAACAACTTTAAAGTACTAGCCTCAGAGTTAATAAATAAATTAAAGTATTTAATTGATTATTTATTATATTGGAGCATTACTAGTTAAATTAATAAATTATTAAGTTTACAAGACTCAGTATCTTTAATTAAAGATAGCCTAATTCTGTATAATACTTCTTATTTATGTATCTTAAGAAACTAACAAGATACATTAAACCTTTAAATATATAATATATTTCATTCTAAGCTTTTATTTACAAAATATTTGTTAATAAGTATATTAAACTAATTTAAAAATAAAATTTAGCTTTAATGCTTTTTGTGGTAGTTAATTTTTTAGGTTCATTTTAGCTTAGAGATATAAGGAAAATTAATTAGAGTAATATGATCTAAACGAAGAAGAGAGAAGTTAAGCAGATAGAATTTTAAAAGATTTGATAGATAATTTTTTAAAGAGACTAAAGTATGAATGTTGTTGTAGTTTTGGGATTTAAATTTATGCTTATTGTATAGTCTAGAGAATGGATCAACGTTTAGTCTAAAATATTGCAAATTTGGAAAAAATGACCGGAATTTTTATATTCCTTAGAATATAAAAAATGAACACAACTAAAAATTTTTGATTCAAGATAATCAAGAAAATGAAAAACTTAAAGAGTGTGTACGATTATGCTACTTTGAAAATTTAGATATCAAACTATCACATTAATATTTCAATCTAGATTTTATAAAAGTCATTGAATATTTGTCGTTCTAGAAGGATTTACATTTTTTCGTTTTTTCAAAAGGAAAATTCTTAGATTTATAAGTTCAAAGTAGACATTTTGGCAACCACTTTGGACATTTCTCATTTATTCACCGCTTTTTTATTTATTACTTTGATTAATTAAATTTTAGTGATTTCGTTTTTCATTTAGAAGCACCGGAATTCTATAATTATTTAATTCTTCTGTAAAACTTTTGCTATTCTATTTTATCTTAAGAAACACTTGTTAAACCACGCTCAATATACAATCTGTAACTACTTGCAAACTTGATTATTTTTTAAATATCAAGCATGTCTTTTCGTTACAATTGATTCTTTTAATTTATTCAGAAAAATTGGAATTTAGAAGCTATTTCATTCTAGATTGCAAATGATATTCTTTAGTCTTTTAATAAATAAAGTTCAATTTAAGATTTAAAATTCTTACCTTGTAGGTTTAATTTGTTTCTGACTTTCATTATGTTTATTTAAATCCTTTGTTATTACTACTAAAGACTGTATTCTTTTTTAATTTTGGAACTAAAGCCAACTAGACTAGGATTTCTTGTGGCATTAATTTTAGTTTACATAATTTATATTAGCTAATCTAATATTTATATTATCTCATGCTTATTACAAAGAAACATATTATGTTAAGTTTACTCTTTCTATTAATTCAGAAAATAGTAATAGAAGATAGTAAAGATATTTTTTGTTTCTTAAAAGCTTATAAATTTTGTTAATAACAAAGAACTTATTTTGAGAAAGAGAGTATTAATAGTAGTAACAATATAATATAGATTTGAATAGAAGAAAAGAAATAAGTGTAATATAAAGTAAAATAGGTTAGGTATTATTAATTTGAAATGATAATTCCAAACATAACATAAATAATAAATATAATATTAGTTTGCTATAAAAGAGAAAGTGATCTAAATGTATTATTAATTATAACTAATCTAATATCTTTATAAATTAAAGAGAAATTAAATTTAAATTAATACTAATAAAGCTAAAAGGATTAAATTTTAAGTATTTAATAGACATAATTAAACATATTAAAGCTTATTTTAATAATATAATTAAATATTACTATTTCATAATTGTAAGATAAAATTAGTGATACACCATTTCTAGTTAGTTTAAATATTTACTTTCTACTACTTCTATTTATTACATTTATATAACCTATTTTGCTTAGAATAACCATTAAAAGTAATAAACTATATTAGTTTATTATTTTAAGAGAGACCTTTATAAATAAAAAGTTTTAATTAAATAGTAGTAAGAAAATGGGCAATTAAAAGAGTTTATCTTATAAAGTCGAAATTTAAATGCTTTGTTTTAAATAATTTAATGTTTTTTAATATTCAAACTAATTAATAAGAAACTTATTTTATTTCTATTTTTTAATTAGCAAAAAGCTTAAATTTATTATTTTTTTGATTCAAATGTAAGTGAAAAATAATAATTAATAACAGTAGCTTTAAAACTATTTTACATTTTTATTTATCATTAAAAAGGGTCTATAAAGAAATAAGCTTTTCTTATTAAGAGTCTTTTATTTAAAACACAAATAAGTTGTAATTAATAAATCCATATTAAAGTTATTATAATAAGGATATAATTCTTCCTTATCAAACTTTTTATATAATAATTTATCCTTTTATTTAAAAGTAAAAAGATATAAAATAATTAAAATTGTAAAAGCTTGTACACTATAAGTTTAATATCTTGTTTTGTTTTAAGACAAAAATAGAACTTATAAATCAATGTTTAAGAAACAAGATATTTATGAGTATGCTTAATAAATATTTAATTGTTTAATTGTATTGAAATTAAGTCAGTAAAATTAAGTGGAGTTATTTTAATTAAATAGTTATTGAAGTAAGTTATAAAAATTAAAATGGAGAAAAAAAAAGCAATTTACTAAAAGTATTTTTTTAAGAAAACTCCTAAGAGCGAGAAACCACATCCTAGGGAAAGTATCTCTACTTCATTTCAAGTATGAAATTCTGCCCAACTTATGCTACTAAAAACTAATAAATAAAATCAGTTATGACCAAAGTAAAGGTATTTTTTGAATAGTTTTTAGACTAAATCCTCACTGGTCACACCTCAGCTATTTTATCGGTATCCATATCAAGTGACCTGAATTGAATTGTATCAGGTTCAGGATGTTCTGAATATTCGATAAAGATCTGGAATTTCCAGACAGGTACTCTCCTAAGAACTATAACAGGACATACTTTACATGTTCGCTCGGTAGTAATCTCCCCTGACTCTAACTATATTATATCAGCATCTTGGGATAAAACCATAAAGATCTGAAATTAATAGACTGGCTCTCTCTTAAGAACTATAACAGGACATACTTTACATGTTCGCTCGGTAGTAATCTCTCCTGACTCTAAATATATTATATCAGGATCTGATGATAAAACCATAAAGATCTGAAATTTCCACAATGGTGCTCTCCTAAGAACTATAACAGGACATGCTTCTGATGTTTAATCGGTTGTAATCTCCTATGACTCTAAATATATTATATCGGGATCTTTGCATAAAACCATAAAGATCTGAAATTTCAAGACTGGACTTCCTGCGCGAATTCTTTATGAACATTCAGGCTGAGTTTTATCGGTGATAGTGTCTAAGGATGATAAGTATATAATATCGGGTTCGGTTGACAGTAATATTAAGATATGGGACTTCTCTTCTGGTTAGTGTATTCGTACTCTTCAAGGTCATGCAGATGGTATATCAAGACTTCAGTTAAGTGTTGATTCAAGTGTTATATTTTCTGGTTCAAGAGATAAAACAATCAAGATCTGGAACTTTGATAAGGGTGAGTGTATATAGACTTTGTAAGGACATACAGAATCAATATATTCTATAGCATTGAGTGTTGATAATAGATGGTTGGTATCGGGAGGATATGACAAGACGATAAGAAAGTGGAGGGTTTTGAGATGAGTAATTTATGATTTGACTTAATTTAATTTTACGATTAAAGATATAAATTATTGGTTATTCATTTAAATGAATGGTTAATGGTAATTATGTTTGTAGTTTTTGAAGTGTTTGCTTAATGCTTTTTATTGATTTAAAAGGTTTTATATTCTTATCTTAAAAAAAGTTTGAGTAAATAATATAGGTTATTGAAAATTAGTGAAAGTATGTGATTTAAAAAATGGTTATGTTTAAAAATATTTTAAATATAATTATAGTAAATGAAGACAAATAATAAATTTAAGTATTTTTTCATTTAATGAAATTTGTTATTGATTTATTTTTAACTTTTATTTTATTTTTAGATTTTGTAAATTTTCAAGGTAAGTAAAAGATTTAAATTCTGAATAAATTTTGATTTTTTTGTGAAGTAGTTAAAATATTATTTATAATGGCAAAGTTAGTTTATAATCTTGATTATTATTTAAAAAATGTAATTAAGTGTTTCATTTTATTTATTTTAAATTAAATTTTGTTTATTATTATTTATTATTATTGACATATATATATAAAATGGCTTCTAAGAAATAACAGAACTTTGAACAAAACATTTAAACAGGAAAATTCTCTAAAAAATAAAAAAAGCGAAATAATTACAATGAGTGAAAGTGAGAAATATGATTGATATGACGAACATTAACCACTTGGAAATCCAGAATTAAAAAAACTTCCGACACAAACTCAAATAGAAATATTATCTAAGTAATTAAAAGAGTTTATGTTTAAAAATAGATACCTCACTGATAAAGTAGAAAAATTAGAAAAACTAATAACGTCTTTACTTGAGAAACAATATTAATCATCATAAGAAATAGAAAATAAACTGGAACAAAGAATTCTTTAAATTTAATAATAAATTCAGGTTACACCATTTTCGTTTTAACAGAATTAATCAGATCCTATGGAAATAGAAAATGAAGCCTCAAACTAAAATAAACAGTAAACGTTTATTTAAAATAAGTAGTAAATTTAAATTAAATAAGTGTTACAGGAATAATAGTTTAAAAGAAGAATAAAATGCTACGTGTGCAATAAATAACGCCAATGAAAATACTGCTACTAACTAAGCGAAATTTAAAGAAAGAATAAATAAGATATTTTTAGAAAACTATTTAGGATATATCCAACATAAAGCGGAAAAATTTATAGAAAAAAATTCTTTAATTCAAATCTTAATCCTTGGATAAATAATTAGAAACGCTAAGTGCAAGACCAAAACTATTCCGAATATTAAAGGATGGTGCACTAATGAAGTGCTACACCGCCTAACTAAGCCTAGTAGGAATTCAAGACAAACTAATAGAGACAAGCTGATAGAATAGATCAGATGGCTGACTACTAAGGCTTTAACAAAGCTTTTTAACTTTAACTTTTTTTTGTAAACTTTATGAATCTTCACTATCATGAGTCTTGATTTTTTTAAATCTTCTTTATTGATTTTTTCCTATAGATCAACTTTAACTCATTTTTATTAGATTCTTGGACTTTATATTAGATATAGGATGCTTCTTTATTTACTTGAAATATTCTTTTCCTATAGAGCGAGCCTTTTTAATTGTATTAATTCTTAAGTAAAATTTGCCATTAGTTTCTATTATTCTTTGTTCTTCTTATTTAAATTGGTATAAAATTTCTTAATTTATGTCTGGTCACTTGCAGTTTCAGCAAATCATAGTTTTTCAGTTGGAAATATCTTATGTTGTAGGTTTTTGTTTTTTTCCATTGCACTGTTAATATTTAGGATTATGCTGGCTTATAGATTCTAGTATTCTAAATTTCTCTTACGGTCTATTTTATCTATAAAATTATCCCTTAGATTTGCTAAAATAATGAATTTAGAACTAAATACTATCGTAATGTTAATTTTTCAGATTTTAAAACTCCATAGAGTTTATTAAATTTTAAGTTCGCTAACAAAGATCATTGACAATCTTTGCTAATTTTTGATTTCCCATATTAAGAAAGAAATAATCGCTGATATATCTTATTAAGAGTTATTAAGTTTTATTTGAGACTTCTGCTATTTCTCTAGTGTAATTTTATTTTTACAGTGTAGTCCGCCATTGAGATATTACGCACACTTTAACCAATTTTTTTTATTTTAAAAAATTTAACTTAATCAGTTTGAAGCATTGTAAGACCTTATGAAAAGTGATTAAGAGTTTCTTAAATTTATCCTATTTTGTCCCACTAAAAAAGATAAATTCAGCGTTTATCCATTTACTTATTGGCATCTCTTGTCTTGCTAAAAAAATTATTGCAAAGATAGAGATATTATTTGCAATATTTAGATTTAAAGTATTGACAAATATGAAAAAATTAGGAATCAAAAGAAAAAACTAAGAGTATTATATTAAAAAAAGTATTTAAAGAGACTAGAAAAGGAGGAGTTTTGAATGAGATAAAGATTTTGTTTTGAATAGAAAAATTTGATAGTAATTTTTATCTTAGGTATCTATTTTTAAGTTTATATAAATTAATATACTACCTTAAAAAATATTGTGCCGCTAGGTAAACCTGGGCCAAAAATCTATTTACTATGAATATGGATGTAGGCAAGGTCAGGAGAACTAGTAAGCAATCTGGTGCTCTATACATTGTATAGTGAGTAATCTCAAACTAGATTTCGTCACGGGGAAGGGTGGATAAGCTGTGACAAGACAAGTCCAAATTGCCAGAGAGTTGTCGGTTGCAGTATGAAAGTTTGATTGAAGGCCTACTAATAACTTAATTACTAATTCTTATTTTGATCTTATTCAAGAAGACTGGAGCATTTGATTTGAGCCTCAAGAATAGTTTTAAAAAACAGATTCCCCATTTGGAGAAGCTGATGTGACTCAATGGACGAATAGAATGACAACAAGAAGTATGAGAACAATTTTTTAATATTAAATATTAATATTTAAAGAACTGAGCGCCAACGAGTTTCTACGCCCTCTATAATAATATTTATTTATTATTATTATTTATTAGATTATTTATTGTAAATCTTTCTAGGAAAAATTTAAATTTAGGAATTTTTTAATTTTTACTTTGTTTAAATCTTTAGGCCTATAAATTTTTTATGCCTTTTTATAATTTATTCTTTTGTTTATTTAACGATTTGCAAAAAATATTTATAAAGCTTTAATTTTCGTTTATTTCTTCCATATTTTTATAATTTCAATATTTTTCCTTTTTTGTTTAACAAAAGATTTTACAACATTTTTTAATTTAATTACTTTTAGCCATTTTCAAACATAAAAATTTATTTTTATTTTTTATTTTTATTAATTTATATAAATAGAACTATTCACATATTAAAGAGATCTTATTCTTCTCTATTTTTTTATTTTTATTTAATTTTTTTTGTTTCTTTTCTTTTAAATTTTTCGTCATAAAATGTTTTTTAATTAAATTTCATTTTTTTATTTTAAATGCAATTTTGATAAAAATTTAATTGTCAATACTGAAATGTTAAATTACCTATTAAGGTTAAATAAATTTTTCTTTTTTATAGTGTTAATTTATTAGATTTTGATGGTGTAAAATTTTCTAAATTTAGGTAGTTATTTTCAATGTATATTTACGTGGTTTTTGCTTATAAGGAAATGCCTTTTCTAAATTTAATAATGTAAACTGAAAAACCCTAGATTTCATAGTGTCAATCATGTAAAGGAGCTTTCGATAGGTAGATGAAAATCCCAATGATCCTTCCTTGCAAGCACAACATATGCTATATTTGTGTCAATGACCAGTTCAAGAAAAACATGAGCTTAGTATGTTTATTCTAAAGCTGCTAATAAGTCTATGAGATACATCCAGTAAATTTATAAAAAGATGACTAGTTACTCAGCCATCTAGAACAAAAGGGAGTTTTAGAAAGTATAGCATTACTAGAGAGATAATAGTAATAAATACATTAAGCTTATTCATAATTGACTGAAGTCTATAGTAATTTCATCTAGTAGTTAATCAAGCATGTAAACAATTATATTTTCAAGGATAATATAAATCTACAAAGATAATTGAACTAATAGGCTAAAAAAATACAAGGTTAACTAAAACGCTTGAAATTTTAAAAGTAATTAATCAATAACTAGGGAAGCAACTAATAATAGTACGTTTCATAAGTTTTAGCAACTGATTAATTTGAAAAGTAAGTATAAAAGTCGGTCTCTGATGCCTAAAGAGTCATATAGTAGAACAATTTGGTATCAACTAAAGTTTATGAGGAGTTAGATAGCTATAAATTCGGTCATGTTTAAATGATTTAGGAAAACAACCATCTTAAGAATGAAATGCAAAAGTTGAATCTCTAAGTTTAGCAATTGCAAAAGTAGCTATCTTAATTATAAGATTCTTTGAGCCAATAGTAGTAATAAAAGCAGATAAAACCTATAGACATCTAAATAACAATTGTGTCTCCAAATAATAAATCAATATCTCTATAAGTCAAATAAGAGACTACAATAAAGTAGGTAAAGGAATAGATCAACTCAAAAACTAATTTATTAGTTTAAGGTTTGGATATCGCTAAGAGTAGCTTCATTCTGGATGATAATAAAACTATAGCTCATTATAATACAGTAAACGGTGAATAGTTGCAAATGAAATTCAGTAAGTTCAAATTTAATATGGGATAATAAAACTACTATAGACTGTATCTAATTTATAATGCTAATAAAGAGAAAGGATGTAAGCTCGATCTCAAGCAAATTCTCATTTAGGGGGTAATGTGATATTTAATAATTTTAAAACGTTAGATGGTAATTATTTTGATATCTAAAGATTGTAATATTCATTCTAAATAATCGTAATATTTAGATTGTAAGTTTCGGGTTTAAATAATCCTTACTTAAGGGGGTAAATTTAATTTCAAAACTTAATTTTATTTTATAGGTAAGTTTGAGTTTAAGTATTCTGAACCATAGAGAGTAAGAAGACATTTAATGTGAAAACGAAGATAGTAAGTAGACATTTAAAGTGAAACTGAAGATTGTAAATGGACATTTAATGTAAAAATGAAGCATGTAAGTTGATATTTAATGTGAAAATGAAGGAAGTAAGTTGACGCTCAATGTAAAAATGAAGATTGTAAATTAGCATTTAATGAGTAAATGAAGTTAGTAAGTTGAAATTTAATATGAAATGAAGTTGGTAAATTAACATTTAATGCGAAAATGAAGAATGTAAGTTGAAAATTAATGGGAAAATGAAGTATGTAAATTGATATTTAATGCGAAAATGAAGCAAGTAAGTTGACATTTAATGTGAAAATGAAGCAAGTAAATAGACATTTAATGTAAATGAAGATTGTAAGTCAACCTTTAATGTGAAAATGAAGCAAGTAAGCAGATATTTAATGTGAAAACGAAGGTTGTAAGTTGATATTCAATGTGAAAATGAAGAACGTAAGTTGACATTTAATGTTACACTAGAACGTAAGGAGTTATTTTTTTTAGGATGTAAGAAATTCTTATAAGATATTTATTTAGATTGTAGATAATTATAATTATTTCTGAATAGGTGGTAACATACTTAATTGCTATTATAGAATGTATGAAAATTTGAAAATATTTAAGGGGGTAAGATCAGTTATAGAAATAAGGATGTAATTTATTATCATTAATACAGTGATAAATTGTTGAGAACTCTATCGAACTTAATACTTTATTAAGATTCTATTTAATTAAAAAATTATATAAGATAGTATTTTAATTTTATTTAAATTTAAGATAAATTATAAAAATAAAGATAAGCAACTATAAATTTAGAGAAGCAAAGTAAATCATACAAATATAAATTAGCTTATTATGCTTTTATTTTGGATGACTATAAACTCCTTTATTTAGCTTAATGAAAATGATATTATCTTAATAAAAGCTAAATGCATATCTCGTTGTTTAATAAATTAAGTTTCGAATTAAGATTTTAATAAATATAGTGACAGTTATCAAGATATTAGCAAGATTAGATAGATAAAAAGATTTTGTTTCTTTGAAGGGATTAATTCTATCAGTAGATAATAAATCGACAGGATTGAAGTTTGATCTTATCAATAGAATTAGAAATTTTAAGTAAAGTGAACCTCAGTTTCATCTATTTTTTATTTATTTCAGAAAATTATCATATAAAAGGAATTAAAAAATGTTGAAAGGTAATATAAAAGAGCAAAGAATTATAGTTTTAAATTTAAAAATATGTAATTAAATCAAACTGTAAAAATGTAAAAATTGCTTCAAATAGTTTTAATTTAGAAAAGCATCTAGGAATGTTAGATAAAAAAAATAGAAATAGTGAAAAGAAATATATTTGTACTTTGCCATTTAAAAGTTTATTAAAAATAATTTAATTTAAATAGGGTGATCCTTACCTTTTAAGGTCGCGAGAAGAATTCCCCAGAGATGAACTGACTGTGAAGCAACCTTTTCTAAATGTTGGACTTGACTAATCTCTTCATTATGGGTTGGAAATCTACCTGTAATCGCCTGGTGGCGTTCTGTGCTTTGGAGATTTTGAACTGCAACTCTGCCCACAAATAGAAGAGAGAATGCTATGGGAATATTGGAGATTAATGAGACTTATAAATTGACTTTTTTAAAGAGATACGGCCTATTGTAGGGCTACGCATTATAATAACATTTTTTTTAATAAAAAATTTATTTTATTTGAATATGAATTTTTTTATCTCTTTTTATATTTAAAAAAATTGAGGATAAAATTGTCAATTATTTATAAGAGAATAATTTTAATTTTTTAAATATGATTTTAAAAATGCTTTACTAAAATTTCTGTTAAACATTTTTTAAATAAATTAAAAAATTTAAATAAAAACTCGATTTTTTTTAATTTTTAATTAAATATAAGAACCAAATATAATTATATGTAACAATTTATTATCAGAATTAATATAAGAGTTAATTGTAAAAAAATATAAGAATTAATTGCAAAAAAAATTAAAATAAATAAATATTTAATTTTTTATATATTTTACTTAATGAGATTTTATTTACTTATTTTCATAATTTTGATAATTTTTTACGAATAAATTGTGGGAATAATAATAAAGATTTTTGTGAAGTATCCTTTCAAAAAATGTATTGGTTGATAAAGCTTCTAAAAAAGGAAATTAAAAAAGTTTGATATAAAATTCCGTTTTATTTTAATTTTTAATTAAAAAACAATTTTAATTTTGATACAATTATATAAAAATTAAAAATATTTAAATTTAGTATGCCACAAAAATCTTTTGTGGTAAAATCCTCGATAATTTTTATTTTATTTTGTAGTACATTAACCTTAACTTTTACGATAACAATCAAAAAAAATCTTGCTCCGTTTGAAAAATTTGATTCTTTTCAAAACGTATAATTTTTAAGCAATTTAAATTCTTTTCGAATAGACACATATTAGAATTTTTAATTTATAAAATTAAAAAAATTTATATTAATTTATAATCATCCTCAAATTTTAAAAGATAAAAAATGTAAAAAAGGTAAAATTAAATTTATAGTCCTCGAAAAGAACTTCACAACTAACTTGATTCCGCTTTCTCACAAATTAAAGGATGATTTAGGACTTCGTTAGTCCGCCATCCTTATCTCCCACACAAATACCATTTTTTCTTCTAGTTTCTATTTCAATTTTCGTTTTATTCTTGAAGTCTTGAGTTGTAAAATTTCTTTCTATATATTTATTCTATTCTCTTTAGTCAAATGAAGAAAAGTTCGTCTAATATTTATTTCTTATTATTTCTTTCATTTTCATTTTTCTTTCAGCACTATCTTCAGCAGTGGTTTTTCTGACATATATAGCACCTGATCTTTCTACAATAGTAATTTATCTTATTTGTCTCTTATTATTATTATTCAGGTTCGATTTCCATAGGAATGCTTGATTACTAATCTTGTAATTTTTAAACTGCTAGATGTTATTATTCTAACCTTACTTAAAGTACTTTAATTTCATATAAGAATCTAGAGAATTGGAATTAAAATAATTAAGGAACTTCATCGAATTATTTGTCAATATCTTCAAATTTAGCTACTATTGACTCTTAAAGCTTATCAAGAATTTCTTGTATGGATGGAAATTATAGATCTAGTAATTAAATCAATTTATCTAACATTTTTTCTAATTTTTCTACTCTTAATCTTTGCTGCTTTAGCTCATATTATATATTTGATATCCTTTGCTGCACTGATTACGCAAAGGATGCCTAAGATTATTATTCTTAGTTCTATTAAGATGACTATTCGATTAAATTAGGTAGCCATTCTTTATTTTAATAATATTGTTAATAGAGATCTATCACCTCTTAGGTTTCATGTTTTTATGTAAAATAAATTTAAATTTGAGAATTCCTTTCTTTAATTTTATAGCACTATATTATAAATTTTCTTCTGATATTTTGAAAATTTCTTTAATTTATTCCATCGCAAAAATCTTTGGTAGTATAAAACTCTGAGAAATTTTTTTTTCGTTTTAACAACTTTTTTCCATTTATCAACTTTTGAATTTATCCTTATTATCTCTGATTTTTTTTCCTATAATTTTGTAAAATTTTTAATTTATAGTTTTTCAAAACTTGGATATCTAACTTATTCTTTTTATCCCCAAAATTAAAATTTCTGTCCATTCTCAAATCTTATCTAGTATAAAACGTGGAACAAAAACGCATTTTTTTTATTTTTAATAATTTATTTTTCTCTCTTCACTTTAGCAAATCTTTATACGTTCATATACATTTTCTAAAGCCTCACAATCTTCCATTTTCGTTTTTTCATTCAAAATTTTTTTCTTTAATTTTTCGATTTTTTATAAATTTTTATAAAAAAAGGCTAATTAAAATTGATTAATAAATTAAACCTAAATTAAAAATTATAATTAAATATTAAATTAAATTTTTATAAATTTTAAGCTAAAATTAATTTATACTTTTTTAAATATATTCATAGTTTTAATCAGAATTAGTAATCCATCGTAAAAAACACCTATAGTACAAATATTTCAGCAAAAAAGGACTAATAAACTTTTACTAATGTTATAACACTTAAATTAATACTTAAATACCAAAATTTAAATTAATTAAAATGCTTTTTTATATTTATTTTAAATAAATTAAACCATACACCTTTTAAAACTTTTGATACTTAACAATCTAAAAATCTTTATATTATTTATTACATACTTCTTAATTAAATAAATATAAATATCTCACTCTTACAAACTTTGCCAAGATTGAAAATAAGTTCTTAAAACATATATTAGTAAACTTAAGTCATAATGTTTTAAACATTAAAAAAAGCATTAAGATTTATTGAAATCTTAGCTACAATGAAATATTAATATCTTTTAATTAATCATCACTCATTAAATATCTTATACTCCCTTTTAAATTTATAAAGTTTTAATTGTATTTCATAATTAACTTCTTAAAATTTAAAAATTATAAGTCTAAAAGTCTTACATACTCTCAACTCGCTATCCTCCACTTTCTCACTGTCTTGTCATATGCTCCCGATACTATCCATTTGTTGTCTCTACTTAGTGCTATAGAATTTATATATGCTTAGTGGCCCAATAGAGTCTATATACATTCACCCCTATTAAAGTTCCATATCTTGATTGTTTAATCACCTGATCCAGAAAATATAAATCTTGAGTCATTACTAAGTTGAATACTACGTACAGTATTTGTATGGTTTTGAAGAGTTCTAATACATTATCCCGTTTAGAAATCTCATATTTTAATTAAATTGTCAGCTGAACCTGATATTATTTATTTGTTATCATTTGTTAATATTACCGAAGCAATTCATTCTGCATGTTCAGAGATAGTTCTATTATATTATCCTGATTATAAGTCCCATATCTTGATCGTCTTATCTAGACTTCCCGATACAATTCATTTCTGATCACTTGTTATTGCTACAGAATATACACAACTTGTATGTCCCTACAAAGTATTCTTTAACTGACCAGTTGTAAAGTCCCATATCTTTATCGTGTTATCGCAACTTCCCGATACAATTCATTTCTGATCACTTGATATTGCTAAAGAAAATACAGTACTTGTATGTCCCTATAAAGTATTCTTTAACTAATCTGTTGTAAAGTCCCATATCTTTATCGTGTTATCGTTACTTCCTGATACAAGATATTTTGAGTCAGAAGAAAATACTACAGATAATACATAACTCGTGTGTCCCTAGAAAGTACTCTTGAACTCACCACTCTTAAAGTCCCATATCTTTATCATATTAATAAAATCTAATGAACCTGAAGCAATCCATTTCATGTCATTTGATATCGCTACAGAGTAAACAGTACTATTATGTCCCTTCAAAATTTAGTCTAAAATAAGTAAAAATATACCTTAACTCTTATCATAATTTATTTATAAATTTGCTTATATCTAAGTATCATTCGCTTACATATCAGATTTATTTTTTATTTACTCTCTTATATCCTAAGTCAAGTTCTTTACCTGCTAGTAGTCTACTTAAATTATTTCACTCTTATTTTTCTCCTAATAAACTTTATTTATAAGTACGTAATATTTGCTTCAATAATATCTAACTTGCTAGATAACTTCTATACTTAACTAATATAACTCTAATTCACACTTCTTGTTATATTTTCTATTTTTTCTTTTATTTCTTCACTTTTCTAACTGACAACTTTCTCTGTTTCATTTTAAATTTACTTAGTTTTATCTTAAATAAGCTCATTCATAGCCTAATAATCCTAAACTTATTATATTTTATCCAATTTATCAATCAACAACTACTAAATCTATTTTAGCGTATCTTATATGCTTATTATTTGTTGTTTGTTTTCCATTATATTATTCTTCATCATCTCTCAATCTTCTTTAAAAAGCATAGTAGACTAAAAAGAAACTTATGCTATCAAGATAATAAAAATAATAATTAGACAAACTTTCATAATATTCCATCTTTATTCCATTTACTATTTTCTTTAAATCTTACTTCCTCAATCAAAGTCTTTGGTATAGTCTCCTTCATAATTATTTTAGTTACTATTTTCCATTTTTATATATTGATATATTTAATATATGCATATGCGTTAATAAAACGGATAATTCTTAAGAATAGAAACATAATTATTTTAATTATTTTATAAACTATTTTATAATATAAATTATCATAATATTAACGAAAATAAAATAAATCATTGTTAAAAGGGTGGAGGGAGTTGATGTTGATTCTCTGATCAAGCATTCTAGTTTTATGGATAAGATCATCTTTCTTTTGCTGAGAAGGTTCTTGTTTATGTCAGTATAAGCAAGTGAAAAAATTCTTTTTGATTATCCACTCTTGTTATCGACTTCTAGCCTGTCAGTCTTTAGTTATGGAACTCACTGACCGAAGTTTATTGAATTAAGCAACATGATATCTGCATTATATACATTAAAATAGTGCCTTAAGTTATCTAGTTGTAAACTTCTTTTCCATTTCCTCGGAAGATAAGTTTTTTAAGTTGATATTTGATTATTTGAAATAAACTAGATAAATTTAATGATTATTTTATCCTCTCATTTATACTAAAGATCTGAGAGTGTTTTATTTGTAATTTATTAAAAGTATAATACTTCTCTTGAGTTTGCTAGTATTCTTGTGAATTTTTTTTTATATAGTAATTCTTTTTTGAGTAATATAGAAGCGTTATTTCTTGTCCTAATTTTCTTAATTTTTGTTTTTTATATGTTTTTAAATTCTTAGCACCATTTTAGAAGATGATAGATAGAATCATAGTAATAATATTTTTTATTGGTTATTTTACTATAATTAATATGGTTTTCGTGAAACATGGACAGAATGCCTTTACTTTGGATTCCTAAATCATTTCAATTAAGGTATATTAAGTTTGAATTCTCCTTTTACTTCTGAAATTTAATTTTTTTAATTTTGTCAATTCTTTCTTTAGGTAATATATTGACGCCTGCATGTCTTGAAATTCAATTCTTGTGAAATTTAATCCACTCGTTCTCTTAACATCATATTTTCGTATCTTTGATCACAAACCATCTTACATACTTCTTCTACATCATATGAGACATACTAATCTTCAATGTACTTAACCTAATAATAGTCTTCATTCTAAGCTTTAAACAGTCTTATTTTTTAGGTTTATTTAGTTTTTATTTCTATTTATTTCTTAAGTCTATCCAGAAGAGAGTTGGTGTTTTTCTTGCTTCCGAAGAGAAGTTTATAAACTAAATACTTCCTTTCTTCTTCTCATTTTCTTCTTCGAAATGAGAAAACACTTTTAGATACCTTCCATTTTATATAAATATAAATTAAATATATTTAAAAGTTAATAGATAGCTAATTAACTAAAAAGAAGTAATTACTTACTTAGGAAAAAGAGAAAAATTAAAACCCCACTGTTCAGCTAGAGTCTCTGATTTCAGAATAGTAATTTCTAAAACTATTACAATATTATATTATAAATAAATAGGAAGGAGTAATTCTCCAACTGAAACTGACTTAAACTCGTGTACCAGGAAGTACCCCATAGCTGAAGAACCAGTCAAGAGAAGATAAGACAAGATCGAAGAGGTTCAAGTAACATTAATTTACGAAAGATACCAAATACTAAGGTCTCTTAGGGTAGCATTCCAATATCTGCCCTATAGAAGAAAGAACTCATAAGAAAATGCTAGAACTGTGGAAGACTTCAACAAGGAATTTTTTAACTTTAAAAATCTTTATTAAATGCGAATCATTGAGGCACTACGTTAAAAAAGTGCATAATCATTTAATTTTCCATTATTTCATTTTTTATCTCCAAATTATTTAGTTTTACTTTTGATATTCTTTTTAGACAAAAAATAAGTTTAGTTTATAATTTAAATAATGTATCTTCTGAAATTCTATTAAATATTTAAGATAATACTTTAAATTTAATCTGTATAGCAAACAACATAATTCAACTTTATACATTAGTAGATTTAATATCAATATTCAATATAACTAACTTCAAATTCAATCAATCTCTTATTATTTTTTGTACTTTTAAGAATCAAACCTTAAACTAAATAAAAATCAATTCCAAATTAAAAATTTATAAAAAAACATTATAAAGCGCGTAGCACTTTTGTTGGTGCGCAGTTCTTTAATAAAGATTTTTAAAGTTCTAAAATATTCTTCTGAAGTCTTCCACATTGCTAGCATCCTTTGTGATTCTTGTCTTCTATAGATCGTGATCGGAATATTCCCTAAGAGACCTTATTATCTGGTATCTTTCATCAATAACGTTACTTGATACCTCTTTAGTCTTTGTTGTCTTTCTTGGTTCCTACCAAGATTCTTGTTCAGTTCTTCGCCCATAGGTACTTGCTTGTACCAGATCCTAAGTAAATGTCAGTTGGAGGAATGTTCCTAACTATTTATTTATATATATGATTATAAAGTTAAAACTTGATGTAATGTTTATCTCTTCTTTAAAAATCCTTGCTATGAAGGATGTATTGTTCTTATGCTCATAAATGTATCCATAAATTATTTAAGCTAATTTATTTATATATTTATCTTTTTTTTACTTTATTTCTATTTGACTATTAAAAAACTACTAAAATTTGTAATTCCTAATTTTAATCTTTATTTTTTAAGTTAATTTATCATATTTTGAACTTTATACTTTTAATAGCAACTTAAAAGTAATTATTTATAATAATAAATGAATAAATACATAAATTGTATTATAGAGCGCGTAGCACTCTCGTTGGTGCGCAGCTCTTTAAATTAATTTTATTTAATGTCGAAAAATAAAATTTTATGGGCCTCTCTATCCTTGTTTCCTCTTCCTGCGTCCACTGTAATTTTTCCTTCTAAAGCATAGGATACAATATGCGATTACGGGTACATTTCCCCGACCTATGATGAAGAAAATTTCCTCCTGACATTCAGAGTTCTCCAGTTTGTCGCATCTTCCTTCTCTTGTTATTTGTTTCTCTTCCTCCGATTTATCCTCCGCCCGCGCTCATTTTTTTAGTTGCCTTGCTGGGCCTGCAAGCAGCATCCGAAGGAAAGGAGTTTCCACCGTATTGAAAAATAATAAAATGTAAGTAATGTAGGTAATAGTTGTGTTATGCTTTTAAGGTATTGGTACTGCCTTGTTGTAAATGAATAATATTGAAAGCATTAAAGTTGATGATTTTTAAAAGAGAAATGTATAATTTGATAATAAATATTATTTAAATAAAACTAATTAATCAATTTATAAAATAAACAAAAAATAATAAATCTTAGCGTTAAAACTTTAAAAGCAATAATAATTTCCATTATATCTTTAAATTATAATGTCTTTTAGAGAACCAATTTATATATCAACATATAATTTAAATAATAATCTTTTTATTAAAACTAAATCATTGTTTAAGTATCTCAAGATACATTTATTACTTCAAATATTAATTCATTTAATTATCAAATCTTTTTATTTATTATTATATATTATACTTAAAAACAATATTTACCAACCAGATTTAAATCATATTAATACATAAAACTGCTAATCAAATATCTAATTCCTATTATTTACCTAATTATTACATCAATCTAATTATTTACTATTTATCCTAATTATATAGATTAACCTTTAAATACATACCTAAAGTAACTATATTCAATTCATTACTCAACCAGATTTAATATCAACATTTTATAAGTAACTTCAAATATTCAAATCTAACTTTTTTCTATAACAATCAAACCTTAAACTAAACTAATATTATAAAATTACTCATTTATATTCAAAACATTATATTATACAGTCTAGAACCCAATGGGCTCGCAGTTCTTTTATAAACTTTTTTAAAGTAAAAAACATTTTTTTCTTTCACGGCCCAAGCATTCCTTTATGAGTCTAGCTTTCTATAGAATCGTGATTGGAATGCTACTCTTAGAGACCTTAGTATCTAGCATCTTTCATCATAAACATTATTTGAAGTCTCTTTATCTCTTGGCTCTTACCTAGATTCTTGTTCGTTTTTTGCACATGACGTATTTCAAGCTGCCAGAGTTTAAGTCAATCTCAGTTGTATTATTTTTGGTATTTAAAATAAATGATATATAATAAATATAATTTAAATGGTTTTAATCTAAAATTAAATTTGAAGTTTATTAAAATAAGTAAATTATTTATTTCTTTATTTAGTTTATTTTTAAATATTCTATAATTAATCATCTAGCATATTGTTTTGAAAACATATATAGTAAAGATATCCCATTTAATTATTAAATTATTGCCATAATTAATGATCTTTTAACTATCTTCCTATCTAAATAAGTTATATAAGCATATTAATTTAGTCTTTAATATAAGTTCAATAATACTCCCTTATTTGTAATAATTTATCTTCTATTAAGTTATCTATAAACTATTTATAATATATCATAATATTTATATATATTCAATAGATTAAAGCAGAATACAACTTAATATACCACTATCAAATATCTAGATACATTAATATTAGACTAACCTAACCTAGTTTATCATACTAATTGTAATCATCTAATCTAAACTAAAATATTTACTCTTTTACCTCATTTATTTACTTTATAATCAAATGTAAGTCATCTACCTATGCTAATACTGCTCTTATCTAACCTAACTAACGCTATTCCTACTGTCTTACCTTGTTCTCACACTTTCTGTAGTTTATGCTTAAAGACTTAGTACTATTTATAGAATCAAATCAGCTGCTGTATTTGTTATAAGGTGTTTCACTTTAGATTTGAAGATTTACCTATAAAGTAAGAATGGGTAGAGATATTGCAATAATAGTAAGAGAAGATGAATATTAGAAAGTAATGGTAATAGAAATGAAATGAAATGAAGAAGTAAATTGATGAGAAGCAAAATAAAATAACTAAGAAGCAATAAATAGTTAGCTATTAGTTTATAAATCAAATACTCTCATAACATATTACATTACTAAAATAATAGGAACTAAAGAATAAATAGAAATATAGCATCCTTCTATAATATTTTATTTCTATCACTTAAAAATAATCCTCAAATACAATCAAGTAACAATATTAAAAGATAAAAGCTAAAATGATTGATTAAGGAATTATTAAGCCAGATATAGAATAAATAAGTTAAGCTGAGTAGAATATAAGCGAAAGTAAAAATATTCATTGATTTATATATGAATAATAATAACTTTTACTATTTAATATAGAAACAGAATAAATTAAAGAAGTTCAATTAAATATAAAAGTTCCTATTTCTAGTAGAAGCGTTGAATATAGAAATAAATTATATTTAGTTGGAGGATAAATAAATGGATAAGGATTAAAAGAAACTTGATAATTAGACTTTTAAGGAAATAGTAGATAACTAGCTAATCTTAACTAAGGAAGATTTGCGTTTGGAATAGCAGCAGCTTAAGATTATATTTATGTAGTAGGAGGAACTTTTGATTATAGTAAAGGTTTTAGAACAGTAGAAAGATTAAAGATAGGAAGTTAAAGTAAATGATAATAATGCTCTTAGTTTCCTTTTGTAATAGCATGTTAGACATTAGTAACAGATAAAAGTGAATAAAATATTTATTCGTTTGGAGGATATAACTAAAATGCATAAAGTTTAAATGACATATGAAAATATAATATATAGAACGATATATGAAATAAATGTCATTTAAATCTTCCTGAAGCTGTTTATTATCCTTTAGTATTACTTGAGCCTCTAATTATAGTTGGAGGATTTAAAAATGTTCATAAAGAAGAATTCATAAGAAAGATATATAAAAGAAGCAATCAGCAATGATAATAAATAGAATTTAAACATAATTCTTTAATTTATCAGCATTTAAAACTAGAGATAGATTTGCTTATACTTTTATTCTTGATTATGATAAGCTTTCATTGTTGAGAGTGGATATAGTAAATTTGGGTTACAAGACGTTAAGAATAAAGTTATGAAGTTAAAGAGACAAATATGAATTAATTTAAAGTATTTTTAATAATAAATATTATATTATATTTCAATATTTTTTAATGATTTAATAGTTTAGCATTATGAAGTAAATAATTTGGCAACTATTTATATTTTATATTATAAGCTTATTCTATTCATTTACAAGAATAAAATAATAATTTCTTACTGAAAATAAATATTTAAGCAGTATTATTATGAAAACTTTAGTCTATAACTTTAGACTAAGTTCCCAGATTTTGGCTTTGTGCAATGCAAAGTAAAGATTTAGGAAAATAAGAAATTATCTATATGAAATATAAATTTTTATATAGTTTTTTATTTATTTAAGCAACTTATTAAGAAATTATAATAACTATAATTTTAAGTGAATTCTCTTTTAAGCCATCATGTATTTTACCAGTTAATATCACTAACATCCTTTATGCGATTCCGACTCAATAATACATGATTACATTTACTTCTTCATAATCTTCTTCCATAAGATCTAATAAGTTGGTAATTTGAGTTAGTTTATCTTAAAATGTGCTGTTGTAATAATTGAAAAGTGAAATATATAAATTTTTTGAGTCTTGATTCATATTTAATTTTGTATATGTATCTTAGATATATCTTATAAGTTTTAAAATATTATAATAAAAGCGATCCAGTTTAGATTTCTGAATTTAGGATTTTTGATTTTAAAAATAAATGTAATTAAAGTTTTGTTGATGCAGCTGTATAATAATTTTGATAGAATTGTATTTGTAAATATAATAATGATATTTATAGTGGTTTATTCTTATATATTTATAAAGTTTATTATAAAAAATGTAAACTTTAACTGATTTATTATTTATCTCTAATCTGTATATATTACTTAGTTTAATTAAAGATACTTTATATCACAGATATTCAATTTTATATACAAATTTTAAATCATTATCATTTTACCTATATCATTTTTAAATCATACTAAATTCTATTTTCTAAAATTCATCCAAATTTACATTTTTATAAACCTAATTTATAAGATGATAAAGTAAGAGTTTTATTAGCAATCTTTAAAAATTAAGTAAGATATAAATAATTTTAAGATAAATAAAAGAAATTAAAATATTTTAATAAATCTTACCATTAATCTATTCTATTCGGATTTTATAAACCTAAAACTCATAATATTTATGTATATTGTAAAATCTTAAAATTATTTACTTTTTCTATAGTAATTGCTTTAAAATAAATAAAAAGCAAATTACTTTAAATTTGTTTAAACTAAAATATTTACTTTATTCATTTTATAAATTAATTAAACTCTTTTATACCATTAAAGATAGATCAAATTTATAACTTATGTATCATCAATTTCTTTTATAGATCATTTTTATATTATAAAAAATTACTTACAAATTTATCTATGCACCATTAATTTATATAACAAAAACCAATTATATTATCGATATTTAGATATATTTTAAATTATAATAAACTATTATATATTAAATAAAATATTTCCTAAGAAATAATCGACCAAAAACTAACAGGAAATCGAACGATAAAACTCTCTAATCGAAATATACTCCTAGAAGCGGAAAACAAAAAAATGCAACAATCACTTCTAGACTTGATTTAACGATTAGATTCTCTAACTTTTACTGTGTAATAATTATAAAACGAAAATTAACGGTTAAAAACGGAAATAAGCACTAAAGCCTTGATGTTGCAAAATAATTAAAACTGAAATAACGGAGAAAAAAGTAGTAGAAATAATAAACCAATTATAATCTTAATAATGATTCTATGGTAATAGAAGAACAAAATTTAAATTCTTTTTCGCATCGGAAAAAAATTGTCAATTTTTTAAAATTCCAAAAATGCTAAAAATGCTTAAAAATAGGACATAACAAGAAATATTGTAAAACAAGATGTTTTTATTGCTAAACGTTGGACACATCTTTAGAAGATGCTGGTATTTTCAGAAGAAGCAAGAATCTAATAATTGAAAGATATGAAATAATATGACAAAATTATACTGTTCTCCAGAAGGAAGACTTTACAAGAAAAAATTATACGGTGGAGATTAATTACTATTGGATATAGTAAATGCTCAAAAAAGAAGGACGAGGAAGATGTTGGGACCTAATTGAGATTGAAGAAAAATTCCTAAGATAAAGAAAGGTTATGTACAACACGATATGCAATAGAAGAAGCAAGCTCTGAATAAGACATGAACGATTAATTTACATCTTAAAACTCATAAATTAATTAGTGGCAAACCAAATAAAGATGAAGTCATTTAATAAATTATGTTATAAATAAAATAAATAAATTGTATTATAGAGCGCGTAGCACTCTCGTTGGTGCGCAGCTCTTTAAATTAATTTTATTTAATGTCGAACATTTTATAGGTCTCTCTTTTCTCTCTTTTCTTGTTTCCTCTTCCTCTGTCCCTGTAAATTTTCCTTCCAAAAAACATAGGATACAATATGCGATTACGGGTACATTTCACCGACCTATGATGAAGAAAGTTTCTTCCTGACATTCAGAGTTCTCCAGCTTGGCACATCTTCCTTCTCTTGTTATTTGTTTCTCCTCTTCCGATTTTTCTCCGTCCGCGCTCATTTTTAGTTGCCTTGCTGGGCCTGCAAGCAGCATCCGAAGGAGGGGGCTTTTCATCCTTATTTAAATAATGTAATAATAAAGTTTTATTAAAATTAAATATAAATATGAGATATTTAATTAAAGCTTATCAAAATTAATTAATTGTTAATTGAATATTTTAAATTTATAAATAAATAACTTATTCTATATCTAGTATTATTTTTCATTTATTCAAAAATAATTAAAAGGAGTTTAGAAGTTGTAAGGAATTAATAGTTTCAAAAGTTGCCATTTGCATCCAATGAACTTGAAGTCGCCTTCTCTCGAACTAAAGAATAACAAAGGACTTCATTAATTTGACATACATTTTTAATTTAAACTTTATTGCTAAATATATCTAAAAACTATATTTTAATTTCCTAATCTTACTATTATAAAATTTTATATAAATATTTAGTCTGTTTAAGTTTATATATTTAAAATAGTTATTTTCTAATATTTTTCTATTATTTTAATAAATATGGTTGGTTAATGTTTTATAATATGGTAGGTTTAACATACATAACAGGTAATTTTTCTTCTGAATATGATTAATTAATTTGAATTTGGATAAGAATATTTGGTTGTATCCGTTGATTTGGATATAACTTGTTATTGGAAGTAGTTTTATTTGATATGGAATTAAACTTAAAGATTTGATTTAATAAAATGATTTTTAAATCTCTTGTGGTTTATATACCATTTACTATTTATTGAATAAAATTTTCAGAAATATCTTAAATTCTACCATATTTCCTACAATACCAGTATTACTTTCTATTCTTTACTATCGGAATTTTTGCTGGTTGAGTATTCAGTTCCACATCCATGAGATTATTTGTTATTGTATTTTTTAGAAATAAGCTTTCAGTCAATTCCGCTAATTAATTTAATTTGGATTCTATTTGCTCAATTTTCAGATTGATTAGTTGGAAATTTTCATTTTTTAGTATTTATGTGTTAGACATTTAGTATGAGACTTTTCCTTCTAACTCTTATACGTTTCTTAAAAACTTAAAATTCTCCTGCTACATAGCTTATAGTTCTTAGAGTATGTTCTGCTAATCATAATTTGATTGGGGTGGATCCTTTTATAAGAGACTTTATTTAGGATTTGTTTATATAAAAAAATAATAATATAATAATTCTATTTGATTCAGTTTTATATTAGATCTTATTTTCTAATTTTGAATCTTTCAGCTAATACATAAATTTTAATTTTAGTTGGTTTACATAAGTGATCTTAAAAAACAAGGATTTAGCTTTGTATAATGCTAAACTAAAGGTATTTTTGTATAAAGTTTTGGTTTAATTATTGATAGCAAAATGAAAATGCTGATATAAGCTTAATTAGTTTTAATACTAATTAAAGCATTTGAATAATTTCTTTTATTATTTTAAATTGATTAATCTATTTTAAGTATATTTTAAAAGAAAATAAGTATTTTTGATTAATTGTAAATAAAATTGGAGAATTAATGAGAACTTTTATTAACCTGTATAAATTTGGTTATGTAAGTTAAAATTAAATTAAGAATGAAAGTTAATTTAAGTTTGGTTAATAAGTGTACACTTATCTTATAATATGATTTATCTATATCTGCTGTTCACTGTTTTAGAAATGGACTGA
Organism: Loxodes magnus; assembly: GCA_946699065.1. NCBI lineage: Eukaryota > Ciliophora > Karyorelictea > Loxodida > Loxodidae > Loxodes > Loxodes magnus. The sequence continues at coordinate 29,695 of CAMPDV010000324.1, forward strand.
ATATAGATATATTCCCTTGAATTTGATATAATAATTAATAATAAAATGATAAATTTAATAATATACTAAAATGATATTTGAAATAAAGTATAAGTTATTTATATGATTGAAAATATATGATTAGATATGTAAATGAAAGTTATCATTAAATTTATAGATTGAAGTTTGTTTAATTTAGAAATATATAATCTAAATAGTGCTTTTATTAAAGATCTAAATTTTTAGATAAAATATTTAATAATGCTTTAATTATTTTTATTTGATAATCTTATAAAGCAAAATTGTTCATAGTTTAGTATTTCATTATTTTTACTATTTTAAATTATTCAAATATCATAATTATACATAGTAGTTATATGGTTTAACTAAATATACTATCTTAATAATTAAGTCACTTTATTTAATCAAATACTCCTATCAAAATTTCATTTCTTTACACAGGTAGCTCCTGATAACATAGTTTAAATTAATGATATTCAAGGATTGCTGCTTGGAGACCTAGCAAGGCAACTAAAAATGAGCGTAGACGGAGGATAAATCGGAGGAAGAGAAACAAATAACAAGAGAAGGAAGATACGACAAACGGGAGAACTCGAAATGTCAGTAAACTTTCTTCATCATAGGTCGGGGAAATTACCCGTAATCGCATATTGCATCCTATGCTTTGGAAGGAAAAATTAGGAAGAGAAACAAGATAGAGAGACCAATAAAATATTTTTTTGACATTAAATAAAATTAATTTAAAGAGCTGTGCACCAATGAGAGTGTTACGCGCTCTATAATTGAATTTATTTATTTATAATATAAAAAAATGGATGTTGGCCGCGATCAGGAGAATTTGGAGGCAATTTGGTGCAGGGTATACTGCACTGCGAGTAATCTCGCACTAGATGTCACCGAGGGGAAGGATGGACAAGCTCGGAAGAGACAATCTTAACTTACCTGATGTTCTCGCTAGCATTATGAAAGTTTGACTGTCGGGCCTTCTAATGACTTAATTACAAATTCTTAGTTGGATCCCATTCAAGACTGAAACTTTTATTCAAAATTCGAGAATAATTTTTAATAATTAGATTCCCTATTTGGAGAAGCTGACCTGATTCATAGACGTCTAGAATTTTAGCAATGTTAAAAAAGCTTATTTCTTTGTTAAGAAACATCAGATTTTTCTACATATAATTTTATAAAAAATTTATAGTTTTTTTTAATTAAAAAATATAATTTTTATATTTATAAAAAGAGTTGTAATAATTTTTATAAGCATTTGACTTATAAAACCTTCTAAATTTTTAAAAATTATAATTCAATATTGTTTTCTTTTCTCTACTTTCACGAAAATTTTTTCAATTTAGATAATTGAAAATATGTTTCTTATCTAAAACTTATTTCGAAAAAAAGCCTTATTTTTTATTTTCTTTTATCTTAAATTTTTCCCTTTTTCTTTGTAAAAAAATAATATAAATTAACTAAACTAATAATACTTATATCTATAATCTTATTTTTTTATAATAAATAAATAAGTTTAGAGAGCGCGTAGCACTTCAATGACACGCAACACTTTAATAAAGATTTTAAAGTCAAAAAAATTATTTTCTGAAGTCTTCCAATGTACAAGCATCTTTCTGAGTTTCTTCTTCTATAGAGCTTAATCGTAATGCTCTTTAATAGACCTTAGTATCTGGCATCTTTCATCAATAACTTTACTTGATGCCTCTTCAGTCTTATCTTCTCTCGGCTCCTACCAAGATTCTTCTTCTGCTTTTCACCGTGGAGTACTTCATAGTATCAGATCTTAAGTAGACGTCAATTGGAGGATTGCTCCTCCCTAATTATTTTATATAATAAAATTTAAAATTTATTATCCTAAATTTTTTTTCTAAAAAATACTTAAACTATTACTATATTTGATATTTTTGCTTATAATTTATTACCAACATCTCTTTATTTTACTCAGAAATTAAAAATTTAGTCATGTCCCTAAGAAAACTTTTTTTTATTTTACGCAAAAACTACTTAATTTTAATCTTTTTTTTTAATTTCTAATCTTTTAAGAAAATTAAATTTTTAGCATACTTTATTGCCTTAAAAATTTCGATTATTTGAAACATTTTTTTCATTTAAAAAAATATTAAATTTTTTTATGGTTTTAACTAACTTTAATGAAAAAATTAAAAAATGAAAGAAATCTATATAACTTTATAAATAAAAGCAAAATAAAAATTTTCCTTTCAGATTGATTAAAAAAATTAAAATAAAATTTAAAATAGTTTAAGCAAAGTATAATTAAGAAGTTTTTTTTATTTATAAAATCAAGTATAATAAAAAAAAATTTACCTCAATTATCTATTTTAAAAATTTTAATCATGAATACTACTTTCCATTGAAAAAAATTCTATAAAATACTCTAAGCAAAAAAAGACCTAAAAATTTAAATTAAATTAAAAAATAATTTATTTTTCTTACTTTTTAATAAATTAATCGATTAAAAATTAAATTTTTTTTAATTAATTACTTAAAATATTTTAAGCATGCTATTCTTATTCTCTATTTTAATACTTTGCCGAATTCAAATTATAAAATAATATATTATATATTATAAATCTTTAATATAAGATACTTAAATATTAAGTATTTTTATATATTTAAATTTTTAAAACATTGCTTAAAGATCTTAAATTTATTATTACTTAATATATTCGGAAACTTTATACATAATTTAAATAATAAAAGAGATTTTACTTAATTTAAGCAATTTACTTTCTAAATTTTAAATTTTAATGGTATATTCATGCTCAGTTTGCTATCTTCCACTTTCTTACTGTAAAGTCTTCAGCACCTGATACGATTCATTTATTATCCTTACTCAATGCTATGCATCTTATTGCTTTTATATGACCTTACAACGTTGCAATGCAGACTCCTGTATTAAAGTTCCAGATTTTGATTGATATGTCTCATGAACCAGAAAATATAACACTTGAATCATTACTAAGTTGAATACTTGATACACCTTCTGAATGGCCGATGAGAGTTCGAATTAGTTGGCCAGTTGTAAAGTCTCATATCTTTATTGTATTATCAAAAGATGCTGATACGGTTCAGTTCTGATCACTTGATATCTTAACAGAAAATACTGAATACGTGTATCCCTACAAAGTACTCTTTAATGCAAGGTAATTCACATAAACCAGTATTAGCCTTGTTGTATTATGATATTGTAATTCGATATTTAGATAATAAAGCTAATGTATTTGGATTTAAATGCAATAACTTTGATAATAGCTTTGCATGCAGAGGATGGGCAGATGACTTAATCCTTCTATCTAAATCGGAAAGAGGCATGTAGAATCTAATAAACGAAACAAGTAGAGTTTTTAGATGGGCATGCTTAAATATAAATATTACCAAATGTGAGGCTATATAATTTCTGAAAAAGAAAGGAAAATAAACCAAATTAGATTTATAAATTAACGAGAAACCAATCCTTTAAAAACAATAAGTCACAAATCTGGGAATATTATTACATTAAAAAAAGAACCTCATTAGTCACTGTAAGGAAGCAGGGTTTAAATATCTAACTGCAGTAAAGAAAGCTGTATATTAGTTGGTAAGATATAAAAACTTGACACCTTGTCATTTTAAAAACCTTTGTAGACTCTTTACTTTACCTAAAGCGGAATATGGAGGAGAATTAGTACCTTGGACTGTTTAAAAAGGTATTACTTCAATGTTAAATAAAATTGATTCAAGTATGAGATTCATAACAAGAAAGGCTTTCTAAACAGAATCAAGATCTTTTAATGAATCATGCTATGTAGATTTAAACTGACTTCCCTTTAAGCATATTATGGCTCTAAGATTTTTCAAATTCTTTTACAAAATCAGAAAAGAAAATTTGGAACAAAATAATTAGACAATAAGAATAATATTTTAAAATAACTGAAATGAAGGTTACTAATACTATAATGACGTGATGAAGATTGCTCAGTTTTATAATATTGATTTAAGGGATGAAAAAATAAACAGAAATTTAATATATTTAGTACACATGTTAAAAACTAAATAAAAGCTAAATTTTATAGAGATTCAATTTAAAGAATCAACAGAAGGACTACAGCTAATATTTTTGCTAAATAATTTCAAAATTTGTCTTAGTTTCCAGAAATAACATATAGAAAACTTAATAAGCATTACGTAAGAGAAATTAATAGCATTTATAAAATGAGAACCCAGTCTTACAATTTTCGGAAGGAACTATAAAACCGTCATTATCCTTATTGTAAATATGGAGAATATGAAACTTTTAATTATATAATGATATGTATATATTATAAACACTTAAGGAACTGATTTTTATAACAGGTTAGGAATCTTGATATTAGGAAATTAATAATTTACGATTAGATATATATTAATTAATTTCCTAGAAAGTAATTAGATTATTTAGATCTTTAGATAGAATTTTTCTGTGAAAAATTCTATCTTTCAGAGTACAATTCTTGGATGTAATAGATGAGATTGGAAGAGCCGAATTCAAGTTGAACAAATTGAAGAAGAGAGAATGATGATTTGTTTTTAAAGACTTTTAAAATGTCTTTGATTGAAAGAATTAATTCTTACAATTAAAGATGTCCATAAACACTTATAGTTAAAATTAATTAATTAATATATTTGAATTGTCAAAATTACATTTTGCAATCTTGAAATTTACCAAATTTATCTCTTGGAAAGTTGAAGATCTGAAATCACATTCTTCAAAATATGATTCGCTCAAATCAGCTCCCTATATTCTTACTCCTCTCATATCTTAATTAATGAACTTGTAATTTAAATAATTCAACATTGTTATAGCATTTCCAGATGCTGACATTATCTCATTACTCCATTTAGATGCTTTTATCACTTCTAGTAAATTTTACTCTATTTTATTATCTCTAATTCTCACTAGCTATTATATAATGTCCGTTTACTCTATCAAATCGTTTTAATTTAATATGCTTGACTTAATATATTCAATAGTTATCTTCTGTTCCTTAAAATCTATTAAAAACTATTTTATTTCTTAATTACTAGGATTTATAAGCTTAACATTATCATGGTTATTTGCGAGATTTACTATGCTTTATGATGTTTCTATTTAAAGTAATAACTACTACTTTATTGACTCTAAATCCATTCTGCTTTAAGGTTCTTACTACCAACATCCTCTTATTATTTAACCAAACTTATTAGGACATTCTTTAGGTATTTCCTCTCTTTCTCCTTTCTAAACTTAATATATAACAACCTAATCATTTACATTCTAAAAAGGAATCCCTCTTGTTGCTATTTCCCAAAATACAATTCCCAAAGCAAATATATCTGATTACTTACTGTATTTAGGTCTAATTAAAAGTAACTCTGGAGCCATTCAGCGTGTAGTTCCTACTTATTAAGTAGTACTTAAAGATTTAGATTCAGTTTTTATTTTCGATAAGCCAAAATCAGTAATTTTGGCATTATAATTAGCATCTAGTAGAATATTATTACTTTTTAAGTCTCTATGAATCACATTCAAATCATGAATATACTATAATCCCTATACTATATTTAAACTTATCTTGTACCTTAACTCTCATTCAATCTCTCCTCTACTATGCAAAAATGAATGCAACGATTATTACATTAACTCCATAACCAAACTCATAGAAGGACAATATCCATATAATAGAACTATATTTGGATGACGGAGCCTTTTAAATATTTTAAGCTCTTGAATAAATTAACTATCTATATCACTTATTACATTTTGATTTATTAGTTCCTTTATAGCTACATCAGTATTCCCTTACCATTTTCCTCTATATACGATACCAAAGTTTCCGTTACCAATAACATCCATCTTTTATAAATTCTAACTATCTATAACGAAATTTTAATCTATGTTAGGTTCCATTTATAAGTACTAATATATATTAGCATTTAATAGCAGTTCATTAATTTACATTAATATGCTTAATTAACCTAATTGCATTCAAAAAATGGAACATTTCTTGCTATAAGTCTCTTCTTAAAAGGATTCAATTTAGTCAAAATACGATTAATAAAAAGTACTTTAAGAACTTCAAGTTATGCAATTAGAAAATTTTTAACTCTAAGAACAGTATAAGAACTAGAAAGAAAAATAGAATATCTGATTATTAACTTGCAAGATAAAAAAAATTTAAAATAAACAGTCAGGAAATATCAGAATAGAAAAATTAGAACAAAAACTCAACAAATTCGCAGAGTTAACTGAAAGTATATTCTTTTAAAAAATATAAGTGAATTATCCGATGAGCAACAGTCCACAACAACTTTCATTCCATATCGGAAAATAATGAGATGCTGGTACTGCAAGCAACCAGGACACAAAGTAAGAAGTTGCTTCCAATCTTAATAAAAATACAAGAAAATAATAAAAAACTAATGGGAAAATATTTTCAGGATCTATTACAACTAAGAAGGTAAACTGTATAGAAAAAAATACTACAACTAAAGAGTGAAGCTCCTTATATCTAATAGGTGGTTAACGAATTCAATAAAAGTGACTGAGATTTGACCTATCGGAAAAGATTAGAAATAACAACCTAAAAATCACCAAGACTTATGATAGACAAAATCCAAACAAATTTGAAGTTGACACTTAAACCTAACTTTAAGCTTAAAAGTGGTTAGCCTAAAAATGGCAGACCCACTATAATAAACTATTTATTTATATAATACTAATAACATCTATTTCTATACTAAACAACACTCTTTCAAATTATATCTAGCTATCTATTAAAATTTATGTTTATATTAATAAAATAAATCCTAAGATTTGATTTAATAGAAACTGCTATCTTAAACATATTAGTAATATATAAAATAGTAAAAATATAAAAATTATTCAAAAGGATAGAATAGTTTCTTCTTGTAGGCCTAATTTATTGTTATACAACTAACAATAAATCAAAAAATATTAAAATGTATTAGAAAGATAAGTTTATAATTAATATATTTATAATTAATATTATATATAAATAAGCTGCTACTTTTACACATTTTATCATCTTTTTTCAAAATTTAGTTTTGACTATAAGATTTTGTATTGTTCTTTTGTATTTCTAGCAAAGATTATTTTTTATATTTATTTGACCACTTTGTTTGCTTATTTAATCTAACCGAATTTTACTTAATGAGTCATTCAGTTTTATTATTATTTTTATTTTAAATAGGGAGGAGCAAAATTCTAACTGAGATTGATTTTAATTCTGGTAACAGGAAGTATTCTATGGATGAAGAACTGAAGAAGAATCTTGGTAGGAGCTAAGAGAAGATAAGACTGAAGATGCATCAAGTAAAGTTAATGATGAAAGATACCAGATACTATAATCTCTTAGGGAGCATTCCAATTACGGTCCTATAGAAGACAAGACTCTCAAAGGAATGCTAGCATTGTGGAAGACTTCAGCAAAGAATTTTTTTGACTTTAAAAATCTTTATTAAAGAGTTTTGTTTCAATGAGGTGCTACACGCTCTATTTTCTTGTTCACTATTAATTAATATAGTTATTTTTATTTTACAAGTCAAATTAAGGAATTTAATCTTATAAGCTAAATTTAGCACCAAAGTATAATTACCAGAATTAATTTTTAGATTTCTCTCTTTGATAGTTAACTGATTAAAATTGCGTGTCTGCTGATTAAGTAAATAAAATTTTATGATCACGAAATAATTTTAAATCAATATAGCATCAAATAGAAAAAAGGCAGGGAATCGAAAGGGTTTCTTTACCATCACTTCCTAAGTCAAAAAGGAAGAGAGGAAGAGAGATGCTATTTCTCTAACTAAACCTACGCCTTAGTTTAAATTGGCCTAATATTCTAACAGCAATAATCTTAATCTTAGACCTAACAATTTCCAATGTCAAGCAAACGAAAGAAACAAATTATAAATCCCACACGGAAGAGAGACTTCGAAATCAGCAAGAGATTATATTGAATAACAAGATTCAATCCTTAAACTTCTACTCTGAGCAAGTTGATGTAGCATAGCTTGTATTGAAGTTGGTGAAATTCCAGGAAAAGGTTTAAAAGTTGAAGCACTTGAACGAAAAAACTAATACTAAAGCTAGAAGAAAATAATTAAATGGGAGATTCTCGTATAGATTAATATGTGTACTAAATGGATGCTTTCTTAAGCATCATTAGGATAAAATCACGACCTAGCTTGAGGGATTAAGTTGTGAAATAAGAATAGGAAATTCAACTCTTAAAGAATCTGAAATAGTTGAATACTGAACCGATCCAAATGGTTGCAGAACTTAAGATTAATCTTGGATGAGACTAATTCAATTAGGAAGAGATTTTCTGTGTGGTTGCCAACAGAATCTATATCGGAACTGTTGGAAGTTCCAGAAAAAACAACGAAATTTCTGGAAAGTAAAGCGAACAGAAAAAATCAGACTGAACTTGAATTTTTGCAACAAGAATGGAAGCATGTACAAGAGGAAGAAGATGGAGTTATAACCAAAACTTAACGGAATGTAGGATGGAAAATCTACTAATCTTGGATAGAAACGCGTAATCTTTTTTATGCCTCAAACATTTTAAAATGCATCAAAGTGCTTGAAACGTTTATTCCAGTTAAATCTCCTATAAACAGAGAAACATTTTTAATATATATAGCATCAGATTAATCATTCTATTACTAATAATATTTTCAAAAATTTTTAAAATTTGTTTAATTACTTATTTTAATTCTTGCATTTTTAGTTATCTTCTATAGAACGCTTAAGTTTGCAAAAGATTTTTAAATATAAATAAATTTCCTTATATAACTTTAAAAGTGAAATTTAATCTTTAAATATCAAACTATTAATATAAAAAATTCTTATCAAAATTAAATTTTTTTTATTTTAACTAACTATTTATATTTTAAAGATTAATTTTTGTTTTATTATATTAAACATAATCAACCTTTTAATAATTTTTTAATTTACAATTATTTCTCTATTTTTCTTTCCTTTTACAAAAGTTACTGCGTTTTAATATTTTTCTTTATTCTATTTTTTTAAATAATTTGATAATCATTTATAAAAGCATTACTGTATAGTTTACTTTTTACGTTTATAAAATTAGATATTATTGTCTTCTTATTATTTGATTTCTTTCCATCCCATTAATTAATATTTTAGATATTTTATTGAAAATATTTTAATTATTTAAATTTTAATTATTTTAATGTTTTAAATTATAAAGTGCATTACGTTTTTTTATTTTCAATTGATTACTAAAATATTTAATTCAATCTTACGGCCTATTTAAATTAGTCATCTTACCCTCTTTTTTTTAATTTACATTCTATAATTAAATAAATAAACTTACCTCCTTTTTTAAATTAATTACAATCTAGTAATTCTAATAAAATATCTCTTACATACTAAAAATTTAAAATCTATTACGATCTTCGTTTTAGTCGTAAATGTCTACTTACATTTTTTTTTCACATTTAATGTCAACTTACTCACTTTATTTTTACGTTTGATAGTCTTACTTCCTTCACATTCACATTTATTATAAACTTACCAACTTCATTTTCAATTTAATGTCAAATTACAATTTTCATTTTCACTCTAAAAATCAACTTAAAATACTTTTTTTTACAATTATTGAAACTTACTCCCTTCATTTCACATTAAATGTCAACATATTAGCTTCAATTTTCATTAAAGTTATAATTATTTACCATCTTTTTAGATTTATTTGAGTTAAAATAAAACTTACTTAGTTTTAATTATCTTTTCTCACCATTCTCTATTCCATAGAATGATATAGTTTAGTTATTCTCTATGATAGAATCACTCCTTAGTAGATCCAACAATTTCCCATCACAATTCTGTTTTTGATTATATTTATTTCTTAATCTCCTTAATAGTCATATCTTGCTTAGCTGATATTTATACCATTTTATTATTCTGTGATAATATTGCTAATTATAAGTCTTGATTCTCGATTTACTGAGAGAAGGATTATTTTATTAAACATCTTAGACATTTTTAGCCTACTTTTATTTATATTATTATTACAGTTAGAAAGACTAAGATTAATTTTGCTACTAAGTTTATGAGCAGTTTTACTGTAATAATTAGTATTTTTATTAAACTTCTTAATGTTATTTCAACCAGTTATTTAATTTGCCTTGGTTTTCATTTACTATGTCTTAAGTGATTATAATTCATTCATCAAAATAGTTATCTATATAAAAAAATAGTTGAAAGTTTCAAGTCAGGCTTCTATACCACCTCTTCCTAAGCCAAAAAGGAAGGGAGGAACCAAGAAACTAAGTCTTAATAATCTTAAAAATCTTCTCTATCGCAACTTTAACCAACACTGAACTAACAACTTGGAATCTAACAAAACGAACGAAAACCAACCTTGAAGAATATACACACGGAAGCTCAAACCTCAAGTGAGAAACCGAGGAAACAGATGAAGTCTGTTCTCCACCAGGAGGTATCAGAGTTCAACCCTTCTGGCCAGATGAGCATGGAGTAGCTCATCAAAGTGGTACTGAACCTCCAGGAAGAGGTCAAGAGATTGAAGAAGGACAATGATATGCTGATGGCAAAGGTAGACCTAGCAGAAGGACCTGAATCAAGACTTATGTCCTAGGAAAGAGATCTTAACGCCTTTTGGAATATCTCACAAAGTCAGACTAATGAATCCTAAAATTAGCTTTAGAAACAGACTGAACTGGATAACAGACTCGGAAAAGTAGAAGAGAAATTGTAAACTTTTAAGAAAAAGTAAAGCGAACTGGAGCTATACAAATGGAAATCGAAGCCTAGAAAGAGCAAAAAAATAAAAGAAAATAATTTAAAAAAAAAGAAATGCTTCTGCTGTGGAAGCGTATGACATTTTAATCGGAAGTGTTAGAAATTCTAATAGAAATAAAGAAACTATTGGATAAAAGAACAACAAAAGAAGAAAAAAGAAGAAGCAAGAATGAAAAAAATGTATTGCAACCTGGATGGTTCAATATACAAGATACAGATGGAGCCATAGCAAGTAAAAGGAAGGAAAACCTGGAGAAACCCGAGTTCCCAATCTCGCTAAAATTGGACGTCCCAAACATTTATATTTAACAGCAGGGACCATGAACTGCTGTCCTCCTGAAGGGGTTGAAAATCCCTAAAACGGAAAACTCAAAATTAATATTATTATTATTATTATATAAAATGGTTTCTAAGAAATAACAGAACTTTGAACAAAACATTTAAACAGGAAAATTCTCTAAAAAATAAAAAAACGAAATAATTACAATAAGTGAAAGTGAGAAATATGATTGATATGACGAACATTAACCACTTGAAATCCAGAATTAAAAAAACTTCCGACACAAACTCAAATAGAAATATTATCTAAGTCATTAAAAGAGTTTATGTTTAAAAATAGATACCTCACTGATAAAGTAGAAAAATTAGAAAAACTAATAACGTCTTTACTTGAGAAACAATATTAATCATCATAAGAAATAGAAAACAAACTGGAACAAAGAATCCTTTAAATTTAATAATAAATTCAGGTAACGCCATTTTCGTTTTAACAGAATTAATCAGATCCTATGGAAATAGAAAATGAAGCCTCAAATTAAAATAAACAGTAAACGTTTATTTAAATAAGTAATAAATTTAAATTAAATAAGTGTTACAGGAATAATAGTTTAAAAGAAGAATAAAATGCTACGTGTGCAATAAATAACACCAATGAAAATACTGCTACTAACCAAGCGAAATTTAAAGAAAGAATAAATAAGATATTTTTAGAAAACTATTTAGGATATATCCAACATAAAGCGGAAAAATTTATAGAAAAAATTCTTTAATTCAAATCTTAATCCTTGGGGAAATAATTAGAAACGCTAAGTGCAAGACCAAAACTATTCCGAATATTAAAGGATGGTGCACTAATGAAGTGCTACACCGCCTAACTAAGCCTAGTAGGAATTCAAGACAAACTAATAGAGACAAGCTGATAGAATAGGTCAGATGGCTGACTACTAAGGCTTTAACAAAGCTTTTTAACTTTTAACTTTAACTTTTTAGTTGCCAATATTGTTCCATTGTTATTAATTCTGTTTTAGTTTAGTTCTCTTCCTTCGCTAGAATACCCACCATGCTCTTACCTTGGAAGGAAGAGCTCGATTAGTTCAACTTTTCTTATTTTCTAATAGTCTTAGCTGCTTTCTTTCTAATCATTCTGGCTTAGTTCTTAGATATTCTTATTGACTACTCCATTTTTTTTAACTTTCTATTCTTTACTATCGAAAATTTTGCTGATTGAAGATTCGGTTCCACATCCATGGGGTAATTTGTTGTTGTATTTTTTAGAAATAAGTTTTCAGTAAATTCTGCTAATTATTGAATTTAGATTCTATTTGTTCAATTCTCAGAATAACTTGATGGAGATTTTCGTTTTTTTAGTATTTATGTGCTAGACATTGGTATGCGACTTTTGCTTCCAGCTCTTATACGTTTCTTAAAAAGAAAAAAAACTTGATTTGCATATTTTTGAGTTGTTATGTTATATGTAATTTGATGGATTCTGTTTAGAAGAGGGTTTTAGAAGAAATGATTTTTGATTATATACATATCTAAGTTTAAAATTTGAAATAAATGTTTTTGGAAAATGATTTATAAATTTAGATATGTATAATTTGATTAATTTTAATAAAGATTAATTTTTTTGGTTGGAAGATTTTGAATTGATTTAAATTTATTTGGTATTAGTTAGGTTTAAATTAACTTGAAGATAATGATATAATTTTTCCTAAAATTGACTGTTTTTAATAATTTAAAATTTTATAATTTGAATAATATGATTTTTTAAAGTTAATATTATCTATCTATGTTTAATCCATTATCTAAAATTAAAATAATTTAGCTCTCTAGTCATATTTAAATAATGTTAATTATTTATATAAGTAAATTAATAAGATTTATAAATAAAGCATATTTATAAACAAATTTAAAGTAAAAGACTAATATTTAGTATTCGTTATTATTAGATTAATCTATAAAAATATTTTAACTTATTTAATAAAAATGCAGATATATCCTTTTATGTAGATATATTTTTAAAAACAGAAACTTTATAAATCTATTCAAATTACATAGCGCATAGCACCTCATAAACGCGCAGCTTTTAAAAATATTAAAATTTATTATTTTAGCTTTATTAGTTCAAATATATAATAACTAAAAATTTACATTTTAATTCCTACTTAAATTTATTAAATAAAGCTAAATCATTTATAAAAGTGAATCAGCCTTAAAAAAGTGCATAATCATTTAATTTTCCATTATTTCATTTTTTATCTCCAAATTATTTAGTTTTACTTTTGATATTCTTTTTAGACAAAAAATAAGTTTAGTTTATAATTTAAATAATGTATCTTCTGAAATTCTATTAAATATTTAAGATAATACTTTAAATTTAATCTCTATAGCAAACAACATAATTCAACTTTATACATTAGTAGATTTAATATCAATATTCAATATAACTAACTTCAAATTCAATCAATCTCTTGTTATTTTTTGTACTTTTAAGAATCAAACCTTAAACTAAATAAAAATTAACAATTTTAAATTAAAAATTTATAAAAAACATTATAAAGCGCGTAGCACTTTTGTTGGCGCGCAGTTCTTTAATAAAGATTTTTAAAGTTAAAAAATATTCTTCTGAAGTCTTCCACATTGCTAGTATCCTTTGTGATTCTTGTCTTCTATAGATCGTGATAGGAATATTCCCTAAGAGACCTTAGTATCTGGTATCTTTCATTAATAACGTTACTTGATACCTCTTTAGTCTTTTTTGTCTTTCTAGGCTCCTTTTAGATTCTTGTTCGGTTCTTGCCTCATAGGTAGTTGCTTGTATCAAATCCTAAGTAAATGTCAGTTGGATGAATGTCCCTCCTTTTTTATTTATATATATGATTATAAAGTTAAAACTTGATGTAATGTTAATCTCTTCTTTAAAATTCTTGCTATGAAGGATGTATTGCTCTTATGCTCATAAATGTATCCATAAATAATTTAAGCTAATTTATTTATATATTTATCTTTTTTTTACTTTATTTCTATTTGACTATTAAAAAACTACTAAAATTTGTAATTCCTAATTTAAATCTTTATTTTTTAAGTTAATTTAGTATACTTTGAACTTTATACTTTTAATAGCAACTTAAAATAATTATTTATAATAAATAAATTGAGCACGTAGCACTCTCGTTGGTGCGCAGCTCTTTAAAATAATTTTATTTAATGTCGAAAAAATATTTTATTGGTCTCTCTATCTTGTTTCTCTTCCTGCAGTACGTCCCTGTAATTTTTCCTTCCAAAGCATAGGATGCAATATGCGATTACGGGTACATTTCCCCGACCTATGATGAAGAAAATTTCCTCCTGACATTCAGAGTTCTCCAGTTTGTCGCATCTTCCTTCTCTTGTTATTTGTTTCTCTTCCTCCGATTTATCCTCCGCCCGCGCTCATTTTTTTAGTTGCCTTGCTGGGCCTGCAAGCAGCATCCGAAGGAAAGAACTTTCCACTGTATTGAAAAAAATAAAATGTAAGTAATGTAGGTAATAGTTGTGTTATGGTTTTAAGGTATTGGTACTGCCTTGTTGTAAATGAATAATATTGAAAGCATTAAAGTTGATGATTTTTAAAAGAGAAATGTATAATTTGATAATAAATATTATTTAAATAAAACTAATTAATCAATTTATAAAATAAACAAAAAATAATAAATCTTAGCGTTAAAACTTTAAAAGCAATAATAATTTCCATTATATCTTTAAATTATAATGTCTTTTAGAGAACCAATTTATATATCAACATATAATTTAAATAATAATCTTTTTATTAAAACTAAATCATTGTTTAAGTATCTCAAGATACATTTATTACTTCAAATATTAATTCATTTAATTATCAAATCTTTTTATTTATTATTATATATTATACTTAAAAACAATATTTACCAACCAGATTTAAATCATATTAATACATAAAACTGCTAATCAAATATCTAATTCCTATTATTTACCTAATTATTACATCAATCTAATTATTTACTATTTATCCTAATTATATAGATTAACCTTTAAATACATACCTAAAGTAACTATATTCAATTCATTACTCAACCAGATTTAATATCAACATTTTATAAGTAACTTCAAATATTCAAATCTAACTTTTTTCTATAACAATCAAACCTTAAACTAAACTAATATTATAAAATTACTCATTTATATTCAAAACATTATATTATACAGTCTAGAACCCAATGGGCTCGCAGTTCTTTTATAAACTTTTTTAAAGTAAAATACATTTTTTTCTTGCACGGTCCAAGCATTCCTTTATGAGTCTTACTTTCTATAGAATCGTGATTGGAATGCTACTCTTAGAGACCTTAGTATCAAGCATCTTTCATCATTAATAGTACTTGATGTCTCTTTATCTCTTGGCTCCTATCAAGATTCTTGTTCGTTTTTTGCACATGACGTATTTCAAGTTGCTAGAGTTTAAGTCGATCTCAGTTGTATTATTTTTGGTATTTAAAATAAATGATATATAATAAATATAATTTAAATGGTTTTAATCTAAAATTAAATTTGAAGTTTATTAAAATAAGTAAATTATTTATTTCTTTATTTAGTTTATTTTTAAATATTCTATAATTAATCATCTAGCATATTGTTTTGAAAACATATATAGTAAAGATATCCCATTTAATTATTAAATTATTGCCATAATTAATGATCTTTTAACTATCTTCCTATCTAAATAAGTTATATAAGCATATTAATTTAGTCTTTAATATAAGTTCAATAATACTCCCTTATTTGTAATAATTTATCTTCTATTAAGTTATCTATAAACTATTTATAATATATCATAATATTTATATATATTCAATAGATTAAAGCAGAATACAACTTAATATACCACTATCAAATATCTAGATACATTAATATTAGACTAACCTAACCTAGTTTATCATACTAATTGTAATCATCTAATCTAAACTAAAATATTTACTCTTTTACCTCATTTATTTACTTTATAATCAAATGTAAGTCATCTACCTATGCTAATACTGCTCTTATCCTTTTAACCTAACTAACGCTATTCCTACTGTCTTACCTTGTTCTCACACTTTCTGTAGTTTATGCTTAAAGACTTAGTACTATTTATAGAATCAAATCAGCTGCTGCATTTGTTATAAGGTGTTTCACTTTAGATTTGAAGATTTACCTATAAAGTAAGAATGGGTAGAGATATTGCAATAATAGTAAGAGAAGATGAATATTAGAAAGTAATGGTAATAGAAATGAAATGAAATGAAGAAGTAAATTGATGAGAAGCAAAATAAAATAACTAAGAAGCAATAAATAGTTAGCTATTAGTTTATAAATCAAATACTCTCATAACATATTACATTACTAAAATAATAGGAACTAAAGAATAAATAGAAATATAGCATCCTTCTATAATATTTTATTTCTATCATCTAAAAATAATCCTCAAAAACAATCAAGTAACAATATTAAAAGATAAAATCTAAAATGATTGATTAAGGAAGTATTAAGCCAGATATAGAATAAATAATTTAAGCTGATTAGAATATTAAGGAAAGTTAATAAATTCATTGATTTTAATGGGAATCTTAAATTATTTGATTATTTAATATAGAAACAGAATAAATTTAAAAAGTTTAATTAAATATAAAAGTTCCTAGTTAAAGTAGAAGTATTGAATATAGAAACAAATTATATTTAGTTGGAGGATAAATAAATAGATAAGGATTAAAAGAAACTTGATAATTAGACTTTTAAGGAAATAGTAGAAAACTAGCTGATCTTAACTAAGGAAGATTTGCGTTTGGAATAGCAGCAGCTTAAGATTAAATTTATGTAGTAGGAGGAACTTTTGATTGTAGTAAAGGTTTTAGAACAGTAGAAAGATTAAAGATAGGAAGTTAAAGTAAATGATAATGATGCTCTTAGTTTCCTTTTGTAATAGCATGATAGACATTAGTAGTAGATAAAAGTGAATAAAATATTTATTCGTTTGGAGGAGCAAACTAAAATAGATAAAGTATAAATGACATATGAAAATATAATATATAGAACGATATATGAAATAAATGTCATTTAAATCTATCTGAAGCTGTTTATTATCCTTTAGTGTTATTAGAACCTCTAATTATAGTTGGAGGATTAAAAAACGCAAAAAATATAGAATTTTAAAGAAAGATATATAAAAGAAGCAATCAGCAATGATAATAAATAGAATTTAAACATAATTCTTATAATTTATCAGCATTTAAAACTAGAGATAGATTTGCTTATACTTTTATTCTTGATTATGATAAGCTTTCATTGTTGAGAGTCGACGTAGTAAATTTGGGTTACAAGACTTTAAGAATAAATTGATGAAGTTAAAGAGACAAATATGAATTAATTTAAAGTATTTTTAATAATAAATATTATATTATATTTCAAATATTTTTTAATGATTTAGTAATTTAGCATTATGTAGTAAATAATTTGACAACTAATAATATCTTATATTATAAACCTTATTCTAAATATTTACAAGAATAAAATAATAATTTCTTACTGAAAATAAATATTTAAGCAGCATTATTATGAAAACTTTAACCTATAACTTTAGACTAAGTTCCCAGATTTTGGCTTTGTGCAATGTAAAGTAAAGATTTAGGAAAATAAGAAATTATCTATATGAAATATAAATTTTAATATATTTTTTATTTATTTAAGCAACTTATTAAGAAATTATAATAACTATAATTTTAAGTGAATTCTCTTTAAGCCATCATGTATTTTACCAGTTAATATCACTAACATCCTTTATGCGATTCCGACTCAATAATACATGATTACATTTGCTTCTTCATAATCTTCTTCCATAAGATCTAATAAGTTGGTAATTTGAGTTAGTTTATCTTAAAATGTGCTGTTGTAATAATTGAAAAGTGAAATATATAAATTTTTTGAGTCTTGATTCATATTTAATTTTGTATATGTATCTTAGATATATCTTATAAGTTTTAAAATATTATAATAAAAGCGATCCAGTTTAGATTTCTGAATTTAGGATTTTTGATTTTAAAAATAAATGTAATTAAAGTTTTGTTGATGCAGCTGTATAATAATTTTGATAGAATTGTATTTGTAAATATAATAATGATATTTATAGTGGTTTATTCTTATATATTTATAAAGTTTATTATAAAAAATGTAAACTTTAACTGATTTATTATTTATCTCTAATCTGTATATATTACTTAGTTTAATTAAAGATACTTTATATCACAGATATTCAATTTTATATACAAATTTTAAATCATTATCATTTTACCTATATCATTTTTAAATCATACTAAATTCTATTTTCTAAAATTCATCCAAATTTACATTTTTATAAACCTAATTTATAAGATGATAAAGTAAGAGTTTTATTAGCAATCTTTAAAAATTAAGTAAGATATAAATAATTTTAAGATAAATAAAAGAAATTAAAATATTTTAATAAATCTTACCATTAATCTATTCTATTCGGATTTTATAAACCTAAAACTCATAATATTTATGTATATTGTAAAATCTTAAAATTATTTACTTTTTCTATAGTAATTGCTTTAAAATAAATAAAAAGCAAATTACTTTAAATTTGTTTAAACTAAAATATTTACTTTATTCATTTTATAAATTAATTAAACTCTTTTATACCATTAAAGATAGATCAAATTTATAACTTATGTATCATCAATTTCTTTTATAGATCATTTTTATATTATAAAATATTACTTACAAATTTATCTATGCACCATTAATTTATATAACAAAAACCAATTATATTATCAATATTTAGATATATTTTAAATTATAATAAACTATTATATATTAAATAAAATGGCTCCTAATAAATAATCGACCAAAAACTAACATGAAATCGAACAATAAAACTCTCTAATCGAAATATACTCCCTAGAAGTGGAAAACAAAAAAATGCAAAAATCATTTCTAGGCTTGATTTAACGATTAGATTCTCTAAGTTTTACTGTGTAATAATTATAAAACAAAAATTAATGGTTAAAAACAGAAATAAGCACTAAAGTTATTATGTTGCAAGGTAATTAAAAACTGGAAAAAACGGAGCAAAAAGTAGTAGAAATTAGCAATTCTAATCTTAATAATGATCCTATGGTAATAGAAGAACAAAATTTAAATTCTTTTTCGGATCGGAAAAAAATTGTCGCTTTTTTAAAATGCTAAAAATGCTTAAAAATAGGACATAACAAGAAATATTGTAAAAAAGGATTTTTTATTGCTAAAAGGTTGGACACATCTTTAGAAGATGCTGGTATTTTTAGAAGAAGCAAGAATCTAATAATTGAAAGATATAAAATAATATGACAAAATTATACTGTTCTCCAGAAGGAAGACTTTGCAAGAAAAAATATTACGGTGGAGATAATTACTATTGGAAATAGTAAATGCTAAAAAAAGAAGGACGAGGAAGATGTTGGGACCTAATTGAGGTTGAAGAAAAATTCCTAAGATCAAGAAAGATTATGTACAACACGATATGCAATAGAAGAAGCAAATTCTGAAGAAGACATGAAAGATTCATTTACATCTTAAAACTCATAAACTAATTAGTGGCAAACCAAATAAAGGTGAAGTCATTTAATAAATTATGTTATAAATAAAATAAATAAATTCGATTATAGAGCGCGTAGCACTCTCGTTGGTGCGCGGCTCTTTAAAATAATTTTATTTAATGTCGAACATTTTTTTATAGGTCTCTCTTTTCTCTCTATCCTTGTTTCATCTTCCTACGTCCCTGTAAATTTTCCTTCCAAAACATAGGATGTAATATGCGATTACGGGTACATTTCACCGACCTATGATGAGGAAAGTTTCATGCTGGCATTCAGAGTTCTCCAGCTTGTCACATCTTTCTTCTCTTGTTATTTGTTTCTCTTCTTCCAATTTATCCTCCGTCCGCGCTCATTTTTTGCTGCCTTACTGGGCCTCCAAGCAGCATCTGAAGGAGAGGGCTTTCCACCCTATTTAAATTATGCAATAATAAAGTTTTATTAAAATTAAATATAAATATGAGATATTTAATTAAAGCTTAATAAAATTAATTAATTGTTAATTGATTATTTTAAATTTATAATTAAATAACTTATTCTATATCTAGTATTTTTTTTCATTTATTCAAAAATAATTAAAAGGAGTTTAAAAGTTGTAAGCAATTAATAGTTTCAAAAGTTGCCATTTGCAATGCAGACATTATTGAGGAACTTGAAAGTCATAAAGCTTTTAAAGAAAAAGACAAGAAGAAATTAATTCTTTATGACTAAAGCTATATAAACAAACATTTTTCAAAGAATCAAATTCCAAAAATAGACAAATTAATCAAAAATTTTCATTCTAAATTAGTAAAAAAGCGTATTGAAATGTTTGAACTACAAAATGAGCTTTTAGAAGAGTTTCTAGAAGGAAAAAAAGACAAATTTCATCAAGACAATAAATAAAAATATATGATAGAGAAAGAACAAAAAGAAGCTTGATTGGCATTTACAAACTTTTATCTTTCAACATATTTGTAATATTTATAGTCTAAGCTAAATTTATTGCAACTATGTCTCAATATTCTTAAATATTGAAACTATTGAATTTTAATTAATTAATAAAGAGAATATAAATTCTAAAAATCATACGAAAACTGAACTTTTTAAAAAAAATTAAGAAAGTAAATATAAACTCATAAGTGTAAAATATTATAAACCTATTTTATATACTAATTTATTATAATTTAAAAAAGAATCTGTCTCATTCTCATATCCATCTCTTTTCTTAATTTAATCTTTCTATAAATTTATCTTTTTTATAATAAGAGCCGGAAACAAGATAAAGGCTTCAACTATGATACATAAGAGAAAAGGATTTAAAATTAAGGCTGTTTTGAATGAGACATTTTTTGAAGAAAAAATAAAAATAAACATGACTAGAGAAAAATATAAAAACCCATAGAAATCTTAAAGAGCCAAAGCAGAAAGAAAATTATTTATTTATTTTTTATAATTATTTAATTTTACTATGACCTATATTCGAAAAAGAAGCGATTAAATAACAATTTTCTTAGATAATTAAAAAGAAAACAATTGAAACAATTTTTAATATTAGTTAATAAGTCTCCATTCGGAATTTAATAAATTTAAGAGATAAAAAGGAATCAAAAGTATTATTAGAAAGAAAAAAAAATATAACATAAAGACAAAAAGACAAAAAGACAAATCTAAATTAAAACTAAACGCTAATTAAAACTTACTTACAATGTCAAAAAATTCTAGTACCTATAATCCATTTACTCTTCCAATTTAAATAATACTTAAATATTTAAAGAGAAAGAATTTTCTTTATATGCTAAAACTAAAAAATTGTTTAGGTGGAAGATGTAAATTACTCAAAAGCCAAGAAAGCAAATGCTGAGTTTAGATCTTAGTAGTCTTTCAACTTTAATCAATGAATTTCAGTTTATAGAAGAGCAATAGTTAAACCTTATGGAAAGAGTCCACAAGAAAACATTCTTTGAGAAAACCTCTAAAGAGAGTTTCTATCTTTTTTAAGCTGTATAATACTTATGAATATTAGATAGTAAGATATAGAACTTTCAAAAGTAACTCTAAAATAATGCAAAAATTATAATTTCTTACAAAATCGTAAAAATAGCTACGCAATACCAAAGAAAGAGTGAAATTAATTAAGGAGAATAAAAAGTAAAGAAGACATTTCTATTCAGTATAAATAAAAAGCTAAGATTATATACTAAAAATGTTAATGCAAATACCACTGAATCAAATAAGCATATAAATGTGTCCTCTATTTATGGGCTATATATAAAGCTATAATACAAAGGAAACTGGAATGCATACTCCTTTTTATTGGAGATTAGATTTAATATCATATATTTTAATTAAAACAGAAAAAACACAGGCTGAGTCAAAAGTGTATAGAAGTTAGAGAGAAAAGATAAAGGTATCAAAGCGATAGCTCGTTATATTGCAGAAGTAAATTAAGTTTGTTGAAAAAATATTTTATACCAGGTTTATATAAGAATATGTTTCTAGACATATTAATGATATCTAATCCAAACTCCAATTTATCATTTTAAATATTTTCTCAATACATAAAAATTTCTCTAAGTTCTAGGATTTAAAAGATCTATTTAAGTTATCAAAACACTACACTAAGATTAATTAAGATATTATTGTCTACTAATTTAAATAATTAGTCTAATAAAAAGAAGGCTAGACTTATAGCTGAATAATGTAGTAAATATAAATTTAATTTGTAGTTAAAACTAAAAAATAAGAGATGTATATAAAGTAATTCACCTTAAGAAAAGCTTGTAAATATAAAATTAAAGGGAGCGAATGCAGTAAGTTTTGAAAGCAAGTAATTCAAGAATAAGAGGAAGAAACTTGTATTTAATAATAGCTGAACTATTGAATAAAGAGTACCAACTAGATACTTAAACTTAATCTTAATGTTATTAAAGAAACCTTTTATATGTTTGGAATATTGCCAGTTGTAAGATAAGAAAGTAGTGAAAATAATGATAATACAAGTTGTAATCAAGAATTGAAGAATTAGCTTTATAGAGATCATAAATCATTCAAATTTCATACTTATAGCTTTCTTAATTTTATTTTTCGAGATTATTGAGTAGAATCTGATGAAGTCAATATATAAAATTCCTTAAAGGGAGATAAATCTAAGATAGTCAACATTGTTTTGCTGCATCTAATCATTAACTATAATCAAATTAAACTGAATAATTAAAAGCTTTCTATTTCAATACATCTCCAAATAAATGATATAAGAAAAATAGATTATAAGAATCTTTTGGAATCAATAAATGTAACTAAAGGATTGAGTATAATAAAAAGGTATATGATTAATAGAAAAAGAGAAGCTACTATATAATAAAGAAAGTATAAAACTAATCCAAGAGTAAATTCACTTTAAGTAATTTAGAAGCTTACTTATTAAAAAATCTGGCAAATTGGAACAAAAATAGATACTCTAAAAGACTAGAAATATAGTCACTTTTGTAAATTTATTAGTTATATTAAAAGTTAAGAAACCAAATAGATCCTAATTAAAAAGCACTTAAAGAAACTAAAGGTAATAAGTCAAATCAAAAGTAAAGGAATCAATTAAGCAAGTATAATTTATTAAAAAGACAAATATTTTGAAAATGTTTGAAAAATTGAAGAGCGTTAAATAGATATACTCTAGGAAAGTAAAATATATCTTAGTGCAAAAAAGGAAATATTATAAAAGATTTGTCTTAGCAGTATATTAAATAAAGATATACTCATCCAATAAGTTTCTATAAGCTATACTGATATAAGAAAATATCTTGCTAATATTATGAATAGTCAGATACTATGAAACTGACTTTAATGTTCATAAGTAAATTATAAGTAAAGTAGTGTTTTTATTTATGTAGAGAGCTTATAGTAAAGTATTGCAAGATATACTTAATTAAGAATATTCAAACATAAGGCTCAAAACTTATGTATCTTTGTCTTAAGCAAATAAATAAATAAGTTAACGCTATTTTTATTTTAAGAAAGGTGATCAATTAAAACTAAAAACTTACACTTTTATTAATAAGATAGGATATATACTTATAAGGAAACATTAGCATAACTTTATATCTTATTATAACATGAGCATCTAATATTAGCCACCTAATAAGATAATAGAATGAAGTTAATTAGTTTAAAGCAATCTAAAGAACTTAGAAAATACACATTTAATGAGAATGGAGAGATGATTTGAAGGATAAGAAGCTATGTTGGCAAATTAAAGGAAAATTGAAAGAAAAGAGAAAACTATTAATTAGCTTCGTTATATTAGTTCATAGTATTGCTGGAAAACTAGGAATTAACAGAGATTCATTCGTTAATAAACGCATTGATAGATAATCTTAGACCTATTGTCATAAATACATTAAATAAAGTAAATTTGAATGGAATTTGATTAAATAACTTTTTATGCGAAAGATGATTGTATATGCTTCCAAAATATCAGATAAGATAAATTAAATCATAAAGTCAGTTGGATTATGCATAATGTACTTTTAGACATTCATATCTTTCTTTTAATTTTAAATGTTTAACCTTTTAAATGAGTCGATATATAAAATAATATTCTAGTCTACCACTCTTAGTAATTAAAAAATAGACTTCTCATTTTAGTCTATAAAGCTAAATTTCTAGCTTTTATTATTATTGCAGTTTAATGTATTTAATTAAAGATAGTCCTTCAAGAAACTAAAGCTATTAGATCTACTTTTTGAGCTACTTAAATCTATTTTTTAAATAAAATTTGGCTTTCTTAATTTTATAGAATAAAAAATAAAGACACTGAAGATTGTAGCATTCTGGCTTAATTTACTTATGATTTCAGCTGTAAGAAAAAGAAATAAAAATATAAATTAAATTTTTGATTTGATCTTTGAACTATGCTTATAGTAGATGTTGAGGCTTTTCTAAAAATTGGATGAGAGAATAAATAGCTTCAAAGGTAAATTTACTAACAGACTGAGAATCTTTTGTGGAACTGTAAGCAGATCTGAATTTTATACCAAATGAGAAGAAAGGCAAATGTTTCTTGGTATAATGAAGAGACAATATTAATATGTTAGCAAGATAAGACTCTAAAAAATGTAGCAATTAATGAAAAAATTTGAGTTCTTTAAAAGAAAATTTGCTCTATTAAGAATAAAACTGAATGAATAAACCAAAGAAAACCATTAAGTTTGCAGTAAAAAGCTTTTAAAGCAAAATATTATTATCCACATTAATCCAGAAAAGATTGTCAATAAATAAAGTGAAGTCAAACAAGTCAGCAACAGATAATAGAATGAATAGTGATATTATAAATACAGAAAGAAAATTATTGATGAAATTAACATCCTTTTGAGTAAAAGCAGAGAAAGTAGACAGGCTTTCTTTGCATAACTTCTAGAAAGGTAATTGAAACTAACTTTGACTATTTAGAAGAGTATAAAAAATTATGGAATAACACAGAGCTTAAACAATTATGCATACAAGATATGAAGGAATAGGTAGAGATAGGTAGAATTTACTATCTAAGGTACAGATTTCTAAAGCATTCGTTTTATTAGTAAATGAGAGCTAAAATAAAGAAAAAAAAATTTCTGAAAGGTTTACATAGTTGTCAAGGTGATAAACCCTTGGATGCTACAATTCAGGAAAAAACAGAAACCAAATATCAGAAAAATAAAATTATCCTTAATTTTGAGAAGGAAACATCAGAAGAGTAAGAGAAGACGATCTTAATGCAACTCTATTATTTGCTCACTTTTATTAAGCAAAAATCTTGCTAAAACTACATTCTTTTAGTCATAGTAATTTTTGTCCTATTACCTGGTCTAATATATTTCTAATATTAATTAATTAAGTTTATAATTAATAAAAGAAGCTTAATAGTAAATCATAAATCTTCCTTTTCTATTATTATTTTTACTTATTTAAGTTTAACTAATTATTAATTTTAACAAAGTATTTTAATATCTTCTCTATATTATATTAAACGAGCACTATCAAGTTTATAATCATCAAATAAATGCTATTCGATACTTATTAGCTAATAAGCATAAGAAACCCTCAAAATGGAATTGCTATTTAAGCTTTATTCCTAGTTATATTATTTCTTAAGAATCTTACTAATCTTCTCTTTTTATCTAACCTATTATAATTATTAAGTCGTATAACAATATTATCCAAGTCTGTTTGCTAATAGCCTATGGATAAAAGAAATAATCATTTAAGGTTCTTTAGAATTTTCCACCTATTGGGTAAATCTTTTGCGAAAATTCCAAAATTCATAGAATTTCTATTCCAGGATTTAGTTTGAAGGATCAAATGTTTTTATTAGTTTTTTTCAAAAAATTTAGCCTTTTTTTCATTATTTTGCTTAATAACCAAACATATAATAAATTAAGCATAATAACTATTTCCACTTATAACTTAAAAGTTCTACAGTAGTATATAGATGTGCTATAAGTATATCTCTTATAGTCTTTAAATTAAAGCTACTAAATATATAATACTAATAGCCTACTTTGCTAAAATAAAGGGTTGCTAGTAGTCTTATTAACTGTAATATAATAATGCTCAGCTATTAAAATTAGGATATAGTGATTAGTTAATTAAAGCTAGATTGTTAATCTTATATCCTTGCTACTGTAATATCTAAGTATTTATCTATTTAGGTTAAAATAAGAAGCTAAAGCTTCTTTTAAGTGTGTTAAGGTTTTTCAATATTTGTAGTTATAGTGAGGGAGGTTACTACGTTTGAATAGCAATCAGTTGAGAAGACTCAAAATAGGTAGATCTAATAAAAACTTAGTCTAAACTAGTAATATGTGAAGCTTAAAATATTGCTTGGAGTCGTTGATTGGAAATTCCTTTAGATCTTGATATGGTGAATAAAGGAACATTAAAGAAAAGTCAGAAAATGAAAAGTTAATTCTATCTTAATAAGAAACAGTGCTCTTAAAGACAGAGTCAGATATCAATTTCTATAGACCAAGTTTTAGTAAAAAGTAGAGAATGTTGAATGAAGCAAATATAATGGACACTAAGAATGTGCTTAAAATCAAGATAAAGCGAGGTATTCGGACAATCTTATATTTGTCATTAGTTGTTTGACTGGTTGTATCTATGAATTCATCTAAGAAATATTTGAAAGTCTAAAATATTTCCAAACGAGAGATTCTTATTGGTGATGTTAATTTCTCTAAGGAATGCTAAAAATTTAGAACTCTTTGATGAAGGTTACGGAGAACATTAAATTACTGTCTGATTTCTACTTAACTTCATTACTAGAATTACGATATGTTTGTAGTTAGAAATGCTTGATAAACAGAAAAAGATGAAATAAAAAAAATAAAGAATTCCAAGTATGAAATTCATATTTAAAATAAATTCATATCTTCAAAGATAGAAATGAAAACGACGGTTAACTTTTTATCCAAATCTCGTTGGATATAAATGGGTAAATTTGATAAGAAACTAAATATAATTTAAAGATTAATCTCATAAAGCCATCAGTGGTTTAGTAGAATTCCTACTCTTGAAAGAATAGTTTGAGCTAAAGGAATTAAAGCAAAGAAAAAAGTATAAAAATATCCCATCAACGCAAGATCTTTAAAATTAAAGAATCTCAATGAGCCTCCTATTGTTTTTAACATGCTGAATATAACTGCCAAGTAAAACTGAATAGTAAAGAATGTTTAACCTGCCTGCTTTCAATTTTGTATATTGCAAGCTTAGTCTCGGAGCTACGCTACAATGAGGAGCTTAATCTAGCGGTAAAAAATACTAACCAATTTTCTTTAAAAGGGAAGAAAAAACAAAAAAATTATTAATCTAAGCTTTAAGATTTAAGGATTAAGGAACATGTATATCATTTACTTACCTAATAAGTAGAATCTGGAGCTTAAAATGAAAAGCATTTGATAGATTTATTTTTTAAGCTTTTCGTAAAAGAAAATAGACAACTTCATATTATTCTTTTTTAGAAGATTTACAATATTGAGGCTAGGAAATAGATTTACCTTCAAGTAGCTGCTTGCTTCTATGAATCAATTAAGATAGTTTAGTTGCTGGTTCAATTTCTCCTTTTTATCTTCTTAAAAATTTTCTGTTAAAGCAAGACAAACTAAGTGTAAGAGCGAGGAACTACATATCAAAGAGCAGTAAATAGAAATGATCAGAGAATAAAGCAAGTTCAAACTGACCAAAAAAACAACTTTAAAGTACTCTCCTCAGAGTTAATAAATTAATTAAAGTATTTAATTGATTATTTATTATATTGGAGCATTACTAGTTAAATTAATAAATTATTAAGTTTACAAGACTCAGTATCTTTAATTAAAGATAGCCTAATTCTGTATAATACTTCTTATTTATGTGTCTTAAGAAACTAACAAGATACATTAAACCTTTAAATATACAATATATTTCATTCTAAGCTTTTATTTACAAAATATTTGTTAATAAGTATATTAAACTAATTTAAAAATAAAATTTAGCTTTAATGCTTTTTGTGGTAGTTAATATTTTAGGTTCATTTTAGCTTAGAGATATAAGGAAAATCAATTAGAGTAATATGATCTAAATGAAGAAGAGAGAAGTTAAGTAGATAGAATTTTAAAAGATTTGATAGATAATTTTTTAAAGAGACTAAAGTATGAATGTTGTTGTAGTTTTGGGATTTAAATTTATGCTTATTGTATAGTCTAGAGAATGGATCAACGTTTAGTCTAAAATATTGCAAATTTGGAAAAAATGAACGCAATTTTTACATTCCTTAGAATATAAAAATGAACACAACTAAAAATTTTTGATTCAAGATAATCAAGAAAATGAAAAACTTAAAGAGTGTGCACAATTATGCTACTTTGAAAATTTAGATATCAAACTATCACATTAATATTTCAATCTAGATTTTATAAAAGTCATTGAATATTTGTCGTTCTAGAAGGATTTACATTTTTTTTTCAAAAGGACAATTCTTAGATTTATAAGTTCAAAGTAGACATTTTGGCAAACACTTTGGACATGTACATTTCTCATTTATTCACCGCTTTTTTATTTATTACTTTGATTAATTAAATTTTAGTGATTTCGTTTTTTTCATTTAGAAGCACCGGAATTCTATAATTATTTAATTCTTCTGTAAAACTTTTGTTATTCTATTTTATCTTAAGAAACACTTGTTAAACCACGCTCAATATACAATCTATAACTACTTGCAAACTTAAATATTTTTAAATATCAAGCATGTCTTTTCGTTGCAATTGATTCTTTTAATTTATTCAGAAAAATTAGAATTTAGAAGCTATTTCATTCTAGATTGCAAATGATATTCTTTAGTCTTTTAATAAATAAAGTTCAATTTAAGATTTAAAATTCTTACCTTGTAGGTTTAATTTGTTTCTGACTTTCATTATGTTTATTTAAATCCTTTGTTATTACTACTAAAGACTGTATTCTTTTTTAATTTTGGAACTAAAGCCAACTAGACTAGGATTTCTTGTGGCATTAATTTTAGTTTACATAATTTATATTAGCTAATCTAATATTTATATTATCTCATGCTTATTACAAAGAAACATATTATGTTAAGTTTACTCTTTCTATTAATTCAGAAAATAGTAATAGAAGATAGTAAAGATATTTTTTGTTTCTTAAAAGCTTATAAATTTTGTTAATAACAAAGAACTTATTTTGAGAAAGAGAGTATTAATAGTAGTAACAATATAATATAGATTTGAATAGAAGAAAAGAAATAAGTGTAATATAAAGTAAAATAGGTTAGGTATTATTAATTTGAAATGATAATTCCAAACATAACATAAATAATAAATATAATATTAGTTTGCTATAAAAGAGAAAGTGATCTAAATGTATTATTAATTATAACTAATCTAATATCTTTATAAATTAAAGAGAAATTAAATTTAAATTAATACTAATAAAGCTAAAAGGATTAAATTTTAAGTATTTAATAGACATAATTAAACATATTAAAGCTTATTTTAATAATATAATTAAATATTACTATTTCATAATTGTAAGATAAAATTAGTGATACACCATTTCTAGTTAGTTTAAATATTTACTTTCTACTACTTCTATTTATTACATTTATATAACCTATTTTGCTTAGAATAACCATTAAAAGTAATAAACTATATTAGTTTATTATTTTAAGAGAGACCTTTATAAATAAAAAGTTTTAATTAAATAGTAGTAAGAAAATGGGCAATTAAAAGAGTTTATCTTATAAAGTCGAAATTTAAATGCTTTGTTTTAAATAATTTAATGTTTTTTAATATTCAAACTAATTAATAAGAAACTTATTTTATTTCTATTTTTTAATTAGCAAAAAGCTTAAATTTATTATTTTTTTGATTCAAATGTAAGTGAAAAATAATAATTAATAACAGTAGCTTTAAAACTATTTTACATTTTTATTTATCATTAAAAAGGGTCTATAAAGAAATAAGCTTTTCTTATTAAGAGTCTTTTATTTAAAACACAAATAAGTTGTAATTAATAAATCCATATTAAAGTTATTATAATAAGGATATAATTCTTCCTTATCAAACTTTTTATATAATAATTTATCCTTTTATTTAAAAGTAAAAAGATATAAAATAATTAAAATTGTAAAAGCTTTTACACTATAAGTTTAATATCTTGTTTTGTTTTAAGACAAAAATACAATTTATAAATCAATGTTTAAGAAACAAGATATTTATGAGTATGCTTAATAAATATTTAATTGTTTAGTTGTATTGAAATTAAGTCAGTAAAATTAAGTGGAGTTATTTTAATTAAATAGTTATTGAAGTAAGTTATATAAATTAAAATGAAGAAAAAAGAAAAGCAATTTACTAAAAATATTTTTTTAAGAAAACTCCTAAGAGCGAGAAACCACATCCTAGGGAAAGTATCTCTATTTCATTTTAAGTATGAAATTCTGCCCAACTTATGCTACTAAAAACTAATAAATAAGATCAGTTATGACCAAAGTAAAGGTATTTTTTGAATAGTTTTTAGACTAAATCCTCACTGGTCACACTTCAGCTGTTTTATCGGTATCAATATCAAGTGACCTGAATTGAATTGTATCAGGTTCAGGATGTTCTGAATATTCGATAAAGATCTGAAATTTCCACAATGGTACTCTCCTAAGAACTATAACAGGACATACTTTTTATGTTTAATCAGTAGTAATCTCCTATGACTCTAAATATATTATATCAAGATCTTTGGATAAAACTATAAAGATCTGGAATTTCAAGACTGGACTTCCTGCGCGAAGTCTTTATGGACATTCAGGCTGAGTTTTATCGGTGATAGTGTCTAAGGATGATAAGTATATAATATCGGGTTCGGTTGACAGTAATATTAAGATATGGGACTTCTCTTCTGGTTAGTGTATTCGTACTCTTCAAGGTCATGCAGATGGTATATCAAGACTTCAGTTAAGTGTTGGTTCAAGTGTTATATTTTCTGGTTCAAGAGATAAAACAATCAAGATCTGGAACTTTGATAAGGGTGAGTGTATATAGAATTTGTAAGGACATACAGAATCAATATATTCTATAACATTGAGTGTTGATAATAGATGGTTGGTATCGGGAGGATATGACAAGACGATAAGAAAGTGGAGGGTTTCGAGATGAGTAACTTATGATTTGAATTAATTTAATTTTACGATTAAAGATATAAATTATTGGTTATTCATTTAAATGAATGGTTAATTGTAATTATGTTTTTAGTTTTTGAAGTGTTTGCTTAATGCTTTTTATTGATTTAAAAGGTTTTATATTCTTATCTTAAGAAAAGTTTGAGTAAATAATATAGGTTATTGAAAATTAGTGAAAGTATGTGATTTAAAAATGGTTATGTTTAAAAATATTTTAAATATAATTATAGTAAATGAAGACAAATAATAAATTTAAGTATTTTTTCATTTAATGAAATTTGTTATTGATTTATTTTTAACTTTTATTTTATTTTTAGATTTTGTAAAATTTCAAGGTAAGTAAAAGATTTAAATTCTGAATAAATTTTGATTTTTTTGTGAAGTAGTTAAAATATTATTTATAGTGGCAAAGTTAGTTTATAATCTTGATTATTATTTAAAAAATGTAATTAAGTGTTTCATTTTATTTATTTTAAATTAAATTTTGTTTATTATTATTTATTATTATTGACATATATATATAAAATGGCTTCTAAGAAATAACAGAACTTTGAACAAAACATTTAAACAGGAAAATTCTCTAAAAAATAAAAAAGTGAAATAATTACAATGAGTGAAAGTGAGAAATATGATTGATATGACGAACATTAACCACTTGGAAATCCAGAATTAAAAAAACTTCCGACACAAACTCAAATAGAAATATTATCTAAGTCATTAAAAGAGTTTATGTTTAAAAATAGATACCTGATAAAGTAGAAAAATTAGAAAAACTAATAACGTCTTTACTTGAGAAACAATATTAATCATCATAAGAAATAGAAAACAAACTGGAACAAAGAATTCTTTAAATTTAATAATAAATTCAGGTAACGCCATTTTCGTTTTAACAGAATTAATCAGATCCTATGGAAATAGAAAATGAAGCCTCAAATTAAAATAAACAGTAAACGTTTATTTAAAATAAGTAGTAAATTTAAATTAAATAAGTGTTACAGGAATAATAGTTTAAAAGAAGAATAAAATGCTATGTGTGCAATAAATAACACCAATGAAAATACTGCTACTAACTAAGCGAAATTTAAAGAAAGAATAAATAAGATATTTTTAGAAAACTATTTAGGATATATCCAACATAAAGCGGAAACATTTATAGAAAAAAATTCTTTAATTCAAATCTTAATCCTTGGATAAATAATTAGAAACGCTAAGTGCAAGACCAAAACTATTCCGAATATTAAAGGATGGTGCACTCTACACCACCTAACTAAGCCTAGTAGGAATTCAAGACAAACTAATAGAGACAAGCTGATAGAATAGGTCAGATGGCTGACTACTAAGGCTTTAACAAAGCTTTTTAACTTTAACTTTTTTTATAAACTTTATGGATCTTCACAATCATGAGTCTTGATTTTTTTAAATCTGCTTTATTGATTTTTTCCTATAAATCAACTTTAACTAATTTTTATTAGATTCTTGGACTTTATATTAGATATAGGATGCTTCTTTATTTACTTGAAATATTCTTTTCCTATAGAGCAAGCCTTTTTAATTGTATTAATTCTTAAGTAAAATTTGCCATTAGTTTCTATTATTCTTTGTTCTTCTTATTTAAATTGGTATAAAATTTCTTAATTTATGTCTGGTCACTTGCAGTTTCAGCAAATCATAGTTTTTCAGTTGGAAATATCTTATGTTGTAGGTTATTGTTTTTTTCCATTGCACTGTTATATATTTAGGATTATGCTGGCTTATAGATTCTAGTATTCTAAATTTCTCTTACGGTTTATTTTATCTATAAAATTATCCCTTAGATTTGCTAAAATGATGAATTTAGAACTAAATACTATCGTAATGTTAATTTTTCAGATTTTAAAACTCCATAGAGTTTATTAAATTTTAAGTTCGCTAACAAAGATCATTGACAATCTTTGCTAATTTTTGATTTCCCATATTAAGAAAGAAATAATCGCTGATATATCTTATTAAGAGTTATTAAGTTTTATTTGAGACTTCTGCTATTTCTCTAGTGTAATTTTAATTTTACAGTGTAGTCCGCCATTGAGATATTACGCGCACTTTAACCAATTTTTTTTAATTTTAAAAAATTTAACTTAATCAGTTTGAAGCATTGTAAGGCCTTATGAAAAGTGATTAAGAGTTTCTTAAATTTATCCTATTTTGTCCCACTAAAAAAGATAAATTCAGTGTTTATCCATTTACTTATTGGCATCTCTTGTCTTGTTAAAAAAATTATTGCAAAGATAGAGATATTATTTGCAATATTTAGATTTAAAGTATTGACAAATATGAAAAAATTAGGAATCAAAAGAAAAAACTAAGAGTATTATATTAAAAAAGTATTTAAAGAGACTAGAAAAGGAGGAGTTTTGAATGAGATAAAGATTTTGTTTTGAATAGAAAAATCTGATAGTAATTTTTATCTTAGGTATCTATTTTTAAGTTTATATAAATTAATATACTACCTTAAAAAATATTTTGCCGCTAGGTAAACCTGGGCCAAAAATCTATTTATTATGAATATGGATGTAGGCAATGTCAGGAGAACTAGTAAGCAATCTGGTGCTGTTTACATTGTATAGTGAGTAATCTCACACTAGATTTCGTCACGGGGAAGGGTGGATAAGCTGTGACAAGACAAGCCCAAATTGCCAGAGTTGTCGCTTGCAGTATGAAAGTTTGATTGAAGGCCTACTAATAACTTAATTACTAATTCTTATTTTGATCTTATTCAAGAAGACTGGAGCATTTGATTCGAACCCCAAGAATAATTAAAAAAAAACAGATTCTTCATTTGGAGAAGCTGACATGACTCAATAGACGAATAGAATGACAAAAAGAAGTATGAGAACAATTTTTTTAATATTAAATATTAATATTGAAAGAACTGAGCGCCAACGAGTTTCTACGAACTCTATAATAGTATTTATTTATTATTATTATTTATTAGATTAGTTATTGTAAATCTTTCTAGGAAAAATTTTGTTTATTTAACGATTTGCAAAAAAATATTTATAAAGCTTTAATTTTCGTTTATTTCTTCCATACCTTTTATAATTTCAATTTTTTTCCTTTTTGTTTAACTAAAGATTTTACAACATTTTTTAATTTAATTACTTTTAGCCATTTTCAAACATAAAATTTATTTATATTTTTTATTTTTATTAATTTATATAAATAGAACTATTCACATATTAAAGAGATCTTATTCTTCTCTATTTTGTTATTTTTATTTTATTTTTTTTGTTTCTTTTCTTTTAAATTTTTCGTCATAAAATGTTTTTAATTAAATTTCATTTTTTAATTTTAAATGCAATTTTGATAAAAATTTAATTGTCAATACTGAAATGTTAAATTACCTATTAAGGTTAAATAAACTTTTCTTTTTTTATAGTGTTAATTTATTAGATTTTGATGGTGTGAAATTTTCTAAATTTAGGTAGTTATTTTCAATGTAAATTTACGTGGTTTTTGCTTATAAGGAAATGCCTTTTTAAATTTAATAATGTAAACTGAAAAACCCTAGATTTCATAGTGCCAATCATGTAAAGGAGCTTTCGATAGGTAGATGAAAATCCCAATGATCCTTCCTTGCAAGCACAACATATGCTATATTTGTGTCAATGACCAGTTCAAGAAAAACATGAGCTTAGTATGTTTATTCTAAAGCTGCTAATAAGTCTATGAGATACATCCAGTAAATTTATAAAAAGATGACTAGTTACTCAGCCATCTAGAACAAAAGGGAGTTTTAGAAAGTATAGCATTACTAGAGAGATAATAGTAATAAATACATTAAGCTTATTCATAATTGACTGAAGTCTATAGTAATTTCATCTAGTAGTTAATCAAGCATGTAAACAATTATATTTTCAAGGATAATATAAATCTACAAAGATAATTGAACTAATAGGCTAAAAAAATGCAAGGTTAACTAAAACGCTTGAAATTTTAAAAGTAATTAATCAATAACTAGGGAAGCAACTAATAATAGTACGTTTCATAAGTTTTAGCAACTGATTAATTTGAAAAGTAAGTATAAAAGTCGGTCTCTGATGCCTAAAGAGTCATATAGTAGAACAATTTGGTATCAACTAAAGTTTATGAGGAGTTAGATAGCTATAAATTCGGTCATGTTTAAATGATTTAGGAAAACAACCATCTTAAGAATGAAATGCAAAAGTTGAATCTCTAAGTTTAGCAATTGCAAAAGTAGCTATCTTAATTATAAGATTCTTTGAGCCAATAGTAGTAATAAAAGCAGATAAAACCTATAGACATCTAAATAAAAATTGTGTCTCCAAATAATAAATCAATATCTCTATAAGTCAAATAAGAGACTACAATAAAGTAGGTAAAGGAATAGATCAACTCAAAAACTAATTTATTAGTTTAAGGTTTGGATATCGCTAAGAGTAGCTTCATTCTGGATGATAATAAAACTATAGCTCATTATAATACAGTAAACGGTGAATAGTTGCAAATGAAATTCAGTAAGTTCAAATTTAATATGGGATAATAAAACTACTATAGACTGTATCTATTTATAATGCTAATAAAGAGAAAGGATGTAAGCTCGATCTCAAGCAAATTCTTATTTAGGGGGTAATGTGATATTTAATAATTTTAAAACGTTAGATGGTAATTATTTTGATATCTAAAGATTGTAATATTCATTCTAAATAATCGTAATATTTAGATTGTAAGTTTCGGGTTTAAATAATCCTTACTTAAGGGGGTAATTTTCATTTCAAAACTTTATTTTATTTTATAGGTAAGTTTGAGTTTAAGTATTCTGAACCATAGAGAGTAAGAAGACATTTAATGTGAAAATGAAGATAGTAAGTAGACATTTAAAGTGAAACTGAAGATTGTAAATGGACATTTAATGTAAAAATGAAGCATGTAAGTTGATATTTAATGTGAAAATGAAGGAAGTAAGTTGACGCTCAATGTAAAAATGAAGATTGTAAATTAGCATTTAATGAGTAAATGAAGTTAGTAAGTTGAAATTTAATATGAAATGAAGTTGGTAAATTAACATTTAATGCGAAAATGAAGAATGTAAGTTGAAAATTAATGGGAAAATGAAGTATGTAAATTGATATTTAATGCGAAAATAAAGTTAGTAAGTTGACATTTAATGTGAAAATGAAGCAAGTAAATAGACATTTAATGTAAATGAAGATTGTAAGTCAACCTTTAATGTGAAAATGAAGCAAGTAAGCAGATATTTAATGTGAAAACGAAGGTTGTAAGTTGATACTTAATGTGAAAATGAAGAATGCAAGTTGACATTTAATGTTACATTAGAACGTAAGGAATTATTTTTTTAGGATGTGAGAAATCTTTAAAGGATATTTATTTAGATTGTAGATAATTATAATTATTTCTGAATAGGTGGTAACATACTTAATTGCTATTATAGAATGTATGAAAATTTGAAAATATTTAAGGGGGTAAGATTAGTTATAGAAATAAGGATGTAATTTATTATCATTAATACAGTGATAAATTGTTGAGAACTCTATCGAACTTAATACTTTATTAAGATTCTATTTAATTAAAAAATTATATAAGATAGTATTTTAATTTTATTTAAATTTAAGATAAATTATAAAAATAAAGATAAGCAACTATAAATTTAGAGAAGCAAAGTAAATCATACAAATATAAATTAGCTTATTATGCTTTTATTTTGGATGACTATAAACTCCTTTATTTAGCTTAATGAAAATGATATTATCTTAATAAAAACTAAATGCATATCTCGTTGTTTAATAAATTAAGTTTCGAATTAAGATTTTAATAAATATAGTGACAGTTATCAAGATATTAGTAAGATTAGATAGATAAAAATATTTTGTTTCTTTGAAGGGATTAATTCTATCAGTAGATAATAAATCGACAGGATTGAAGTTTGATCTTATCAATAGAATTAGAAATTTTAAGTAAAGGGAACCTCAGTTTCATCTATTTTTTATTTATTTCAGAAAATTATCATATAAAAGGAATTTAAAAATGTTGAAAGGTAATATAAAAGAGCAAAGAATTATAGTTTTAAATTTAAAAATATGTAATTAAATCAAACTGTAAAAATGTAAAAATTGCTTCAAATAGTTTTAATTTAGAAAAGCATCTAGGAATGTTAGATAAAAAAGTAGAAATAGTGAAAAGAAATATATTTGTACTTTATCATTTAAAAGTTTATTAAAAATAATTTAATTTAAATAGGGTGGTCCTTACCTTTTAAGGTCGCGAGAAGAATTCCCCAGAGATGAACTGACTGTGAAGCAACCTTTTCTAAATGTTGGACTTGACTAATCTCTTCATTATGGGTTGGAAATCTACCTGTAATCGCCTGGTAGCGTCCTGTGCTTTGGAGATTTTGAATCGCAACTCTACCCACAAATAGAAGAGAGAATGCTATGGGAATATTGGAGATTAATGAGACTTATAAATTGACTTTTTTAAAGAGATGCGGCCTATTGTAGGGCTACGCACTATAATAACATTTTTTTTAATAAAAAATTTATTTTATTTGAATACGAATTTTTTTATCTTTTTTATATTTAAAAAAATTGAGGATAAAATTGTCAATTATTTATAAGAGAATAATTTATATTTTTTAAATATGATTTTAAAAATGCTTTACTAAAATTTCTGTTAAACATTTTTAAATAAATTAAAAAATTTAAATAAAAACTCGATTTTTTTAATTTTTAATTAAATATAAGAACCAAATATAATTATATGTAACAATTTATTATCAGAATTAATATAAGAGTTAATTGTAAAAAAATATAAGAATTAATTGCAATAAAAAATTAAAATAGATAAATATTTAATTTTTTATATATTTTACTTAATGAGATTTTATTTACTTATTTTCATAATTTTCATAATTTTTTACGAATAAATTGTGGGAATAATAATAAAGATTTTTGTGAAGTATCCTTTCAAAAAATGTATTGGTTGATAAAGCTTCTAAAAAAGGAAATTAAAAAAGTTTGATATAAAATTGAGTTTTATTTTAATTTTTTAATTCAAAAACAATTTTAATTTTGATACAATTATATAAAAATTAAAAATATTTAAATTTAGTATGCCACAAAAATCTTTTGTGGTAAAATTCTCGATAATTTTTATTTTATCTTTTAGTACATTAACCTTAACTTTTACGATAACAATCAAAAAAATATTGCTCCGTTTGAAAAATTTGATGCTTTTCAAAACGTATAATTTTTAAGCAATTTAAATTCTTTTCAAATAGACACATATTAGAATTTTTTATTTATAAAATTAAAAAAATTTATATTAATTTATAATCATCTTCAAATTTTAAAAGATAAAAAATGTAAAAAAGGTAAAATTAAATTTATAGTCCTCGAAAAGAACTTCACAACTAACTTGATTCCGCTTTCTCACAAATTAAAGGATGATTTAGGACTTCGTTAGTCCGCCATCCTTATCTCCCACACAAATACCATTTTTTCTTCTAGTTTCTATTTCAATTTTCGTTTTATTCTTGAAATCTTGAGTTGTAAAATTTCTTTCTATATATTTATTCTGTTCTCTTTAGTCAAATGCAGAAAAGTTCGTCTAATATTTATTTCTTATTATTTCTTTCATTTTCATTTTTCTTTCAGCACTATCTTCAGCAGTGGTTTTTCTGACATATATAGCACCTGATCTTTCTACAATAGTAATTTATCTTATTTGTCTCTTATTATTATTATTCAGGTTCGATTTCCATAGGAATGCTTTATTACTAATCTTGTAATTTTTAAACTGCTAGATGTTATTATTCTAACCTTATTTAAAGTTCTTTAATTTCATATAAGAATCTAGAGAATTGGAATTAAAATAATTAAGGAACTTCATCGAATTATTTCTCAATATCTTCAAATTTAGCTACTATAGACTCTTAAAGCTTATCAAGAATTTCTTGTATGGATGGAAATTATAGATCTAGTAATTAAATCAATTTATCTAACATTTTTTCTAATTTTTCTACTCTTAATCTTTGCTGCTTTAGCTCATATTATATATTTGATATCTTTTGCTGCACTGATTACGCAAAGGATACCTAAGATTATTATTCTTAGTTCTATTAAGATGACTATTCGATTAAATTAGGTAGCCATTCTTTATTTTAATAATATTATTAATAGAGATCTATCACCTCTTAGGTTCCATGCTTTTATGTAAAATAAACTTAAATTTGAGAATTCCTTTCTTTAATTTTATAGCACTATATTATAAATTTTCTTCTGATATTTTGAAAATTTCTTGAATTTATTCCATCGCAAAAATCTTTGGTAGTATAAAACTCTGAGAAATTTTTTTTTCGTTTTAACAACTTTTTTCCATTTATCAACTTTTGAATTTATCCTTATTATCTCTGATTTTTTTTCCTATAATTTTGTAAAATTTTTAATTAATAGTTTTTCAAAACTTAGATATCTAACTTATTCTTTTTATCCCCAAAATTAAAATTTCTGTCCATTCTCAAATCTTATCTAGTATAAAACGTGGAACAAAAACGCATTTTTTTTATTTTTAATAATTTATTTTTCTCTCTTCACTTTAGCAAATCTTTATACGTTCATATACATTTTCTAAAGTCTCACAATCTTCCATTTTCGTTTTTCAATTCGAAATTTTTTTCTTTAATTTTTCGATTTTTTATAAATTGTTATAAAAAAAGGCTAATTAAAATTGATTAATAAATTAAACCTAAATTAAAAATTATAATTAAATATTAAATTAAATTTTTATAAATTTTAAGCTAAAATTAATTTATACTTTTTTAAATATATTCATAGTTTTAATCAGAATTAGCAATCCATCGTAAAAAACACCTATAGTACAAATATTTCAACAAAAAAGGACTAATAAACTTTTACTAATGTTATAACACTTAAATTAATACTTAAATACCAAAATTTAAATTAATTAAAATGCTTTTTTATATTTATTTTAAATAAATTAAACCATACACTTTTTAAAACTTTTGATACTTAACAATCTAAAAATCTTTATATTATTTATTATATACTTCTTAATTAAATAAATATAAATATAAATATCTCGCTCTTACAAACTTTGCCAAGATTGAAAATAAGTTCTTAAAACATATATTAGTAAACTTAAGTCATAATGTTTTAAACATTAAAAAAAGCCTTAAGATTTATTGAAATCTTAGCTACAATGAAATATTAATATCTTTTAATTAATCATCACTCATTAAACTTATTTTACTCCCTTTTAAATTTAGAAAATTTAAATTGTATTTTATAATTAACTTCTTAAGATATAAAAATTATAAGTCTAAAATTCTTACATACTCTCAACTCGCTATCCTCCACTTTCTCACTATCTTGTCATGCGCTCCCGATACTATCCATTTGTTGTCTCTACTTAGTGCTATAGAATATATATATGCTTAGTGGCCCAATAGAGTCTATATACATTCACCCGTATTAAAGTTCCATATCTTGATTGTTTAATCACCTGATCCAGAAAATATAAATCTTTAATCATTACTAAGTTGAATACTACGTATATAACTTGTATGGTTTTGAAGAGTTCTAATACATTATCCCGTTTAGAAATCTCATATTTTAATTAAACTGTCACCTAAACCTGATATTATTTATTTGTTATCATTTGTTAAAATTACTGATGCAATTCATTCTGCATGTCCAGAGATAGTTCGATTATATTATCCTGATTATAAGTCCCATATCTTGATCGTCTTATCTCAACTTCCCGATACAATTCATTTCTGATCATTTGTTATTGCTACAGAAATAACTGTACTCGAATGTCCCTACAAAGTATTCTTTAACTAACCTGTTTTAAAGTCCCATATCTTTATCGTGTTATCGTTACTTCCCGATACAATTCATTTCTGATCACTTGATATTGCTAAAGATCATACATAACTTGTATGTCCCTATAAAGTATTCTTTAACTAACCAGTTGTAAAGTCCCATATCTTTATCGTAGCATCTTCAGATGCTGATATGAGATATTTTGAATCAGGAGGAAATACTACAGATCATACCATATTTGTATGTCCCTACAAAGTTCTCTTTAATTAACCACTTTTAAAGTCCCATATTTTTATCATATTAATAGAATCTGCTGAACCTGAAGCAATTCATTTCTAGTCATTTGATATCGCTACAGAGAATACACTACTATTATGTCCCTTCAAAATTTAGTCTAAAATAAGTAAAAATATACCTTAACTCTTATCATAATTTATTTATAAATTTGCCTATATCTAAGTATCATTCGCTTACATGTCAGATTTATTTTTTATTTACTCTCTTATATCCTAAGTCAAGTTCTTTACCTGCTAGTAGTCTACTTAAATTCTTTCACTCTTATTTTTCTCCTAATAAACTTTATTTATTAAGTACGTAATATTTGCTTCAATAATATCTAACTTGCTAGATAACTTCTATACTTAACTAATATAACTCTAATTCACACTTCTTGTTATATTTTCTATTTTTTCTTTTATTTCTTCACTTTTCTAACTGATAACTTTCTCTGTTTCATTTTAAATTTACTTAATTTTATCTTAAATAAGCTCATTCGTAGCCTAATAATCCTAAACTTATTATATTTTATCCAATTTATCAATCAACCACTACTAAATCTATTTTAGCGTATCTTATATGCTTATTATTTGTTGTTTGTTTTCCATTATATTATTCTTAATCATCTCTCAATCTTCTTTAAAAAGCATAGTAGATTAAAAAGAAACTTATGCTATCAAGATAATAAAAATAATAATTAGACAAACTTTTATAATATTCCATCTTTATTCCATTTACTATTTTCTTTAAATCTTACTTCCTCAATCAAAGTCTTTGGTTTAGTCTCCTTCATAATTATTTTCGTTACTATTTTCCATTTTTATATATTGATATATTTAATATATGCATATGCGTTAATAAAACGGATAATTCTTAAGAATAGAAACATAATTATTTTAATAATTTTATAAACTATTTTATAATATAAATTATCATAATATTAACGAAAATAAAATAAATCATTGTTACAAGTATTGAGGGAGATGATGTTGATTCTCTGATCAAGCATTCTAGTTTTATGGATAATTTCAAGTTTCTTTTGCTGAGAAGGTTCTTGTTTATGTCAGTATAAGCAAGTGAAAAAATTCTTTTTGATTATCCACTCTTGTTATCGACTTCTAGCCTGTCAGTCTTTA
Source organism: Loxodes magnus (assembly GCA_946699065.1). NCBI lineage: Eukaryota > Ciliophora > Karyorelictea > Loxodida > Loxodidae > Loxodes > Loxodes magnus. The sequence continues at coordinate 72,405 of CAMPDV010000324.1, forward strand.
GTTATGGAACTCACTGACCGAAGTTTATTGAATTAAGCAACATGATATCTGCATTATATACATTAAAATAGTGCCTTAAGTTATCTAGTTGTAAATTCCTTTCCATTTCCTCGGAAGATAAGTTTTTTAAGTTGATATTTGATTATTTGAAATAAACTAGATAAATTAAATGATTATTTTATCCTCTCATTTATACTAAAGAGCTGAGAGTGTTTTATTTGTAATTTATTAAAAGTATAATACTTCTCTTGAGTTTGCTAGTATTCTTGTGAATTTTTTTATATAGTAATTCCCTTTTGAGTAATATAGAAACGTCATCTCTTGTCTTAATTTTCTTAATTTTTGTTTTAATATGCTTTTAAATTCTTAGCACCATTTTAGAAGATGATAGATAGAACCATAGTAATAATATTTTTTATTGGTTATTTTACTATAATTAATATGGTTTTCGTGAAACATGGACAGAATGCCTTTACTTTGGATTCCTAAATCATTTCAATTAAGGTATATTAAGTTTGAATTCTCCTTTTACTTCTGAAATTTAATTTTTTAATTTTGTCAATTCTTTCTTTAGGTAATATATTGACGCCTGCATGTCTTGAAATTCGATTCTTGTGAAATTTAATCCACTCGTTCTCTTAACATCATATTTTCGTATCTTTGATCACAAACCATCTTACATACTTCTTCTACATCATATGAGACATACTAATCTTCAATGTACTTAACCTAATAATAGTCTTCATTATAAGCTTTAAACAGTCTTATTTTTTAGGTTTATTTAGTTTTTATTTCTATTTATTTCTTAAGTCTATACAGAAGAGAGTTGGTGTTTTTCTTGCTTCCGAAGAGAAGTTTATAAACTAAATACTTCCTTTCTTCTTCTCATTTTCTCCTTCGAATTCATAAAACACTTTTAGATACCTTTCATTTTATATAAATATAAATTAAATATATTTAAAAGTTAATAGATAGCTAATTAACTAAAAAGAAGTAATTATTTACTTAGGGAAAAGAGAAAAATTAAAACCCCACTGTATAGCAAGAGTTTCTGATTTCAGAATAGTAATCTCTAAAACTATTACAATATTATATTATAAATAAATAGGAAGGAGTAATTCTCCAACTAAAACGAACTTAAACTCGTGTACAAGGAAGTACCCCATATCTGAAGAACCAGTCAAGAGAAGAGAAGACAAGATCGAAGAGGTTCAAGTAACATTAATTTACGAAAGATACCAAATACTAAGGTCTCTTAGGGTAGCATTCCAATATCTGCCCTATAGAAGAAAGAACTCATAAGAAAATGCTAGAACTGTGGAAGACTTCAACAAGGAATTTTTTAACTTTAAAAATCTTTATTAAATGCGCATCATTGAGGCACTACGTTAAAAAAGTGCATAATCATTTAATTTTCCATTATTTCATTTTTTATCTCCAAATTATTTAGTTTTACTTTTGATATTCTTTTTAGACAAAAAATAAGTTTAGTTTATAATTTAAATAATGTATCTTCTGAAATTCTATTAAATATTTAAGATAATACTTTAAATTTAATCTCTATAGCAAACAACATAATTCAACTTTATACATTAGTAGATTTAATATCAATATTCAATATAACTAACTTCAAATTCAATCAATCTCTTATTATTTTTTTTACTTTTAAGAATCAAACCTTAAACAAAATAAAAATCAATTCCAAATTAAAATTTATAAAGAAACATTATAAAACGCGTAGCACTTTTGTTGGTGCGCAGTTCTTTAATAAAGATTTTTAAAGTTCTAAAATATTCTTCTGAAGTCTTCCACATTGCTAGTATCCTTTGTGATTCTTGTCTTCTATAGATCGTGATTGGAATACTCCCTAAGAGACCTTAGTATCTGGTATCTTTCATCAATAACGTTACTTGATACCTCTTTAGTCTTTGTTGTCTTTCTTGGCTCCTTTTAGATTCTTGTTCGGTTCTTGCATCATAGGTACTTGCTGGTATCAGATCCTAATTAAATGTCAGTTGGAAAATTGCTCCTAACTATTTATTTATATATATGATTATAAAGTTAAAACTTGATGTAATGTTTATCTCTTCTTTAAAAATCCTTGCTATGAAGGATGTATTGTTCTTATGCTCATAAATATATCCATAAATTATTTAAGCTAATTTATTTATATATTTTTCTTTTTTTTACTTTATTTCTATTTGACTATTAAAAAACTACTAAAATTTGTAATTCCTAATTTTAATCTTTATTTTTTGAGTTAATTTATCATACTTTGAACTTTATACTTTTAATAGCAACTTAAAAGTAATTATTTATAATAATAAATTAATTGAGCACGTAGCACTCTTGTTTGTGCGCGGCTCTTTTAATTAATTTTATTTAATGCCGAAAAATAAAATTTTATGGGCCTCTCTATCTTTGTTTTCTCTTCCTGCAGTACGTCACTGTAAATTTTCCTTCCAAAGCATAGGATGCAATATGCGATTACGGGTACATTTCCCCGACCTATGATGAAGAAAATTTCCTCCTAACATTTAGAGTTCTCCAGTTTGTCGCATCTTCCTTCTTTTGTTATTGGTTTCTCTTCCTCCGATTTATCCTTCGTCCGCGCTCATTCTTTTAGTTGCCTTGCTGGGCCTGCAAGCAGCATCCGAAGGAAAGGGCTTTCCACTGTATTGAAAAAAAATAAGATGTAAGTAATGTAGGTAATAGTTGTGTTATGGTTTTAAGGTATTGGTACTGCCTTGTTGTAAATGAATAATATTGAAAGCATTAAAGTTGATGATTTTTAAAAGAGAAATGTATAATTTGATAATAAATATTATTTAAATAAAACTAATTAATCAATTTATAAAATAAACAAAAAATAATAAATCTTAGCGTTAAAACTTTAAAAGCAATAATAATTTCCATTATATCTTTAAATTATAATGTCTTTTAGAGAACCAATTTATATATCAACATATAATTTAAATAATAATCTTTTTATTAAAACTAAATCATTGTTTAAGTATCTCAAGATACATTTATTACTTCAAATATTAATTCATTTAATTATCAAATCTTTTTATTTATTATTATATATTATACTTAAAAACAATATTTACCAACCAGATTTAAATCATATTAATACATAAAACTGCTAATCAAATATCTAATTCCTATTATTTACCTAATTATTACATCAATCTAATTATTTACTATTTATCCTAATTATATAGATTAACCTTTAAATACATACCTAAAGTAACTATATTCAATTCATTACTCAACCAGATTTAATATCAACATTTTATAAGTAACTTCAAATATTCAAATCTAACTTTTTTCTATAACAATCAAACCTTAAACTAAACTAATATTATAAAATTACTCATTTATATTCAAAACATTATATTATACAGTCTAGAACCCAATGGGCTCGCAGTTCTTTTATAAACTTTTTTAAAGTAAAAAACATTTTTTTCTTTCACGGTGCCAGCTTTCCTTTATGAGTCTAGCTTTCTATAGAATCGTGATCAGAATGCTACTCTTAGAGACCTTAGTATCTAGCATCTTTCATCATTAGCACTACTTGATGTCTCTTTATCTCTTGGCTCCTACCAAGCATTCCTGTTCGTTTTTTGCACATGACGTATTTCAAGCTGCTAGAGTTTAAGTCGATCTCAGTTGTATTATTTTTGGTATTTAAAATAAATGATATATAATAAATATAATTTAAATGGTTTTAATCTAAAATTAAATTTGAAGTTTATTAAAATAAGTAAATTATTTATTTCTTTATTTAGTTTATTTTTAAATATTCTATAATTAATCATCTAGCATATTGTTTTGAAAACATATATAGTAAAGATATCCCATTTAATTATTAAATTATTGCCATAATTAATGATCTTTTAACTATCTTCCTATCTAAATAAGTTATATAAGCATATTAATTTAGTCTTTAATATAAGTTCAATAATACTCCCTTATTTGTAATAATTTATCTTCTATTAAGTTATCTATAAACTATTTATAATATATCATAATATTTATATATATTCAATAGATTAAAGCAGAATACAACTTAATATACCACTATCAAATATCTAGATACATTAATATTAGACTAACCTAACCTAGTTTATCATACTAATTGTAATCATCTAATCTAAACTAAAATATTTACACTTTTACCTCATTTATTTACTTTATAATCAAATGTAAGTCATCTACCTATGCTAATACTGCTCTTATCCTTTTAACCTAACTAACGCTATTCCTACTGTCTTACCTTGTTCTCACACTTTCTGTAGTTTATGCTTAAAGACTTAGTACTATTTATAGAATCAAATCAGCTGCTGCATTTGTTATAAGGTGTTTCACTTTAGATTTGAAGATTTACCTATAAAGCATGAATGGGTAGAGATATTGCAATAATAGTAAGAGAAGATGAATATTAGAAAGTAATGGTAATAGAAATGAAATGAAATGAAGAAGTAAATTGATGAGAAGCAAAATAAAATAACTAAGAAGCAATAAATAGTTAGCTATTATTTATAAATCAAATACCCTCATAACATATTACATTACTAAAATAATAGGAACTAAAGAATAAATAGAAATATAGCATCCTTCTATAATATTTTATTTCTATCATCTAAAAATATTCCTCAAATACAATCAAGTAACAATATTAAAAGATAAAAGCTAAAATGATTGATTAGGGAAGTATTAAGCCAGATATAGAATAAATAATTGTAGCTGAGTAGAATATAAGTGAAAGTAAATAAATTCATTGATTTCAATGGGAATCTTAAATTCTTTTACTATTTAATATAGAAACAGAATAAATTAAAAAAGTTTAAATAAATATAAAAGTTCCTAGTTAAAGTAGAAGTATTGAATATAGAAATAAATTATATTTAGTTGGAGGAAAAATACATGAATAAGGATTAAAAGAAACTTGATAATTAGACTTTTAAGGAAATAGTAGAAAACTAGGTGATCTTAACTAAGGAAGATTTTTATTTGGAATAGCAGCAGCTTAAGATTATATTTATGTAGTAGGAGGAACTTTTGATTATAGTAAAGCTTATAGAACAGTAGAAAGATTAAAGATAGGAAGTTTAAGTAAATGATAATAATGCTCTTAATTTCCTTTTGTAATAACATGTTAGGCATTAGTAGTAGATAAAAATGAATAAAATATTTATTCGTTTGGAGGAATGAATTAAAATGGATAAATTTTAAATGACATTTGAAAGTATAATATATAGAATGATATATGAAATAAATGTCATTTAAATCTTCCTGAAGCTGTTCGTTATCCTTTAGTATTACTTGAGCCGCTCATTATAGTTGGAGGATTTAAAAATGCTTATAAAGAAGAATTCTTAAGAAAGATATATAAAAGAAGCAATTAGCAATGATAATAAATAGAATTTAAACATAATTCTTATAATTTATCAGCATTTAAAACTAGAGATAGATTTGCTTATACTTTTATAGTTGAATCACCTAATCTTTTATTGTTGAGAGTCGACGTAGTAAATTTGGGTTACAAGACGTTAAGAATAAAGTGATGAATGAAGTTAAAGAGATAAATATGAATTAATTTAAAATATTTTTAATAATAAATATTATATTATATTTCAAATATTTTTTAATTATTTAGTAATTTAGCATTATGTAGTAAATAATTTGGCCACTATTTATATATTATATTATAAGCCTTATTCTAAATATTAACAAAAATAAAATAATAATTTCTTACTGAAAATAAATATTTAAGCAGTATTATTATGAAAACTTTAACCTATAACTTTAGACTAAGTTCCCAGATTTTGGCTTTGTGCAATGTAAAGTAAAGAGTTAGGAAAATAAGAAATTATCTATATGAAATATAAAATTTTTATATATAGTTTTTTATTTATTTAAGCAACTTATTAAGAAATTATAATAACTATAATTTTAAGTGAATTCTCTTTAAGCCATCATGTATTTTACCAGTTAATATCACTAACATCCTTTATGCGATTCCGACTCAATAATACATGATTACATTTACTTCTTCATAATCTTCTTCCATAAGATCTAATAAGTTGGTAATTTGAGTTAGTTTATCTTAAAATGTGCTGTTGTAATAATTGAAAAGTGAAATATATAAATTTTTTGAGTCTTGATTCATATTTAATTTTGTATATGTATCTTAGATATATCTTATAAGTTTTAAAATATTATAATAAAAGCGATCCAGTTTAGATTTCTGAATTTAGGATTTTTGATTTTAAAAATAAATGTAATTAAAGTTTTGTTGATGCAGCTGTATAATAATTTTGATAGAATTGTATTTGTAAATATAATAATGATATTTATAGTGGTTTATTCTTATATATTTATAAAGTTTATTATAAAAAATGTAAACTTTAACTGATTTATTATTTATCTCTAATCTGTATATATTACTTAGTTTAATTAAAGATACTTTATATCACAGATATTCAATTTTATATACAAATTTTAAATCATTATCATTTTACCTATATCATTTTTAAATCATACTAAATTCTATTTTCTAAAATTCATCCAAATTTACATTTTTATAAACCTAATTTATAAGATGATAAAGTAAGAGTTTTATTAGCAATCTTTAAAAATTAAGTAAGATATAAATAATTTTAAGATAAATAAAAGAAATTAAAATATTTTAATAAATCTTACCATTAATCTATTCTATTCGGATTTTATAAACCTAAAACTCATAATATTTATGTATATTGTAAAATCTTAAAATTATTTACTTTTTCTATAGTAATTGCTTTAAAATAAATAAAAAGCAAATTACTTTAAATTTGTTTAAACTAAAATATTTACTTTATTCATTTTATAAATTAATTAAACTCTTTTATACCATTAAAGATAGATCAAATTTATAACTTATGTATCATCAATTTCTTTTATAGATCATTTTTATATTATAAAAAATTACTTACAAATTTATCTATGCACCATTAATTTATATAACAAAAACCAATTATATTATCAATATTTAGATATATTTTAAATTATAATAAATTAATATATATTAAATAAAATGGCTTCTAATAAATAATCGACAAAAACTAACAGGAAATCGAACAATAAAACTATCTAATCGAAATATACTCCCTAGAAGAGGAAAACAAAAAAATGCAGCAATCACTTCTAGACTTTATTTAACGATTAGATTCTCTAACTTTTACTGTGTAATAATCATAAAACGAAAATTAATGGTTAAAAACAGAAATAAGCACTAAAGTCTTGATGTTGCAAGATAATTAAAAACTGAAAAAACGAGAAACAAGTAGTAGAAATTAGCAATTCTAATCTTAATAATGATCCTATGGTAATAGAAGAACAAAATTTAAATTCTTTTTCGGATCGGAAATAAATTGTCAATTTTTTTAAATTCCAAAAATGCTAAAAATGCTTAAAAATAGGACATAACAAGAAATATTGTAAAACAAGATATTTTTATCGCTAAAAGGTTGGACACATCTTTAGAAGATGCTGGTATTTTCAGAAGAAGCAAGAATCTAATAATTGAAAGATATGAAATAATATGACAAAATTATACTGTTCTCCAGAAGGAAGATTTTACAAGAAAAAATTATACGGTGGAGATTAATTACTATTGGATATAGTAAATGCTCAAACAAGAAGGAAGAGGAAGATGTTGAGACATAATTGAGATTGAAGAAAAATTCCTAAGATCAAGAAAGGTTATGTACAAGACGATAAGCAATAGAAGAAGCAAGCTCTGAATAAGACATGAAAGATTCATTTACATCTTAAAACTCATAAACTAATTAGTGGCAAACCAAATAAAGGTGAAGTCATTTAATAAATTACTTTATGTTATAAATAAATGAATTTGATTATAGAGCGCGTAGCACTCTCGTTGGTGCGCAGCTTTTTAAAATAATTTTATTTAATGTCGAAAAATAAAATTTTATGGGCCTCTCTATTCTTGTTTCCTCTTCCTGCGTCCCTGTAAATTTTCCTTCCAAATTAAATTTTTGATTTGATCTTTGAACTATGCTTATAGTAGATGTTGAGGCTTTTCTAAAAATTGGATGAGAGAATTAATAGCTTCAAAGGTAAATTTACTAACAGACTGAGAATCTTTTGTGGAACTGTAAGCAGATCTGAATTTTATACCAAATGAGAAGAAAGGCAAAGGTTTCTTGGTATAATGAAGAGACAATATTAATATGTTAGCAAGATAAGACTCTAAAAAATGTAGCAATCAATGAAAAAATTTGAGCTCTTTATAAGAAAATTTGCTCTATTAAGAATAAAACTGAATGAATAAACCAAAGAAAACCATTAAGTTTGCAATAAAAAGCTTTTAAAGCAAAATATTATTATCCACATTAATCCAGAAAAGATTGTCAATAAAGAAAGTGAAGGCAAAGAAGTTAGCAACAGATAATAGAATGAATAGTGATATTATAAATACAGAAAGAAAATTATTGATGAAATAAGCGTCCTTTTGAGTAAAAGCAGAGAAAGTAGACAGGCTTCCTTTGCATAACTTCTAGAAAGGTAATTGAAACTAACTTTGACTATTTAGAAGAGAATAAAAAATTATGGAATAACACAGAGCTTAAACAATTATGCATACACAAGATATGAAGGAATAGGCTGAGATAGGTAGAATTTACTATCTAAGGTACATATTTCTAAAGCATTCTTTTCATTAGTAAATGAGAGCTAAAATAAAGAAGAAAAAATAAATTTCCGAAAGGTTTACATAATTGTCAAGGTGATAAACCCTTAGGTGCTATAATTCAGGAAAAAACAGAAATCAAATACCAGAAAAATAAAATGATCCTTATTAATTTTGAGAAGGAAACGTCAGAAGAGTAAGAGAAGACGATCTTAATGCAACTCTATTATTTGCTCAGTTTTATTAAGCAAAAATCTTGCTAAAACTACACTCTTTTAGTCATAGTAATTTTTGTCCTATTACCTGGTCTAATATATTTTTAATATTAATTAATTAAGTTTATAATTAATAAAAGAAGCTTAATAGCAAATCATAAATCTTCCTTTTCTATTATTATTTTTACTTATTTAAGTTTAACTAATTATTAATTTTAACAAAGTGTTTTAATATCTTCTCTATATTATATTAAACGAGCACTATCAAGTTTATAATCATCAAATAAATGCTATTCGATACTTATTAGCTAATAAGCATAAGAAACCCTCAAAATGGAATTGCTATTTAAGCTTTATTCCTAGTTATATTATTTCTTAAGAATCTTACTAATCTTCTCTTTTTATCTAACCTATTATAATTATTAAGTCATATAAAAATATTATCCAAATCTGTTTGCTAATAGCCTATGGATAAAAGAAATAATCATTTAAGGTTCTTTAGAATTTTCCATCTATTGGGTAAATCTTTTGCGAAAATTCCAAAATTCATAAAATTTCTATTCCAGGATTTAGTTTGAAGGATCAAATTTTTTTATTAGTTTTTTTCAAAAAATTTAGCCTTTTTAGCATTATTTTGCTTAATAACCAAACATATAATAAATTAAGCATATTAACTAATTCCACTTATAACTTAAAAGTTCTACAGTAGTATATAGATATGCTATAAGTATATCTCTTATAGTCTTTAAATTAAAGCTACTAAATATATAATACTAATAGCCTACTTTGCTAAAATAAAGGGTTGCTAATAGTCTTATTAACTGTAATATAATAATGCTCAGCTATTAAAATTAGGATATAGTGATTAGTTAATTAAAGCTAGATTGTTAATCTTATATCCTTGCTACTGTAATATCTAAGTATTTATCTATTTAGGTTAAAATAAGAAGCTAAAGCTTCTTTTAAGTATGTTAAGGTTTTTCAATATTTGTAGTTATAGTGAGGGAGGTGTAATTAGGTTACTACGTTTGAATAGTAATCAGTTGAGTAGACTCAAAATAGGTAGATCTAATAAAAAGCTTAATCTAAACTAGTAATATGTGAAGCTTAAAATATTACTTGAAGTCCTTGATTGGAAATTCCTTTATATCTTGATATGGTGAATAAAGGAACATTAAAGAAAAGTCAGAAAATGAAAAGTTAATTCTATCTTAATAAGAAACAGTGCTCTAAAAGACAGAGTCAGATATCAATTTCTATAGACCAAATTTTAGTAAAAAGTAGAGAATGTTGAATGAAGCAAATATAATGGACACTAAGAATGTGGTTAAAATCAAGATAAAGCGAGATATTCGGACAATCTCATATTTGTCATTAGTTGTTTGACTGATTGTATCTATGAATTCGTCTAAGAAATATTTGAAAGCCTAAAATACTTCCAAACGAGAGATTCTTATTGGTGATGTTAATTTCTCTAAAGATTGCTAAAAATTTAGAACTCTTTGATGAAGGTTACGGAGAACATTAAATTGCTGTCTGATTTCTACTTAACTTCATTACTAGAATTGCGATATGTTTGTAGTTAAAAATGCTTGATAAACAGAAAAAGATGAAATACAAAAAATAAAGAATTCCAAGTATGAAATTCATATTTAAAATAAATTCATATCTTCAAAGATGGAAATGAAAACGACAGTTAACTTTTTATCCAAATCTCGTTGGATATAAATGGGTAGATTTGATAAGAAACTAAATATAATTTAAAGATTAATCTCATAAAACCATCAGCGGTATAGTAGAATTCCTACTCTTGAAAGAATAGTTTGAGCTAAAGGAATTAAAGCAAAGAAAAAAGTATAAAAATATCCAATCAACGCAAGATCTTTAAAATTAAAGAATCTCAATGAGCCTCCTATTGTTTTTAACATGCTGAATATAACTACCAAGTAAAACTGACTAGTAAAAAATGTTTAACCTGCCTGCTTTCAATTTTGTATATTGCAAGCTTAGTCTCGGAGCTACGCTACAATGAGCATCTTAATCTAGCGATAAAAGATACTAACCAATTTTCTTTAAAAGGGAAGAAAAAAGCAAAAAAATTATCAATCTAAACTTTAAGATTTAAGGATTAAGGAACATGTATATCATTTACTTACCTAATAAGTAGAATCTGGAGCTTAAAATGAAAAGCATTTGATAGATTTATTGCTAAGCTTTTCGTAAAAGAAAATAGACAACTTCATATTATTCTTTTTTAGAAGATTTACAATATTGAGGCTAGGAAATAGATTTACCTTCAAGTAGCTGCTTGCTTCTATGAATCAATTAAGATAGTTTAGTTGCTGGTTCAATTTCTCCCTTTTATCTTCTTAAAAAATTTCTGTTAAAGCAAGACAAACTAAGTGTAAGAGCGAGGAACTACATATCAAAGAGCAGTAAATAGAAATGATCAGAGAAGAAAGCAAGTTCAAACTGACCAAAAAACAACTTTAAAGTACTCTCCTCAGAGTTAATAAATTCATTAAAGTATTTAATTGATTATTTATTATATTGGAGCATTACTAGTTAAATTAATAAATTATTAAGTTTACAAGACTCAGTATTTTTAATTAAAGATAGCCTAATTCTGTATAATACTTCTTATTTATGTATCTTAAGAAACTAACAAGATACATTAAACCTTTAAATATACAATATATTTCATTCTAAGCTTTTATTTACAAAATATTTGTTAATAAGTATATTAAACTAATTTAAAAATAAAATTTAGCTTTAATGCTTTTTGTGGTAGTTAATATTTTAGGTTCATTTTAGCTTAGAGATATAAGGAAAATCAATTAGAGTAATATGATCTAAATGAAGAAGAGAGAAGTTAAGCAGATAGAATTTTAAAAGATTTGATAGATAATTTTTTAAAGAGACTAAAGTATGAATGTTGTTGTAGTTTTGGGATATAAATTTATGCTTATTGTATAGTCTAGAGAATGGATCAACGTTTAGTCTAAAATATTGCAAATTTGGAAAAAATTACTGCAGTAGACATTTAAAGTGAAACTGAAGATTGTAAATGGACATTTAATGTAAAAATGAAGCATGTAAGTTGATATTTAATGTGAAAATGAAGGAAGTAAGTTGAGGCTCAATGTAAAAATGAAGATTGTAAATTAGCATTTAATGAGTAAATGAAGTTAGTAAGTTGAAATTTAATATGAAATGAAGTTGGTAAATTAACATTTAATGCGAAAATGAAGAATGTAAGTTGAAAATTAATGGGAAAATGAAGTATGTAAAATGATATTTAATGCGAAAATAAAGTTAGTAAGTTGACATTTAATGTGAAAATGAAGCAAGTAAATAGACATTTAATGTAAATGAAGATTGTAAGTCAACCTTTAATGTGAAAATGAAGCAAGTAAATAGACATTTAATGTAAATGAAGATTGTAAGTCAACCTTTAATGTGAAAATGAAGCAAGTAAGCAGATATTTAATGTGAAAACGAAGGTTGTAAGTTGATATTCAATGTGAAAATGAAGAACGTAAGTTGACATTTAATGTTACACTAGAACGTAAGGAATTATTTTGTTTTAGGATGTAAGAAATCCTTATAGGATATTTATTTAGATTGTAGATAATTATAATTATTTCTGAATAGGTGGTAACACACTTAATTGCTATTATAGAATGTATGAAAATTTGAAAATATTTAAGGGGGTAAGATCAGTTATAGAAATAAGGATGTAATTTATTATCATTAATACAGTGATAAATTGTTGAGAACTCTATCGAACTTAATACTTTATTAAGATTCTATTTAATTAAAAAATTATATAAGATAGTATTTTAATTTTATTTAAATTTAAGATAAATTATAAAAATAAAGATAAGCAACTATAAATTTAGAGAAGCAAAGAAATCATACAAATATAAATTAGCTTATTATGCTTTTATTTTGGGTGACTATAAGCTCCTTTATTTAACTTAATGAAAATGATATTATCTTAATAAAAGCTAAATGTATATCTCCTTGTTTAATAAATTAAGTTTCGAATTAAGATTTTAATAAATATAGAGACAGTTATCAAGATATTAGCAAGATTAGATAGATAAAAAGATTTTGTTTCTTTGAAGGGATTAATTCTATCAGTAGATAATAAATCGACAGGATTGAAGTTTGATCTTATCAATAGAATTAGAAATTTTAAGTAAAGTGAACCTCAGTTTCATCTATTTTTTATTTATTTCAGAAAATTATCATATAAAAGGAATGAAAAAATGTTGAAAGGTAATATAAAAGAGCAAAGAATTATAGTTTTAAATTTAAAAATATGTAATTAAATCAAACTGTAAAAATGTAAAAATTGCTTCAAATAGTTTTAATTTAAGAAAAGCATCTAGGAATGTTAGATAAAAAAAATAGAAATAGTGAAAAGAAATATATTTGTACTTTGCCATTTAAAAGTTTATTAAAAATAATTTAATTTAAATAGGGTGGTCCTTACCTTTTAAGGTCGCGAGAAGAATTCCCCAGAGATGAACTGACTGTGAAGCAACCTTTTCTAAATGTTGGACTTGACTAATCTCTTCATTATGGGTTGGAAATCTACCTGTAATCGCCTGGTGGCGTTCTGTGCTTTGGAGATTTTGAACTGCAACTCTGCCCACAAATAGAAGAGAGAATGCTATGGGAATATTGGAGATTAATGAGACTTATAAATTGACTTTTTTAAAGAGATGCGGCCTATTGTAGGGCTACGCACTATAATAGCATTTTTTTTAATAAAAAATTTATTTTATTTGAATATGAATTTTTTATCTCTTTTTATATTTAAAAAAATAGAGGATAAAATTGTCAATTATTTATAAGAGAATAATTTTAATTTTTTAAGTATGATTTTAAAAATGCTTTACTAAAATTTGTGTTAAACATTTTTTAAATAAATTTAAATTAAAACTCGATTTTTTTAAATTTTTAATTAAATATAAGAACCAAATATAATTATATGTAACAATTTATTATCAGAATTAATATAAGAGTTAATTGTAAAAAAATATAAGAATTAATTGCAAGAAAATTAAAATAAATAAATATTTAATTTTTTATATATTTTACTTAATGAGATTTTATTTACTTATTTTCATAATTTTGATAATTTTTTACGAATAAATTGTGGGAATAATCATAAAGATTTTTGTGAAGTATCCTTTCAAAAAATGTATTGGTTGATAAAGCTTCTAAAAAAGGAAATTAAAAAAGTTTGATATAAAATTGCGTTTTATTTTAATTTTTTAATTCAAAAACAATTTTAATTTTAATACAATTATATAAAAATTAAAAATATTTAAATTTAGTATGTCACAAAAATCTTTTGTGGTAAAATCCTCGATAATTTTTATTTTATCTTTTAGTACATTAACCTTAACTTTTACGATAACAATCAAAAAAAATCTTGCTCCGTTTGAAAAATTTGATCTTTTCAAAAAGTTTAATTTTTAAGCAATTTAAATTCTTTTCAAATAGACACATATTAGAATTTTTTATTTATAAAATTAAAAAAATTTATATTAATTTATAATCATCCTCAAATTTTAAAAGATAAAAAATGTAAAAAAGGTAAAATTAAATTTATAGTCCTCGAAAAGAACTTCACAATTAACTTGATTCCGCTTTCTCACAAACTAAAGGATGACTTAGGACTTCGTTAGTCCGCCATCCTTATCTCCCACACAAATACCATTTTTTCTTCTAGTTTCTATTTCAATTTTCGTTTTATTCTTGAAGTCTTGAGTTGTAAAATTTCTTTCTATATATTTATTCTGTTCTCTTTAGTCAAATGAAGAAAATTTCGTCTAATATTTATTTCTTATTATTTCTTTCATTTTCATTTTTCTTTCAGCACTATCTTCAGCAGTGGTTTTTCCGACATATATAGCACCTGATCTTTCTACAATAGTAATTTATCTTATTTGTCTCTTATTATTATTATTCAGGTTCGATTTCCATAGGAATGCTTGATTACTAATCTTGTAATTTTTAAACTGCTAGATGTTATTATTCTAACCTTACTTAAAGTACTTTAATTTCATATAAGAATCTAGAGAATTGGAATTAAAATAATTAAGGAACTTCATCGAATTATTTCTCAATATCTTCAAATTTAGCTACTATAGACTCTTAAAGCTTATCAAGAATTTCTTGTATGGATGGAAATTATAGATCTAGTAATTAAATCAATTTATCTAACATTTTTTCTAATTTTTCTACTCTTAATCTTTGCTGCTTTAGCTCATATTATATATTTGATATCCTTTGCTGCACTGATTACGCAAAGGATGCCTAAGATTATTATTCTTAGTTCTATTAAGATGACTATTCGATTAAATTAGGTAGCCATTCTTTATTTTAATAATATTGTTAATAGAAATCTATCACCTCTTAGGTTCCATGTTTTTATGTAAAATAAACTTAAATTTGAGAATTCCTTTCTTTAACTTTATAGCACTATATTATAAATTTTCTTCTGATATTTTGAAAATTTCTTTAATTTATTCCATCGCAAAAATCTTTGGCAGTATAAAACTCTGAGAACTTTTTTTTCGTTTTAACAACTTTTTTCCATTTATCAACTCTTGAATTTATCCTTATTATCTCTGATTTTTTTTCCTATAATTTTGTAAAATTTTTAATTTATATTTTTTCAAAACTTATTTATATAGCTTATTCTTTTTATCCCCAAAATTAAAATTTATGTCAATTCTCAAAATTTTATCTAGTATAAAACGTGTAACAAAAACGCATTTTATTTTTATTTTTATTTTTAATAATTTTTTTTTCTCTCTTCACTTTAGCAAAAAATTTATACGTTCATATACATTTTCTAAAGCCTCACAATATTCCATTTTCGTTTTTTCATTCAAAATTTTTTTCTTTAATTTTTCGATTTTTTATAAATTTTTATAAAAAAAGGCTAATTAAAATTTCTTAATAAATTAAACCTAAATAAAAAATTATAATTAAATATTAAATTAAATTTTTATAAATTTTAAGCTAAAATTAATTTATACTTTTTTAAATATTTTATAATATAAATTATCATAATATTAACGAAAATAAAATAAATCATTGTTAAAAGGGTGGAGAGAGATGATGTTGATTCTCTGATCAAGCATTCTAGTTTTATGGATAATTTCAAGTTTCTTTTGCTGAGAAGGTTCTTGTTTATGTCAGTATAAGCAAGTGAAAAAATTCTTTTTGATTATCCACTCTTGTTATCGACTTCTAGCCTGTCAGTCTTTAGTTATGGAACTCACTGACCGAAGTTTATTGAATTAAGCAACATGATATCTGCATTATATACATTAAAATAGTGCCTTAAGTTATCTAGTTGTAAATTCCTTTCCATTTCCTCGGAAGATAAGTTTTTTAAGTTGATATTTGATTATTTGAAATAAACTAGATAAATTTAATGATTATTTTATCCTCTCATTTATACTAAAGAGCTGAGAGTGTTTTATTTGTAATTTATTAAAAGTATAATACTTCTCTTGAGTTTGCTAGTATTCTTGTGAATTTTTTTTTATATAGTAATTCCCTTTTGAGTAATATAGAAGCGTTATTTCTTGTCCTAATTTTCTTAATTTGTTTTTTATATGTTTTTAAATTCTTAGCACCATTTTAGAAGATGATAGATAGAATCATAGTAATAATATTTTTTATTGGTTATTTTACTATAATTAATATGGTTTTTGTGAAACATGAACAGAATGCCTTTACTTTGGATTCCTAAATCATTTCAATTAAGGTATATTAAGTTTGAATTCTCCTTTTACTTCTGAAATTTAATTTTTTAATTTTGTCAATTCTTTCTTTAGGTAATATATTGACGCCTGCATGTCTTGAAATTCGATTCTTGTGAAATTTAATCCACTCGTTCTCTTAACATCATATTTTCGTATCTTTGATCACAAACCATCTTACATACTTCTTCTACATCATATGAGACATACTAATCTTCAATGTACTTAACCTAATAATAGTCTTCATTATAAGCTTTAAACAGTCTTATTTTTTAGGTTTATTTAGTTTTTATTTCTATTTATTTCTTAAGTCTATACAGAAGAGAGTTGGTGTTTTTCTTGCTTCCGAAGAGAAGTTTATAAACTAAATACTTCCTTTCTTCTTCTCATTTTCTCCTTCGAATTCATAAAACACTTTTAGATACCTTTCATTTTATATAAATATAAATTAAATATATTTAAAAGTTAATAGATAGCTAATTAACTAAAAAGAAGTAATTATTTACTTAGGGAAAAGAGAAAAATTAAAACCCCACTGTGTAGCAAGAGTTTCTGATTTCAGAATAGTAATCTCTAAAACTATTACAATATTATATTATAAATAAATAGGAAGGAGTAATTCTCCAACTAAAACGAACTTAAAATCGTGTACAAGGAAGTACCCCATATCTGAAGAACCAGTCAAGAGAAGAGAAGACAAGATCGAAGAGGTTCAAGTAACATTAATTTACGAAAGATACCAAATACTAAGGTCTCTTAGGGTAGCATTCCGATAACTGCCCTATAGAAGAAAGAACTCATAAGAAAATGCTAGAACTGTGGAAGACTTCAACAAGGAATTTTTTAACTTTAAAAATCTTTATTAAATGCGCATCATTGAGGCACTACGTTAAAAAAGTGCATAATCATTTAATTTTCCATTATTTCATTTTTTATCTCCAAATTATTTAGTTTTACTTTTGATATTCTTTTTAGACAAAAAATAAGTTTAGTTTATAATTTAAATAATGTATCTTCTGAAATTCTATTAAATATTTAAGATAATACTTTAAATTTAATCTCTATAGCAAACAACATAATTCAACTTTATACATTAGTAGATTTAATATCAATATTCAATATAACTAACTTCAAATTCAATCAATCTCTTATTATTTTTTTTACTTTTAAGAATCAAACCTTAAACAAAATAAAAATCAATTCCAAATTAAAATTTATAAAGAAACATTATAAAACGCGTAGCACTTTTGTTGGTGCGCAGTTCTTTAATAAAGATTTTTAAAGTTCTAAAATATTCTTCTGAAGTCTTCCACATTGCTAGTATCCTTTGTGATTCTTGTCTTCTATAGATCGTGATTGGAATACTCCCTAAGAGACCTTAGTATCTGGTATCTTTCATCAATAACGTTACTTGATACCTCTTTAGTCTTTGTTGTCTTTCTTGGCTCCTTTTAGATTCTTGTTCGGTTCTTGCATCATAGGTACTTGCTGGTATCAGATCCTAATTAAATGTCAGTTGGAAAATTGCTCCTAACTATTTATTTATATATATGATTATAAAGTTAAAACTTGATGTAATGTTTATCTCTTCTTTAAAAATCCTTGCTATGAAGGATGTATTGTTCTTATGCTCATAAATATATCCATAAATTATTTAAGCTAATTTATTTATATATTTTTCTTTTTTTTACTTTATTTCTATTTGACTATTAAAAAACTACTAAAATTTGTAATTCCTAATTTTAATCTTTATTTTTTGAGTTAATTTATCATACTTTGAACTTTATACTTTTAATAGCAACTTAAAAGTAATTATTTATAATAATAAATTAATTGAGCACGTAGCACTCTTGTTTGTGCGCGGCTCTTTTAATTAATTTTATTTAATGCCGAAAAATAAAATTTTATGGGCCTCTCTATCTTTGTTTTCTCTTCCTGCAGTACGTCACTGTAAATTTTCCTTCCAAAGCATAGGATGCAATATGCGATTACGGGTACATTTCCCCGACCTATGATGAAGAAAATTTCCTCCTAACATTTAGAGTTCTCCAGTTTGTCGCATCTTCCTTCTTTTGTTATTGGTTTCTCTTCCTCCGATTTATCCTTCGTCCGCGCTCATTCTTTTAGTTGCCTTGCTGGGCCTGCAAGCAGCATCCGAAGGAAAGGGCTTTCCACTGTATTGAAAAAAAATAAGATGTAAGTAATGTAGGTAATAGTTGTGTTATGGTTTTAAGGTATTGGTACTGCCTTGTTGTAAATGAATAATATTGAAAGCATTAAAGTTGATGATTTTTAAAAGAGAAATGTATAATTTGATAATAAATATTATTTAAATAAAACTAATTAATCAATTTATAAAATAAACAAAAAATAATAAATCTTAGCGTTAAAACTTTAAAAGCAATAATAATTTCCATTATATCTTTAAATTATAATGTCTTTTAGAGAACCAATTTATATATCAACATATAATTTAAATAATAATCTTTTTATTAAAACTAAATCATTGTTTAAGTATCTCAAGATACATTTATTACTTCAAATATTAATTCATTTAATTATCAAATCTTTTTATTTATTATTATATATTATACTTAAAAACAATATTTACCAACCAGATTTAAATCATATTAATACATAAAACTGCTAATCAAATATCTAATTCCTATTATTTACCTAATTATTACATCAATCTAATTATTTACTATTTATCCTAATTATATAGATTAACCTTTAAATACATACCTAAAGTAACTATATTCAATTCATTACTCAACCAGATTTAATATCAACATTTTATAAGTAACTTCAAATATTCAAATCTAACTTTTTTCTATAACAATCAAACCTTAAACTAAACTAATATTATAAAATTACTCATTTATATTCAAAACATTATATTATACAGTCTAGAACCCAATGGGCTCGCAGTTCTTTTATAAACTTTTTTAAAGTAAAAAACATTTTTTTCTTTCACGGTGCCAGCTTTCCTTTATGAGTCTAGCTTTCTATAGAATCGTGATCAGAATGCTACTCTTAGAGACCTTAGTATCTAGCATCTTTCATCATTAGCACTACTTGATGTCTCTTTATCTCTTGGCTCCTACCAAGCATTCCTGTTCGTTTTTTGCACATGACGTATTTCAAGCTGCTAGAGTTTAAGTCGATCTCAGTTGTATTATTTTTGGTATTTAAAATAAATGATATATAATAAATATAATTTAAATGGTTTTAATCTAAAATTAAATTTGAAGTTTATTAAAATAAGTAAATTATTTATTTCTTTATTTAGTTTATTTTTAAATATTCTATAATTAATCATCTAGCATATTGTTTTGAAAACATATATAGTAAAGATATCCCATTTAATTATTAAATTATTGCCATAATTAATGATCTTTTAACTATCTTCCTATCTAAATAAGTTATATAAGCATATTAATTTAGTCTTTAATATAAGTTCAATAATACTCCCTTATTTGTAATAATTTATCTTCTATTAAGTTATCTATAAACTATTTATAATATATCATAATATTTATATATATTCAATAGATTAAAGCAGAATACAACTTAATATACCACTATCAAATATCTAGATACATTAATATTAGACTAACCTAACCTAGTTTATCATACTAATTGTAATCATCTAATCTAAACTAAAATATTTACTCTTTTACCTCATTTATTTACTTTATAATCAAATGTAAGTCATCTACCTATGCTAATACTGCTCTTATCCTTTTAACCTAACTAACGCTATTCCTACTGTCTTACCTTGTTCTCACACTTTCTGTAGTTTATGCTTAAAGACTTAGTACTATTTATAGAATCAAATCAGCTGCTGCATTTGTTATAAGGTGTTTCACTTTAGATTTGAAGATTTACCTATAAAGCATGAATGGGTAGAGATATTGCAATAATAGTAAGAGAAGATGAATATTAGAAAGTAATGGTAATAGAAATGAAATGAAATGAAGAAGTAAATTGATGAGAAGCAAAATAAAATAACTAAGAAGCAATAAATAGTTAGCTATTAGTTTATAAATCAAATACCCTCATAACATATTACATTACTAAAATAATAGGAACTAAAGAATAAATAGAAATATAGCATCCTTCTATAATATTTTATTTCTATCATCTAAAAATATTCCTCAAATACAATCAAGTAACAATATTAAAAGATAAAAGCTAAAATGATTGATTAGGGAAGTATTAAGCCAGATATAGAATAAATAATTGTAGCTGAGTAGAATATAAGTGAAAGTAAATAAATTCATTGATTTCAATGGGAATCTTAAATTCTTTTACTATTTAATATAGAAACAGAATAAATTAAAAAAGTTTAAATAAATATAAAAGTTCCTAGTTAAAGTAGAAGTATTGAATATAGAAATAAATTATACTTAGTTGGAGGATAAATAAATAGATAAGGAGTAAAAGATATTTGATAATTAGACTTTTAAGGAAATAGTAGAAAACTAGGTGATCTTAACTAAGGAAGATTTGCGTTTGGAATAGCAGCAGCTTAAGATTATATTTATATAGTAGGAGGAACTTTTGATTGTAGTAAAGGTTTTAGAACAGTAGAAAGATTAAAGATAGGAAGTTAAAGTAAATGATAATAATGTTCTTAGTTTGCTTTAGGAATAGCATGATAGACATTAATAGTAGATAAAAGGGAATAAAATATTTATTCGTTTGGAGGAATGAATTAAAATGGATAAATTTTAAATGACATTTGAAAGTATAATATATAGAATGATATATGAAATAAATGTAATTTAAATCTTCCTGAAGCTGTTCGTTATCCTTTAGTATTACTTGAGCCGCTCATTATAGTTGGAGGATTTAAAAATTGTAGTAACGAACATTTAAGAAAGATATATAAAAGAAGCAATTAACAATGATAATAAATAGAATTTAAACATAATTCTTATAATTTATCAGCATTTAAAACAAAAGATAGATTTGCTTATACTTTTATAGTTGAATCACCTAATCTTTTATTGTTGAGAGTCGACGTAGTAAATTTGGGCTACAAGACGTTAAGAATAAAGTTATGAATGAAGTTAAAGAGACAAATATGAATTAATCTAAAGTATTTTTAATAATAAATATTATATTATATTTCAAATATTCTTTAATTATTTAGTAATTTAGCATTATGTAGTAAATAATTTGGCAACTATTTATATATTTTATATAAGCCTTATTTTAAATATTTACAAGAATAAAATAATAAATTATTATTAAAAATAAATATTTAAGCAGTATTATTATGAAAACTTTAGTCAATAAATTTAGACTAAGTTCCCAGATTTTGGCTTTGTGCAATGCAAAGTAAAGAGTTAGGAAAATAAGAAATTATCTATATGAAATATAAAATTTTAATATATTTTTGATTTATTTAAGCAACTTATTAAGAAATTATAATAACTATAATTTTAAGTGAATTCTCTTTAAGCCATCATGTATTTTACCAGTTAATATCACTAACATCCTTTATGCGATTCCGACTCAATAATACATGATTACATTTACTTCTTCATAATCTTCTTCCATAAGATCTAATAAGTTGGTAATTTGAGTTAGTTTATCTTAAAATGTGCTGTTGTAATAATTGAAAAGTGAAATATATAAATTTTTTGAGTCTTGATTCATATTTAATTTTGTATATGTATCTTAGATATATCTTATAAGTTTTAAAATATTATAATAAAAGCGATCCAGTTTAGATTTCTGAATTTAGGATTTTTGATTTTAAAAATAAAT
Organism: Loxodes magnus; assembly: GCA_946699065.1. Classification (NCBI taxonomy): domain Eukaryota; phylum Ciliophora; class Karyorelictea; order Loxodida; family Loxodidae; genus Loxodes; species Loxodes magnus. The sequence goes on from CAMPDV010000324.1 coordinate 94,895, forward strand.
GTAATTAAAGTTTTGTTGATGCAGCTGTATAATAATTTTGATAGAATTGTATTTGTAAATATAATAATGATATTTATAGTGGTTTATTCTTATATATTTATAAAGTTTATTATAAAAAATGTAAACTTTAACTGATTTATTATTTATCTCTAATCTGTATATATTACTTAGTTTAATTAAAGATACTTTATATCACAGATATTCAATTTTATATACAAATTTTAAATCATTATCATTTTACCTATATCATTTTTAAATCATACTAAATTCTATTTTCTAAAATTCATCCAAATTTACATTTTTATAAACCTAATTTATAAGATGATAAAGTAAGAGTTTTATTAGCAATCTTTAAAAATTAAGTAAGATATAAATAATTTTAAGATAAATAAAAGAAATTAAAATATTTTAATAAATCTTACCATTAATCTATTCTATTCGGATTTTATAAACCTAAAACTCATAATATTTATGTATATTGTAAAATCTTAAAATTATTTACTTTTTCTATAGTAATTGCTTTAAAATAAATAAAAAGCAAATTACTTTAAATTTGTTTAAACTAAAATATTTACTTTATTCATTTTATAAATTAATTAAACTCTTTTATACCATTAAAGATAGATCAAATTTATAACTTATGTATCATCAATTTCTTTTATAGATCATTTTTATATTATAAAAAATTACTTACAAATTTATCTATGCACCATTAATTTATATAACAAAAACCAATTCTATTATCAATATTTAGATATATTTTAAATTATAATAAACTATTATATATTAAATAAAATGACTCCTAAAAAAATGGATTAATCTCTTCGACTCTCAAAAAATTAACTTAGAAACCTAAAGAGAAAAGCGGCAAAAGAAATTTAGAAAAAATAATAACAATAGGAGGAGTCAAGCTCTTCTTCAGAAGGTAAAGTTATGGTAGGATAAATAGAGATAAGTTAACCTAAAAACGAAACTAATCAAAAACTTTAAATTTAATTAGACCAAATGTAAAAAGTAATCTCAAATTATGAAGAAACAACTTACAACTTAGGCAAAAAATACGGGAACTAATGAGTAACATAGAAGATTAGAACAACGAATTACTAATACTTAGAAGATAACTTATTTGTAGCAAATTAATAACGGAAGAATAACTCTGAACTTAATCATAATAAAATTTTAAATACGACACAAAAATGGAAATAGAAAATACCAATAGAATTAAAAACAGAATTGTATCCAGAAAAAGAAATGATTGCTACAAGTTTCATTAAAAGATTAGAAAATATAGAAAATAAATTATCATAAAAAAGAACGAAATAAAGACAATAATACAAACTTTGTTGATGTTGCAAATCAAATCAACATATTTTAAAAAATTGTTGATAATGAAAGAAAATAAACGAATAAGAGCAGAAAAGAACATGGAGACAACTCAATAAACTATGAATAACTCCAACAGGGATCTACAAATAAAAGCTTTTTGCAAGACCACTTAAACGGTTACAGCGGTAACCTTCCACTTAATAAAAAGGTCGTGGATCACACCCACGTTAAAAAAACTGTCCGCAGGAACTGGTTGCAATTCCAGAGAATGCAAAACTCTACTAACTTTAAGTATATTATTATAATTATTAAATAAAATGGCTCCTAAGAAATAATCAGCCAAAAACTAACAGGAAATCGAACAATAAAACTCTCTAATCGAAATATACTCCCTAGAAGCGGAATAAAAATGAAGCACTTATAGACTTCTAGACTTGATTTAACGATTAGATTCTCTAACTTTTACTGTGTAATAATTATAAAACGAAAATTAATGGTTAAAAACGGAAATAAGCACTAAAGTCTTGATGTTGCAAAGGTAATTAAAAACTGGAAAAAACGGAGTAAAAAATAGCAGAAAATAATAAACCAATTCTAATCTTAATAATGATTCTATGGTAATAGAAGAACAAAATGTAAATTCTTTTACGGAAAAAAATTGTCAATTTTTTAAGATTCCAAAAGTGCTAAAAATGCTTAAAAATAGGACATAGCAAGAAATATTGTAAAAAAAGATGATTTTATTGCTAAAAGGTTGGACACATCTTTAGAAGATGCTGGTATTTTCAGAAGAAGCAAGAATCTAATAATTGAGCTCTCGTTTTGCTTGTTTTAAATAACCTCTTAGTGGTCATTAATTGGAAATTAGGAGATTGTTTTCTGTAAAGTACTGACAATCATGTGCAGCGAGCAAATAATTGATACTCATAAATTTAAAGTTCCTACGAAAGAAGGATAATTATCCGGATGCTTTCCGTCAAGATCTTGATTTTACCTAGAGACCTCTTTAAGCTTAGTAGGTATTATTGATATTCAGAGCCTTGATTTTTCTATTCTATGATTATAAAAATATTCAGAGAGAAATGAAGCCTCACTGAAGATCGAAGTTAAAGGTTCAAGGTAAAAAAGCTTTTATCATAAAGGAGAGTTAATTTTGATGATAGAATAGCTAAGATATGCTGCTAAATTTTTACCAAAGAGTCAGAAATTATATCTAGAAAAATTAAGATTTTCACTTAAAAGCAGTTAGCGTTAATTCTTTCGAACTATATTAAGAGACGATAAAGAAATTTGATGAAGTCTTAACTTTAAATACTTACTAAGTTGACTCTTATAATTGCAAAGGAATTAAGAAATAATGAATTGGTTTAATAGATAGAAGGTCTCAAGTCCCTTTTTTTAAATGGTTTTAGATAAAAGGATTGATTTAAAAAAGAATGGAAAAATCATAAAAGACTGTATATGGTTTTAGAAAGCGATGAGATTAATCTTGAACTATAGTACTTATTATAATAAAATATTTGTCTAAGAGGTTTTAAAGGAAAAGAATAAGCAATATATGATAATGAATTTTAAGAGAAAAACTGTTAAGATTATTACAAGTACTTGAATAAAGCTTTTTACTTATTGGTTTAAAATAACAATAATATATGAAGAATCACTTTGGCTCAGATTAAGAATTGAATACAAGCACTTATTTTAAAGATTTTAGCAAAAAACTAGATCTTTAAATAATTATTGATTAAAGACAAATCTTCAATAAAATGTTCTTTAATAAAAATTTTAATTATTAGATGATTTTATCAATTTGAAGCTTATTCTAATAATAATAAAGTATATAGATAGTTATTATTTACGCTCTTTATTAATTCACTATGATGCTTTCATGGTAAGACTTAAATATAAGTTCTAAAAAATGTAACCAATATAATGATTATTTAATTCTATATCTAAATAAGGCTTTATATGATAATCTTAATTAGTATATAATTTAGCTGTTCTTTTTCTCTTGCTAAGTGTTAATATTTGAAAATTTAGGTTTATTGCTTAAATCTAAGATATAGCATAATATCTTAGTTTCCTTTACTTAATATTAATAAATTGATATACCTTAAGCTAAGTCTTTCTAATAATTAATTTAATTACTTCTTAATCAAATAAAGAGCTAATAATTATTATTTCTATCTTCTAATAACTATATTCTCCCTTTAAGATTTTAACTTACTTTAATTACCACAACTCTTTTTTGCTTTAAGAAACAAAACTTTAGCAACTCATGTATGTAGAAATATCTTTATTAATAATCAAACCATCCAATATTTCACCAAGCTCAAGCAAATCTTACAAATCTTTTTATACCACAGCCAACTTCCTACCAGTACACCTTACCTTTATCAACCTTAACAAAAGCAGCAACCCAAAAAGATGAGCATTTAATTTACTTATTGCTGTTCTAAGGCATCTATAGAACTAATAAAAACTCTAGTTTTTTAATTCAATATCTTCAGCTAAAATCTACTTCCTCAACTATTAAATCGGGTAACCAAATAAACACCAGATAAAAGATATATAAGAACTGCAAGGGATGTCCTTCAAAATAATCTCCTAGATTTTTTGAATTAATATAAGTGCAGTAGGTATTGAAAGGTATAAATCCAAGCGCGTATAGAAGAAATTTGAATGTAAAATGTAATAAAACTATCAAGAAATATAAGATGAAAGCATAGATTCAAGAAAGAAAAAGAGTTTTAATAAAAAGTAGATTTAGTTAATATGATATAAAGAACAACATTGGTAAAATTATTTAGTTGGAGTTACTATAAACCTTTTCTAAATTAAATATTTCTATAATGAAAATACATAGAACCATTTTATTTATTCTTCATATTATTTAACACATCTAATAACTAATTTATTATTTTTCAATTTTCATTAAAATATTTGTCCTTATAAAGATAAATTCCATTTTTTGGGTTGCTTTCTTACTCTATAAATTAATTTCTTGTGCCTTCAGAATTTTAAAGTATCTTGGATATAAATTATTTATTTATAAGCCATAACTATTAAGTAGTCACTTTCTTTAAACCTTTAAAACAAAAAAGCATAATAAAAAATGCTTAAGCAGTTTCTTATTTTTATACTCTCTTAACAAAGATTTAAATAATAGACAATCAATAAAAACATAGAGTATACAGAAATTTGATTGTCTCGCTTTATATTAAAAATGAATCAGTATTAATATAAAAGTCTAATAAATAAAAACTATTAACAAAATTAGTAAGCATAACTTAGCCTATTTTATAATATTTGACATATATTATTTACTTATAAAATATCTTAAAACTCAAAATACTTCAAAATAAAATAAAAATAATTATTTAAACTAAACAAATCTAACTAAAGCTAATTATTCTTAAAAACCTTTAGTTATTTATTTTATATCAAAAGACTATTTAATACATAATTAAGAATAACTTTATAAAGCCTTGTGGCGCAACCGTTAGCGTATCAGCCTTCTAAGCTGAGGGTTGTGGGTTCGAATCCCACCAAGGCTGTTTTTAATATATAAGATCTTTAGAAATAACTATTATTAATACTATTAACTTTCCTAAAGAAGCAGGAACTATTAATCTTCAATACACACTACAATTCAGATTATACTTATTTTAAGAAACCTATTAAAAATAGCTTAGTAAATATAATTATATTAAATCTACTTTTTTGTTTACTTTACATTAATAAAAAGAAGTATATCTTCATAATAAACCTATTTAGGTAAATCTCTAGTAGTTTAATTTCTCTAATCTTTATAAAGATACATTTCCCTAAAAAATTATCCAAAATAATAGAGACATAACAAATTGTAATATCCTAAGCTATTAAAATTGAAAAGATGGTGGGAGCTGAGAATGACCTTCGTGACAACACTTTCTGGTTTTATGGCTAGGAACAAGTTCCTTTCCTGTCGCTGAGAAAGTCCCTGGTCAGAGTCATTTTCTGAAGGGAACACTGTCTTTGAGATTATCCGCTCTTGGTAGGGGCTTGAAGCCTGATTGCTCATAGCGATGGAGCTCCCTAGCAGCTGTGTCTGGAGCACAACAGGATATCCCCGTTATTCCATAAAGAGAGCGTCGGGTCGTGCAATCGTAAAGGAGTTTCCGGTCCAAGAACTTTTTTAGTTGAAATTAATTAATTAATATCCTAAGCTATTTTAAATAGACTCATCTAGACTACATAATAGATTAGTAGTTTATAACTTTAAATTCAAGTTTATTTTAAGTTTTAAAAGTCTAAAAATTATTATTTAGAAGATTGTTCTTAAAAAACAAGCTATACTTTTAATCTTACAATTTACTTATATTAAAATTTTATATTTTCTTATAAATAATAAATTAGTAAATAAGATTAGAGAGCGTGTAGCACTTTTGTTGGTGCGCAGTTCTTTAATAAAGATTTTTAAAGTTCTAAAATATTCTTCTGAAGTCTTCCACATTGCTAGTATCCTTTGTGATTCTTGTCTTATTAAGAGCGTGATTGGAATACTCCCTAAGAGACCTTAGTATCTGGTATCTTTCATCAATAACGTTACTTGATACCTCTTTAGTCTTTGTTGTCTTTCTAGGCTCCTTTTAGATTCTTGTTTCTGTTCTTGCATCATAGGTACTTGCTTGTATCTGATCCTAAGTAAATGTCAGTTGGAAAATTGCTTCTAACTTTTTATTTATATAATATATAAATAATAAATTATAATAATTTCACATATCAATAAGGTTCATCACTGCTTTAAAGTATAAAGATGTGTTAAATATTATTCCATTTTCAGGTTTCTTCTGAGTCTTCTTCTTTGAATATATATCTTCGTGTGTTTCGTTAATTCTTTTGAATAAAGGTATCTTTCTTCAATCAATTTCAAATCCAAGCATAATCAAATTTCTTCTTTACTAAGCAAATGCAATGTCCTTCAAGATTTCATTCTCTATGTACATTTTTTTCTGTATAGTAAACTTCTAGAGTACAGTAAAGATTACTTATGGATCTCCATAGCTTAAAGTTTTCAGTTTTTATTTTTATTAGAATTTTCAGCATTATCTTAAAATATAACCATAATACTACCATTACTTTCTATTCTTTACTATCGAAAATTTTGCTGATTGAAGATTCGGTTCCACATCCATGGGGTAATTTGTTGTTGTATTTTTTAGAAATAAGTTTTCAGTAAATTCTGCTAATTATTGAATTTAGATTCTATTTGTTCAATTCTCAGAATAACTTGATGGAGATTTTCGTTTTTTCGTTTTTTAGTATTTATGTGTTAGACATTGGTATGCGACTTTTGGTTCCAGCTCTTATACGTTTCTTAAAAAGAAAAAAAACTTGATTTGCATATTTTTGAGTTGTTATATGTAATTTGATGGATTCTGTTTAGAAGAGGGTTTTAGAAGAAATGATTTTTGATTATATACATATCTAAGTTTAAAATTTGAAATAAATGTTTTTGGAAAATGATTTATAAATTTAGATATGTATAATTTGATTAATTTTAATAAAGATTAATTTTTTTGGTTGGAAGATTTTGAATTGATTTAAATTTATTTGGTATTAGTTAGGTTTAAATTAACTTGAAGATAATGATATAATTTTTCCTAAAATTGACTGTTTTTAATAATTTAAAATTTTATAATTTGAATAATATGATTTTTTAAAGTTAATATTATCTATCTATGTTTAATCCATTATCTAAAATTAAAATAATTTAGCTCTCTAGTCATATTTAAATAATGTTAATTATTTATATAAGTAAATTAATAAGATTTATAAATAAAGCATATTTATAAACAAATTTAAAGTAAAAGACTAATATTTAGTATTCGTTATTATTAGATTAATCTATAAAAATATTTTAACTTATTTAATAAAAATGCAGATATATCCTTTTATGTAGATATATTTTTAAAAACAGAAACTTTATAAATCTATTCAAATTACATAGCGCATAGCACCTCATAAACGCGCAGCTTTTAAAAATATTAAAATTTATTATTTTAGCTTTATTAGTTCAAATATATAATAATTAAAAATTTACATTTTAATTCCTACTTAAATTTATTAAATAAAGCTAAATCATTTATAAAAGTGAATCAGCCTTAAAAAAGTGCATAATCATTTAATTTTCCATTATTTCATTTTTTATCTCCAAATTATTTAGTTTTACTTTTGATATTCTTTTTAGACAAAAAATAAGTTTAGTTTATAATTTAAATAATGTATCTTCTGAAATTCTATTAAATATTTAAGATAATACTTTAAATTTAATCTCTATAGCAAACAACATAATTCAACTTTATACATTAGTAGATTTAATATCAATATTCAATATAACTAACTTCAAATTCAATCAATCTCTTATTATTTTTTGTACTTTTAAGAATCAAACCTTAAACTATATAAAAATCAATTCTAAATTAAAAATAAAAAAAAAACATTATAAAGCGCGTAGCACTTTTGTTGGTGCGCAGTTCTTTAATAAAGATTTTTAAAGTTCTAAAGCATTCTTCTGAAGTCTTCCATATTGCTAGTAACCTTTGTGATTCTTGTCTTCTATAGATCGTGATCGTAATATTCCCTAAAATACCTTAATATCTGGTATCTTTCATCAATAACGTTATTTGATGCCTCTTTAGTCTTTGCTGTCTTTCTTGGCTCCTTCTAGATTCTTGTTCAGTTCTTCGCCCATAGGTACTTGCTTGTATCAGATCCTAAGTAAATGTCAGTTGGAGTATTGTCCCTCCCTTTTTATTTATATAATATATATGATTATAAAATTAAAATTTGATGCAATGTTTATCTCTTCTTTAAAAATCCTTGCTATGAAGGGTGTATTGTTCTTATGCTTAAATATATAATTAAATTATTCAAGCTAATTTATTTATATATTTATCTTTTTTTACTTTATTTCTATTTGACTATTAAAAAACTACTAAAATTTTAAATTCCTAATTTTAATCCTTTTTTTTTAGTTAATTTAATATACTTTGAACTTTATACTTTTAATAGCAACTTAAAAGTAATTATTTATAATAATAAATTAATAAATACATAAATTGTATTATAGAGAACGTAGCACTTCGTTGGTGCGCAGCTCTTTAAAATAATTTTATTTAATGTCGAAAAATAAAATTTTATGGGTCTCTCTTTTCTTGTTTCCTCTTCCTGCGGTACTTCCCTGTAATTTTTCCTTCCAAAGCATAGGATACAATATGCGATTACGGGTACATTTCACCGACCTATGATGAAGAAAATTTCCTCCTGACATTCAGAGTTCTCCAGTTTGTCGCATCTTCCTTCTTTTGTTATTTGTTTCTCTTCCTCCGTATCCTTCGCCCGCACTAATTTTTTTACTTGCCTTGCTGGGCATGCAAGCAGCATCCGAAGGAAAGGACTTTCCACCGTATTGAAAAAAAATAAGATGTAAGTAATGTATGTAATAGTTGTGTTATGCTTTTAAGGTATTGGTACTGCCTTGTTGTAAATGAATAATATTGAAAGCATTAAAGTTGATGATTTTTAAAAGAGAAATGTATAATTTGATAATAAATATTATTTAAATAAAACTAATTAATCAATTTATAAAATAAACAAAAAATAATAAATCTTAGCGTTAAAACTTTAAAAGCAATAATAATTTCCATTATATCTTTAAATTATAATGTCTTTTAGAGAACCAATTTATATATCAACATATAATTTAAATAATAATCTTTTTATTAAAACTAAATCATTGTTTAAGTATCTCAAGATACATTTATTACTTCAAATATTAATTCATTTAATTATCAAATCTTTTTATTTATTATTATATATTATACTTAAAAACAATATTTACCAACCAGATTTAAATCATATTAATACATAAAACTGCTAATCAAATATCTAATTCCTATTATTTACCTAATTATTACATCAATCTAATTATTTACTATTTATCCTAATTATATAGATTAACCTTTAAATACATACCTAAAGTAACTATATTCAATTCATTACTCAACCAGATTTAATATCAACATTTTATAAGTAACTTCAAATATTCAAATCTAACTTTTTTCTATAACAATCAAACCTTAAACTAAACTAATATTATAAAATTACTCATTTATATTCAAAACATTGTATTATACAGTCTAGAACCCAATGGGCTCGCAGTTCTTTTATAAACTTTTTTAAAGTAAAAACATTTTTTTCTTTCACTGTGCCAGCTTCCCTTTATGAGTCTTACTTTCTATAGAATCGTGATCAGAATGCTACTCTTAGAGACCTTAATATCTAGCATCTTTCATCATAAATACTACTTGATGTCTCTTTATCTCTTGGCTCCTATCAAGATTCTTGTTCGTTTTTTTTGCACATGACGTATTTCAAGCTGCCAGAGTTAAAGTCGATCTCAGTTGTATTATTTTTGGTATTTAAAATAAATGATATATAATAAATATAATTTAAATGGTTTTAATCTAAAATTAAATTTGAAGTTTATTAAAATAAGTAAATTATTTATTTCTTTATTTAGTTTATTTTTAAATATTCTATAATTAATCATCTAGCATATTGTTTTGAAAACATATATAGTAAAGATATCCCATTTAATTATTAAATTATTGCCATAATTAATGATCTTTTAACTATCTTCCTATCTAAATAAGTTATATAAGCATATTAATTTAGTCTTTAATATAAGTTCAATAATACTCCCTTATTTGTAATAATTTATCTTCTATTAAGTTATCTATAAACTATTTATAATATATCATAATATTTATATATATTCAATAGATTAAAGCAGAATACAACTTAATATACCACTATCAAATATCTAGATACATTAATATTAGACTAACCTAACCTAGTTTATCATACTAATTGTAATCATCTAATCTAAACTAAAATATTTACTCTTTTACCTCATTTATTTACTTTATAATCAAATGTAAGTCATCTACCTATGCTAATACTGCTCTTATCCTTTTAACCTAACTAACGCTATTCCTACTGTCTTACCTTGTTCTCACACTTTCTGTAGTTTATGCTTAAGGACTTAGTACTATTTATAGAATCAAATCAGCTGCTGTATTTGTTATAAGGTATTTCACTTTAGATTTGAAGATTTACCTATAAAGTAAGAATGGGTAGAGATATTGCAATAATAGTAAGAGAAGATGAATATTAGAAAGTAATGGTAATAGAAATGAAATGAAATGAAGAAGTAAATTGATGAAAAGCAAAATAAAATAACTAAGAAGCAATAAATAGTTAGCTATTAGTTTATAAATCAAATACCCTCATAACATATTACATTACTAAAATAATAGGAACTAAAGAATAAATAGAAATATAGCATCCTTCTATAATATTTTATTTCTATCATCTAAAAATATTCCTCAACTACAATCAAGTAACAATATTAAAAGATAAAAGCTAAAATGATTGATTAAGGAATTATTAAGCCAGATATAGAATAGATAATTTAAGCTGAGTAGAATATTAAGGGAAGTAAATAAATTCATTGATTTTAATGTGAATCTTAAATTCTTTGATTATTTAATATAGAAACAGAATAAATTTAAAAAGTTTAAATAAATATAAAAGTTCCTAATATAAATAGAAGTATTGAATATAGAAATAAATTATATTTAGTTGGAGGATAAATAAATAGATAAGGAATAAAAGATATTTGATAATTAGACTTTTAAGGAAATAGTAGAAAACTAGGTGATCTTAACTAAGGAAGATTTGCGTTTGGAATAGCAGCAGCTTAAGATTGAATTTATGTAGTAGGAGGAATTTTTGATTCAAGTAAAGCTTTTAGAACAGTAGAAAGATTAAAGATAGGAAGTTAAAGTAAATGATAATAATGCTCTTAGTTTCCTTTTGAAGTAACATATTAGACATTATTAGTAGATAAAAGTGAATAAAATATTTATTCATTTGGAGGAATAAATTAAAATGAATAAATTTTAAATGACATATGAAAATATAATATATTGAACGATATATGAAATAAATGTCATTTAAATCTTCCTGAAGCTGTTAGTTATCCTTTAGTGTTATTAGAACCTCTAATTATAGTTGGAGGAATTAAAAACACAAGAAATAAAGAATTTTTAAGAAAGATATATAAAAGAAGCAATTAATAATGATAATAAATAGAATTTAAACATAATTCTTTAAATTCATCAGCATTTAAAACTAGAGATAGATTTGCTTATACTTTTATTCTTGATTATGGTAAGATTTTATTGTTGAGAGTCGACGTAGTAAATTTGGGTTACAAGACGTTAAGAATAAAGTTATGAAGTTAAAGAGACAAATATGAATTAATTTAAAGTATTTTTAATAATAAATATTATATTATATTTCAAATATTCTTTAATTATTTAGTAATTTAGCATTATGTAGTAAATAATTTGGCAACTATTTATATATTTTATATAAGCCTTATTCTAAATATTTACAAGAATAAAATAATAATTTCTTACTGAAAATAAATATTTAAGCAGTATAATTATGAAAACTTTATTCTATAACTTTAGACTAAGTTCCCAGATTTTGGCTTTGTGCAATGCAAAATAAAGATTTAGGAAAATAAGAAATTATCTATATGAAATATAAAATTTTTATATAGTTTTTTATTTATTTAAGGAAAGATAGAAATTATAACATAACATAATTTATTAACAAGACATAAAATAATATATTTTATTAACGTGGCATCACCTTTATTTGGTTTGCTAATAATCAAAAACCTTAAAGTTTAAAATTGTCATAAGTGTTATTCCATTTCCAATCTTCTTCTGAGTCTTCTTCTTAGAATAAATATCTTGCGGTACTCCGTAAATCCTTCTTAATACAAGGTATCTTGCTTCAATCAATTTCGAATCCAAGCATATTAAAATTTCTTCTTTTTGATCAAATATGATGTCCTTCAAGAGTTCATTTCTTATTTTACATCTTTTTTCTGTGTAATAAACCTTCTGGAGTGCAGTATATATTATTTATGGATTTTCATAACCTAAAGTATTCAAGTGTTTATTTTTATTAAAATGTTCGGAAATATCTTAAATTCTACCATATTTCCTGCAATACCAGCATTACTTTCTATTCTTTACTATCGGAATTTTTGCTGGTTGAGTATTCAGTTCCACATCCATGAGATTATTTGTTATTGTATTTTTTAGAAATAAGCTTTCAGTCAATTCCGCTAATTAATTGAATTTGGAGTCTATTTGTTCAATTTTCAGATTGATTGGTTGGAAATTTTCATTTTTTTAGTATTTATGTGTTAGACATTTGGTATGAGATTTTTCCTTCTAACTCTTATACGTTTCTTAAAAAATTAAAATTATCCTATTACATAGCTTATAGTTCTTAGAGTATGTTCTGCTAATCATAATTTGATTGGAATGGATCCTGTTTATAAGAGACTTTATTTAGGATTTGTTTATATAAAAAAATAATAATATAATAATTCTATTTGATTCAGTTTTATATTAGATCTTATTTTCTAATTTTGAATCTTTCAGCTAATACATAAATTTTAATTTTAGTTGGTTTACATAAGTGATCTTAAAAAACAAGGATTTAGCTTTGTATAATGCTAAACTAAAGGTATTTTTGTATAAAGTTTTGGTTTAATTATTGATAGCAAAATGAAAATGCTGATATAAACTTAATTAGTTTTAATACTAATTAAAGCATTTGAATAATTTCTTTTATTATTTTAAATTGATTAATCTATTTTAAGTATATTTTAAAAGAAAATAAGTATTTTTGATTAATTGTAAATAAAATTGGAGAATTAATGAGAACTTTTATTAACCTGTATAAATTTGGTTATGTAAGTTAAAATTAAATTAAGAATGAAAGTTAATTTAAGTTTGGTTAATAAGTGTACACTTATCTTATAATATGATTTATCTATATCTGCTGTTCACTGTTTTAGAAATGGACTGAATATAGATATATTCCCTTGAATTTGATATAATAATTAATAATAAAATGATAAATTTAATAATATACTAAAATGATATTTGAAATAAAGTATAAGTTATTTATATGATTGAAAATATATGATTAGATATGTAAATGAAAGTTATCATTAAATTTATAGATTGAAGTTTGTTTAATTTAGAAATATATAATCTAAATAGTGCTTTTATTAAAGATCTAAATTTTTAGATAAAATATTTAATAATGCTTTAATTATTTTTATTTGATAATCTTATAAAGCAAAATTGTTCATAGTTTAGTATTTCATTATTTTTACTATTTTAAATAATTAAAATATCATAATTATACATAGTAGTTATATGGTTTAACTAAATATACTATCTTAATAATTAAGTCACTTTATTTAATCAAATACTCCTATCAAAATTTCATTTCTTTACACAGGTAGCTCCTGATAACATAGTTTAAATTAATGATATTGAAGGATTGCTGGAGATCTAGCAAGGCAACTAAAAATGAGCGCGGACGGAGGATAAATCGGAGGAAGAGAAACAAATAACAAGAGAAGGAAGATGCGACAAACTGGAGAACTCTGAATGTCAGGAGAAAATTTTCTTAATCATAGGTCGAGGAAATGTACCCGTAATCGTATATTGCATTCTATGCTTTGGAAGGAAAAATTCAGAGACGTACTGCAGGAAGAGAAACAAGATAGAGAGACCAATAAAATATTTTTTCGACATTAAATAAAATTAATTTAAAGAGCTGTGCACCAATGAGAGTGCTACGCGCTCTATAATTGAATTTATTTATTTATAATATAAAAAAAATGAATGTTGGCCGCGATCAGGAGAATTAGTAGGCAATTTGGTGCAGTGTATACTGCATTGGGAGTAATCTCGCACTAGATGTCACCGAGGGGAAGGATAGACAAGCTCGGAAGAGACAATCTTAACTTACCTGATGTTCTCACTAGCATTATGAAAGTTTGACTGTCGGGCCTTCTAATGACTTAATTACTAATTCTTAGTTGGATCACTTTCAAGACTGGAACTTTTATTCAAAACTCGAGAATAATTTTTAATAATTAGATTCCCTATTTGGAGAAGCTGACCTGATCCATAGACGACTAGAATTTTAGCAATGTTAAAAAGCTTATTTCTTTGTTAAGAAACATCAGATTTTTCTACACATAATTTTATAAAAAATTTATAGTTTTTTTAATTAAAAAATATAATTTTTATATTTAAAAAGAGTTGTAATAATTTTTATAAGCATTTGACTTATAAAACCTTCTAAATTTTTAAAAATCATAATTCAAGATTTTTTTCTTTTCTCTACTTTCACGAAATTTTTTTCAATTTAGATAATTGAAAATATGTATCTTATCTAAAACTTATTTCGAAAAAAAGCCTTATTTTTTATTTTCTTTTATCTTAAATTTTTCCCTTTTTCTTTGTAAAAAAATAATATAAATTAACTAAACTAATAATACTTATATCTATAATCTTATTTTTTTATAATAAATAAATAAGTTTAGAGAGCGCGTAGCACTTCAATGACACGCAACACTTTAATAAAGATTTTAAAGTCAAAAAAATTATTTTCTGAACTCTTCCAATGTACAAGCATCTTTCTGAGTTTCATCTTCTATAGAGCTTAATCGTAATGCTCCCTAATAGACCTTAGTATCTGGCATCTTTCATCAATAGCTTTACTTGATGCCTCTTCAGTCTTATCTTCTCTCGGCTCCTACCAAGATTCTTCTTCTGCTCTTCACCCTGGAATAATTCCTAGTATCAGATCTTAAGTCAACATCAATTGGAGGATTGCTCCTCCCTAATTATTTTATATAATAAAATTTATTATCCTAAAATTTTTTTCTAAAAAATACTTAAACTATTACTATATTTGATACTTTTGCTTATAATTTATTACCAACATCTCTTTATTTTACTCAGAAATTAAAAATTTAGTCATGTCCCTAAGAAAACTTTTTTTTATTTTACGCAAAAACTACTTAATTTTAATCTTTTTTTTAAATTTCTAATCTTTTAAGAAAATTAAATTTTTAGCATACTTTATTGCCTTAAAAATTTCGATTATTTGAAACATTTTTTTCATTTAAAAAAATATTAAATTTTTTTATGGTTTTAACTAACTTTAATGAAAAAATTAAAAAATTAAACAAATCTATATAACTTTATAAATAAAAGCAAAATTAAAATTTTCCTTTCAGATTGATTAAAAAAATTAAAATAAAATTTAAAATAGTTTAAGCAAAGTATAATTAAGACGTTTTTTTTATTTATAAAATCAAGTATAATAAAAAAAAATTTTAACCTCAATTATCTATTTTAAAAATTTTAATCATGAATACTACTTTCCATGAAAAAAAAATCTATAAAACACTCTAAGCAAAAAAAGACTTAAAAATTTAAATTAAATTAAAAAATAATTTATTTTTTCTTACTTTTTAATAAACTAATCGATTAAAAATTTAATTTCAAGCACTTAAAAATTAAATTTTTTTAAATTAATTACTTAAAATATTTTAAGCATGCTATTCTTATTCTTTAAACGAGCACTATCAAGTTTATAATCATCAAATAAATGCTATTCGATACTTATTAGCCAATAAGCATAAGAAACCCTCAAAATGGAATTGCTATTTAAGCTTTATTCCTAGTTATATTATTTCTTAAGAATCTTACTAGTTTTCTCTTTTTATCTAACCTATTATAATTATTAAGTCGTATAACAATATTATCCAAGTCTGTTTGCTAATAGCCTATGGATAAAAGAAATAATCATTTAAGGTTCTTTAGAATTTTCTACCTATTGGGTAAATCTTTTGCGAAAATTCCAAAATTCATAGAATTTCTATTCCAGGATTTAGTTTGAAGGATCAAATTTTTTTATTAGTTTTTTTCAAAAAATTTAGCCTTTTTTTCATTATTTTGCTTAATAACCAAACATATAATAAATTAAGCATAATAACTATTTCCACTTATAACTTAAAAGTTCTACAGTAGTATATAGATGTGCTATAAGTATATCTCTTATAGTCTTTAAATTAAAGCTACTAAATATATAATACTAATAGCCTACTTTGCTAAAATAAAGGGTTGCTAGTAGTCTTATTAACTGTAATATAATAATGCTAGGCTATTAAAATTAGGATATAGTGATTAGTTAATTAAAGCTAGATTATTAATCTTATATTCTTGCTACTGTAATATCTAAGTATTTATCTATTTAGGTTAAAATAAGAAGCTAAAGCTTCTTTTAAGTGTGTTAAGGTTTTTCAATATTTGTAGTTATAGTGAGGGAGGTTACTACGTTTGAATAGCAATCAGTTGAGTAGACTCAAAATAGGTAGATCTAATAAAAAGCTTAGTCTAAACTAGTAATATGTGAAGCTTAAAATATTACTTGAAGTCGTTGATCGGAAATTCCTTTAGATCTTGATATGGTGAATAAAGGAACATTAAAGAAAAGTCAGAAAATGAAAAGTTAATTCTATCTTAATAAGAAACAGTGCTCTTAAAGACAGAGTCAGATATCAATTTCTATAGACCAAATTTTATGTAAAAGTAGAGAATGTTGAATGAAGCAAATATAATGGACACTAAGAATGTGCTTAAAATCAAGATAAAGTGAGATATTCGGACAATCTCATATTTGTCATTAGTTGTTTGACTGGTTGTATCTATGAATTCATCTAAGAAATATTTGAAAGCCTAAAATATTTCCAAACGAGAGATTCTTATTGGTGATGTTAATTTCTCTAAGGATTGCTAAAAATTTAGAACTCTTTGATGAAGGTTATGGAGAACATTAAATTGCTGTCTGATTTCTACTTAACTTCATTACTAGAATTGCGATATGTTTGTAGTTAGAAATGCTTGATAAACAGAAGAAAGATGAAATACAAAAAATAAAGAATTCCAAGTATGAAATTCATATTTAAAATAAATTCATATCTTCAAAGATAGAAATGAAAACGACGGTTAACTTTTTATCCAAATCTCGTTGGATATAAATGGGTAAATTTGATAAGAAACTAAATATAATTTAAAGATTAATCTCATAAAACCATCAGCGGTATAGTAGAATTCCTACTCTTGAAAGAATAGTTTGAGCTAAAGGAATTAAAGCAAAGAAAAAAGTATAAAAATATCCCATCAACGCAAGATCTTTAAAATTAAAGAATCTCAATGAGCCTCCTATTGTTTTTAACATGCTGAATATAACTGCCAAGTAAAACGGACTAGAAAAAAATGTTTAACCAGCCTGCTTTCAATTTTTTATATTGCAAGTTTAGTCTTGGAGCTACGCTACAATGAGCATCTTAATCTAGCGATAAAAGATACTAACCAATTTTCTTTAAAAGGGAAGAAAAAAGCAAAAAAATTATCAATCTAAGCTTTAAGATTTAAGGATTAAGGAACATGTATATCATTTACTTACCTAATAAGTAGAATCTGGAGCTTAAAATGAAAAGCATTTGATAGATTTATTTTTTAGCTTTTCGTAAAAGAAAATAGACAACTTCATATTATTCTTTTTAGAAGATTTACAATATTGAGGCTAGGAAATAGATTTACCTTCAAGTAGCTGCTTGCTTCTATGAATCAATTAAGATAGTTTAGTTGCTGGTTCAATTTCTCCCTTTTATCTTCTTAAAAAATTTCTGTTAAAGCAAGACAAACTAAGTATAAGAGCGAGAAACCACATCATAGGGAAAGTATCTCTACTTCATTTTAAGTATGAAATTCTGCCTAACTTATGCTACTAAAAACTAATAAATAAGATCAGTTATGACCAAAGTAAAGGTATTTTTTGAATATTTTTTAGACTAAATCCTCACTGGTCACACCTCAGCTGTTTTATCGGTATCCATATCAAGTGACCTGAATTGAATTGTATCAGGTTCAGGATGTTCTGAATATTCGATAAATATCTGGAATTTCCAGACAGGTACTCTCCTAAGAACTATAACAGGACATACTTTACATGTTTGCTCGGTAGTAATCTCCCCTGACTCTAACTATATTATATCAGCATCTTGGGATAAAACCATAAAGATCTGAAATTCATAGACTAGCTCTCTCTTAAGAACTATAACAGGACATACTGATACAATTTAATCGGTAGTAATCTCTCCTGACTCTAAATATATTATATCAGGATCCGATGATAAAACCATAAAGATCTGAAATTTCCACAATGGTACTCTCCTAAGAACTATAACAGGACATGCTTCTGATGTTTAATCGGTAGTAATCTCCTATGACTCTAAATATATTATATCGGGATCTTTGGATAAAACTATAAAGATCTGGAATTTCAAGACTGGACTTCCTGCGCGAAATTTTTATGGACATTCAGGCTGAGTTTTATCGGTGATAGTGTCTAAGGATGATAAGTATATAATATCGGGTTCGGTTGACAGTAATATTAAGATATGGGACTTCTCTTCTGGTTAGTGTATTCGTACTCTTCAAGGTCATGCAGATGGTATATCAAGACTTCAGTTAAGTGTTGGTTCAAGTGTTATATTTTCTGGTTCAAGAGATAAAACAATCAAGATCTGGAACTTTGATAAGGGTGAGTGTACATAGACTTTGTAAGGACATACAGAATCAATATATTCTATAGCATTAAGTGTTGATAATAGATAGTTGGTATCGGGAGGATATGACAAGACGATAAGAAAGTGGAGGGTTTCGAGATGAGTAACTTATGATTTGACTTAATTTAATTTTACGATTAAAGATATAAATTATTGGTTATTCATTTAAATGAATGTTTAATGGTAATTATGTTTGTAGTTTTTGAAGTGTTTGCTTAATGCTTTTTATTTATTTAAAAGGTTTTATATTCTTATCTTAAAAAAGTTTGAGAAATAATATAGGCTATTGAAAATTAGTGAAAGTATGTGATTTAAAAAATGGTTATGCTTAAAAATATTTTAAATATAATTATAGTAAATGAAGACAAATAATAAATTTAAGTATTTTTTCATTTAATGAAATTTGTTATTGATTTATTTTTAACTTTTATTTTATTTTTAGATTTTGTAAATTTTCAAGGTAAGTAAAAGATTTAAATTCTGAATAAATTTTGATTTTTTTGTGAAGTAGTTAAAATATTATTTATAATGGCAAAGTTAGTTTATAATCTTGATTATTATTTAAAAAATGTAATTAAGTGTTTCATTTTATTTATTTTAAATTAAATTTTGTTTATTATTATTTATTATTATTGACATATATATATAAAATGGCTTCTAAGAAATAACAGAACTTTGAACAAAACATTTAAACAGGAAAATTCTCTAAAAAATAAAAAAGCGAAATAATTACAATGAGTGAAAGTGAGAAATATGATTGATATGACGAACATTAACCACTTGGAAATCCAGAATTAAAAAAACTTCCGACACAAACTCAAATAGAAATATTATCTAAGTCATTAAAAGAGTTTATGTTTAAAAATAGATACCTGATAAAGTAGAAAAATTAGAAAAACTAATAACGTCTTTACTTGAGAAACAATATTAATAATCATAAGAAATAGAAAACAAACTGGAACAAAGAATTCTTTAAATTTAATAATAAATTCAGGTAACGCCATTTTCGTTTTAACAGAATTAATCAGATCCTATGGAAATAGAAAATGAAGCCTCAAATTAAAATAAACAGTAAATGTTTATTTAAAATAAGTAGTAAATTTAAATTAAATAAGTGTTACAGGAATAATAGTTTAAAAGAAGAATAAAATGCTATGTGTGCAATAAATAACACCAATGAAAATACTACTACTATCTAAGCGAAATTTAAAGAAAGAATAAATAAGATATTTTTAGAAAACTATTTAGGATATATCCAACATAAAGCGGAAAAATTTATAGAAAAATTCTTTAATTCAAATTTTAATCCTTGGATAAATAATTAGGAACGCTAAGTGCAAGACCAAAACTATTCCGAATATTAAAGGATGGTGCACTAATGAAATGCTACACCGCCTAACTAAGCCTAGTAGGAATTCAAGACAAAACTAATAGAGACAAGCTGATAGAATAGGTCAGATGGCTGACTACTAAGGCTTTAACAAAGCTTTTTAACTTTTAACTTTAACTTTTTAGTTTCCAATATTGTTCCATTGTTATTAATACTGTTTTAGTTTAGTTCTCTTCCTTCTCTAGAATACCCACCATGCTCTTACCTTGGAAGGAAGAGCTCGATTAGTTCAATTTTTCTTATTGTCTAATAGTCTTAGCTGCTTTCTTTCTAATCTTTTTGGCTTAGTTCTTAGACATTCTTATTGACAACTCCATTTTTTTACTTCTATTCTTTACTATCGAAAATTTTGCTGATTGAAGATTCGGTTCCACATCCATGGGGTAATTTGTTGTTGTATTTTTTAGAAATAAGTTTTCAGTAAATTCTGCTAATTATTGAATTTAGATTCTATTTGTTCAATTCTCAGAATAACTTGATGGAGATTTTCGTTTTTTCGTTTTTTAGTATTTATGTGTTAGACATTGGTATGCGACTTTTGGTTCCAGCTCTTATACGTTTCTTAAAAAGAAAAAAAACTTGATTTGCATATTTTTGAGTTGTTATATGTAATTTGATGGATTCTGTTTAGAAGAGGGTTTTAGAAGAAATGATTTTTGATTATATACATATCTAAGTTTAAAATTTGAAATAAATGTTTTTGGAAAATGATTTATAAATTTAGATATGTATAATTTGATTAATTTTAATAAAGATTAATTTTTTTGGTTGGAAGATTTTGAATTGATTTAAATTTATTTGGTATTAGTTAGGTTTAAATTAACTTGAAGATAATGATATAATTTTTCCTAAAATTGACTGTTTTTAATAATTTAAAATTTTATAATTTGAATAATATGATTTTTTAAAGTTAATATTATCTATCTATGTTTAATCCATTATCTAAAATTAAAATAATTTAGCTCTCTAGTCATATTTAAATAATGTTAATTATTTATATAAGTAAATTAATAAGATTTATAAATAAAGCATATTTATAAACAAATTTAAAGTAAAAGACTAATATTTAGTATTCGTTATTATTAGATTAATCTATAAAAATATTTTAACTTATTTAATAAAAATGCAGATATATCCTTTTATGTAGATATATTTTTAAAAACAGAAACTTTATAAATCTATTCAAATTACATAGCGCATAGCACCTCATAAACGCGCAGCTTTTAAAAATATTAAAATTTATTATTTTAGCTTTATTAGTTCAAATATATAATAATTAAAAATTTACATTTTAATTCCTACTTAAATTTATTAAATAAAGCTAAATCATTTATAAAAGTGAATCAGCCTTAAAAAAGTGCATAATCATTTAATTTTCCATTATTTCATTTTTTATCTCCAAATTATTTAGTTTTACTTTTGATATTCTTTTTAGACAAAAAATAAGTTTAGTTTATAATTTAAATAATGTATCTTCTGAAATTCTATTAAATATTTAAGATAATACTTTAAATTTAATCTCTATAGCAAACAACATAATTCAACTTTATACATTAGTAGATTTAATATCAATATTCAATATAACTAACTTCAAATTCAATCAATCTCTTATTATTTTTTGTACTTTTAAGAATCAAACCTTAAACTAAATAAAAATTAACAATTCTAAATTAAAAAATTATAAAAAACATTATAAAGCGCGTAGCACTTTTGTTGTCGCGCAGTTCTTTAATAAAGATTTTTAAAGTTCTAAAATATTCTTCTGAAGTCTTCCACATTGCTAGTATCCTTTGTGATTCTTGTCTTCTTAAGAGCGTGATTGGAATACTCCCTAAGAGACCTTAGTATCTGTTATCTTTCATCAATAACGTTATTTGATGCCTCTTTAGTCTTTGTTTTCTTTCTAGGCTCCTTTTAGATTCTTGTTCGCTTCTTGCATCATAGGTACTTGCTTGTATCAGATCCTAAGTAAATGTCAGTTGGAAGAATGTCCCTCCTTTTTATTTATATATATGATTATAAAGTTAAAACTTGATGCAATGTTTATCTCTTCTTTAAAAATCCTTGCTATGAAGGTTGTATTGTTCTTATGCTCATAAATGTATCCATAAATTATTTAAGCTACTTTATTTATATATTTTTCTTTTTTTTACTTTATTTCTATTTGACTATTAAAAAACCACTAAAATTTGTAATTCCTAGGTTTAATCTTTATTTTTTGAGTTAATTTATCATATTTTGAACTTTATACTTTTAATAGCAACTTAAAAGTAATTATTTATAATAATAAATTAATAAATACATAAATTGTATTATAGAGAACGTAGCACTTCGTTGGTGCGCAGCTCTTTAAAATAATTTTATTTAATGTCGAAAAATAAAATTTTATGGGTCTCTCTTTCCTTGCTTTCTCTTCCTGCAGTACGTCCCTGTAATTTTTCCTTCCAAAGCATAGGATACAATATGCGATTACAGGTAAATTTCCCCGAACTATGATGAAGAAAATTTCCTCCTGACATTCAGAGTTCTCCAGTTTTTCGCATCTCCTTCTCTTGTTATTTGTTTCTCTTCCTCCTATTTATCCTTCGCCCGCGCTCATTTTTTTAGTTGCCTTGCTGGGCCTGCAAGCAGTATCCTAAGGAAAGGACTTTCCACCGTATTGAAAAAAAATAAGATGTAAGTAATGTAGGTAATAGTTGTGTTATGCTTTTAAGGTATTGGTACTGCCTTGTTGTAAATGAATAATATTGAAAGCATTAAAGTTGATGATTTTTAAAAGAGAAATGTATAATTTGATAATAAATATTATTTAAATAAAACTAATTAATCAATTTATAAAATAAACAAAAAATAATAAATCTTAGCGTTAAAACTTTAAAAGCAATAATAATTTCCATTATATCTTTAAATTATAATGTCTTTTAGAGAACCAATTTATATATCAACATATAATTTAAATAATAATCTTTTTATTAAAACTAAATCATTGTTTAAGTATCTCAAGATACATTTATTACTTCAAATATTAATTCATTTAATTATCAAATCTTTTTATTTATTATTATATATTATACTTAAAAACAATATTTACCAACCAGATTTAAATCATATTAATACATAAAACTGCTAATCAAATATCTAATTCCTATTATTTACCTAATTATTACATCAATCTAATTATTTACTATTTATCCTAATTATATAGATTAACCTTTAAATACATACCTAAAGTAACTATATTCAATTCATTACTCAACCAGATTTAATATCAACATTTTATAAGTAACTTCAAATATTCAAATCTAACTTCTTTCTATAACAATCAAACCTTAAACTAAACTAATATTATAAAATTACTCATTTATATTCAAAACATTATATTATACAGTCTAGAACCCAATGGGCTCGCAGTTCTTTTATAAACTTTTTTAAAGTAAAAAACATTTTTTTCTTTCACGGTGCCAACTTTCCTTTATGAGTCTTACTTTCTATAGAATCGTGATCAGAATGCTACTCTTAGAGACCTTAGTATCTAGCATCTTTCATCATAAACACTACTTGATGTCTCTTTATCTCTTGGCTCTTACCTAGATTCTTGTTCGTTTTTTGCACATGACGTATTTCAAGCTGCCAGAGTTTAAGTCGATCTCAGTTGTATTATTTTTGGTATTTAAAATAAATGATATATAATAAATATAATTTAAATGGTTTTAATCTAAAATTAAATTTGAAGTTTATTAAAATAAGTAAATTATTTATTTCTTTATTTAGTTTATTTTTAAATATTCTATAATTAATCATCTAGCATATTGTTTTGAAAACATATATAGTAAAGATATCCCATTTAATTATTAAATTATTGCCATAATTAATGATCTTTTAACTATCTTCCTATCTAAATAAGTTATATAAGCATATTAATTTAGTCTTTAATATAAGTTCAATAATACTCCCTTATTTGTAATAATTTATCTTCTATTAAGTTATCTATAAACTATTTATAATATATCATAATATTTATATATATTCAATAGATTAAAGCAGAATACAACTTAATATACCACTATCAAATATCTAGATACATTAATATTAGACTAACCTAACCTAGTTTATCATACTAATTGTAATCATCTAATCTAAACTAAAATATTTACTCTTTTACCTCATTTATTTACTTTATAATCAAATGTAAGTCATCTACCTATGCTAATACTGCTCTTATCCTTTTAACCTAACTAACGCTATTCCTACTGTCTTACCTTGTTCTCACACTTTCTGTAGTTTATGCTTAAAGACTTAGTACTATTTATAGAATCAAATCAGCTGCTGTATTTGTTATAAGGTATTTCACTTTAGATTTGAAGATTTACCTATAAAGTAAGAATGGGTAGAGATATTGCAATAATAGTAAGAGAAGATGAATATTAGAAAGTAATGGTAATAGAAATGAAATGAAATGAAGAAGTAAATTGATGAGAAGCAAAATAAAATAACTAAGAAGCAATAAATAGTTAGCTATTAGTTTATAAATCAAATACCCTCATAACATATTACATTACTAAAATAATAGGAACTAAAGAATAAATAGAAATATAGCATCCTTCTATAATATTTTATTTCTATCACTTAAAAATATTCCTCAACTACAATCAAGTAACAATATTAACGGATAAAAGCTAAAATGATTGATTAAGGAAGTATTAAGCCAGATATAAAATAAATAAGTTAAGCTGAGTAGAATATAAAGGAAAGTAAATAAATTCATTGATTTATATGGGAATCTTAAATTCTTTTACTATTTCATATAGAAACAGAATAAATTAAACAAGTTTAAATAAATACTTAAGTTCCTAGTTAAAGTAGAAGTATTGAATATAGAAATAAATTATATTTAGTTGGAGGATAAATAAATAGATAAGGATTAAAAGAAACTTGATAATTAGACTTTTAAGGAAATAGTAGAAAACTAGCTGATCTTAACTAAGGAAGATTTGCGTTTGGAATAGCAGCAGCTTAAGATTAAATTTATGTAGTAGGAGGAACTTTTGATTGTAGTAAAGGTTTTAGAACAGTAGAAAGATTAAAGATAGGAAGTTAAAGTAAATGATAATAATGCTCTTAGTTTCCTTTTGAAGTAACATATTAGACATTATTAGTAGATAAAAGTGAATAAAATATTTATTCGTTTGGAGGAGCAAATAAAAATGCATAAAGTTTAAATGACATATGAAAATATAATATATAGAACGATATATGAAATAAATGTCATTTAAATCTTCCTGAAGCTGTTTAATATCCATTAGTATTACTTGAACCTCTAACTATAGTTGGAGGAATTAAAAATGCTTATAAAGAAGAATATTTAAGAAAGATATATAAAAGAAGCAATCAACAATGATAATAAATAGAATTTAAACATAATTCTTATAAATTATCAGCATTTAAAACAAGAGATAGATTTGCTTATACTTTTATTCTTGATTATGATATGCTTTCATTGTTGAGAGTGGATATAGTAAATTTGGGTTACAAGATGTTAAAAATAAAGCGATGAAGTTCAAGTGATAAATATGAATTAATTTAAAGTATTTTTAATAATAAATATTATATTATTTTATATTTTAAATATTTTTTAATGATTTAGTAATTTAGCATTATGTAGTAAATAATTTGACAACTAATAATATCTTATATTATAAACCTTATTCTAAATATTTACAAGAATAAAATAATAATTTCTTACTGAAAATAAATATTTAAGCAGCATTATTATGAAAACTTAAGTCTATAAATTTAGACTAAGTCCCCAGATTTTGGCTTTGTGCAATGTAAAGTAAAGAGTTAGGAAAATAGGAAATTATCTATATGAAATATAAAATTTTTATATAGTTCTTATTTATTTAAGCAACTTATTAAGAAATTATAATAACTATAATTTTAAGTGAATTCTCTTTAAGCCATCATGTATTTTACCAGTTAATATCACTAGCATCCTTTATGCGATTCCGACTCAATAATACATGATTACATTTACTTCTTCATAATCTTGTTCCATAAGATCTAATAAGTTGGTAATTTGAGTTAGTTTATCTTAAAATGTGCTGTTGTAATAATTGAAAAGTGAAATATATAAATTTTTTGAGTCTTGATTCATATTTAATTTTGTATATGTATCTTAGATATATCTTATAAGTTTTAAAATATTATAATAAAAGCGATCCAGTTTAGATTTCTGAATTTAGGATTTTTGATTTTAAAAATAAATGTAATTAAAGTTTTGTTGATGCAGCTGTATAATAATTTTGATAGAATTGTATTTGTAAATATAATAATGATATTTATAGTGGTTTATTCTTATATATTTATAAAGTTTATTATAAAAAATGTAAACTTTAACTGATTTATTATTTATCTCTAATCTGTATATATTACTTAGTTTAATTAAAGATACTTTATATCACAGATATTCAATTTTATATACAAATTTTAAATCATTATCATTTTACCTATATCATTTTTAAATCATACTAAATTCTATTTTCTAAAATTCATCCAAATTTACATTTTTATAAACCTAATTTATAAGATGATAAAGTAAGAGTTTTATTAGCAATCTTTAAAAATTAAGTAAGATATAAATAATTTTAAGATAAATAAAAGAAATTAAAATATTTTAATAAATCTTACCATTAATCTATTCTATTCGGATTTTATAAACCTAAAACTCATAATATTTATGTATATTGTAAAATCTTAAAATTATTTACTTTTTCTATAGTAATTGCTTTAAAATAAATAAAAAGCAAATTACTTTAAATTTGTTTAAACTAAAATATTTACTTTATTCATTTTATAAATTAATTAAACTCTTTTATACCATTAAAGATAGATCAAATTTATAACTTATGTATCATCAATTTCTTTTATAGATCATTTTTATATTATAAAAAATTACTTACAAATTTATCTATGCACCATTAATTTATATAACAAAAACCAATTATATTATCAATATTTAGATATATTTTAAATTATAATAAACTATTATATATTAAATGGCTCCTAAGAAATAATCGACCAAAAACTAACAGGAAATCGAACAAAAAAACTCTCTAATCGAAATATACTCCCTAAAAGCGGAAAACAAAAAGTATAACAATCACTTCAAGACTTGATTTAACGATTAGATTCTCTAACTTTTACTGTGTAATAATTATAAAACGAAAATTAATGGTTAAAAACAGAAATAAGCACTAAAGTCTTGATGTTGCAAGGTAATTTAAAAACTGGAAAAAACGAGCAAAGGTAGTAGAAAATAATAAACCAATTATAATCTTAATAATGATTCTATGGTAATAGAAGAACAAAATGTAAATTCTTTTTCGGATCGGAAAAAAATTGTCAATTTTTAAAAATTCCAAAAATGCTAAAAATGCTTAAAAATAGATCATAACAAGAAATATTGTAAAAAAAAATGTTTTTATTGCTAAAAGGTTGGACACATCTTTAGAAGATGCTGGTATTTTCAGAAAAAGCAAGAATCTAATAATTAAAAGATATGAAATAATATGATAAAATTATACCTTTCTCTAGGAGGAAGACTTTACAAGAAAAAATTATACGGTGGAGATTAATTACTATTGGATATAGTAAATGCTCAAAAAAGAAGGAAGAGGAAGATGTTGGGACCTAATTGAAATTGAAGAAAAATTCCTAAGATCAAGAAAGGTTATGTACAACACGATATGCAATAGAAGAAGCAAATTCTGAAGAAGACATGAAAGATTCATTTACATCTTAAAACTCATAAACTAATTAGTGGCAAACCAAATAAAGGTGAAGTCATTTAATAAATTATGTTATAAATAAAATAAATAAATTCGATTATAGAGCGCGTAGCACTCTCGTTGGTGCGCAGCTCTTTAAAATAATTTTATTTAATGTCGAACATTTTTTTATAGGTCTCTCTTTTCTCTCTATCCTTGTTTCATCTTCCTACGTCCCTGTAAATTTTCCTTCCAAAACATAGGATGCAATATGCGATTACGGGTACATTTCCCCGACCTATGATGAAGAAAATTTCCACCTGACATTCAGAGTTCTCCAGTTTGTCACATCTTCCTTCTCTTGTTATTGGTTTCTCTTCTTCCGATTTATCCTCCGTCCGCGCTCATTTTTTTAGTTGCCTTGCTGGGCCTGCAAGCAGCATCCGAAGGAGGGGGCTTTTCACCCCTATTTAAATAATGTAATAATAAAATTTTATTAAAATTAAATATAAATATGAGATATTTAATTAAAGCTTAATAAAATTAATTAATTGTTAATTAAATATTTTAAATTTATAAATAAATAACTTATTCTATATCTAGTATTATTTTTCATTTATTCAAAAAATAATTAAAAAGAGTTTAAAAGTTGTAATGAATTAATAGTTTCAAAAGTTGCCATTTGCAATGCAGACATTATTGAGGAACTTGAAAGTCATAAAGCTTTTAAAGAAAAAGACAAGAATAAATTAATTCTTTATGACTAAAGCTATATAAACAAACATTTTTCAAAGAATCAAATTCCAAAAATAGACAAATTAATCAAAAATTTTCATTCTAAATTAGTAAAAAAGCGTATTGAAATGTTTGAACTACAAAATGAGCTTTTAGAAGAGTTTCTAGAAGGAAAAAAAGACAAATTTCATCAAGACAATAAATAAAAATATATGATAGAGAAAGAACAAAAAGAAGCTTGATTGGCATTTAAAAACTTTTATCTTTCAACATATTTGTAATATTTATAGTCTAAGCTAAATTTATTGCAACCATGTCTCAATATTCTTAAATATTGAAACTATTTAATTTTAATTAATTAATAAAGAGAATATAAATTCTAAAAATCATACGAAAACTGAACTTTTTAAGAAAAATTAAGAAAGTAAATATAAACTCATGAGTGTAAAATATTACAAACCTATTTTATAGACTAATTATGATAATTTAAAAAAGAATCTTTCTCATTCTCATATCCATCTCTTTTCTTAATTTAATCTTTCTATAAATTTATCTTTTTTATAATAAGAGCCGAAAATAAGATAAAGGCTTCAACTATGATACATAAGAGAAAAGGATTTAAAATTAAGGCTGTTTTGAATAAGACATTTTTTGAAGAAAAAATAAAAATAAACATGACTAGAGAAAAATATAAAAACCCATAGAAATCTTAAAGAGCCAAAGCAGAAAGAAAATTATTTATTTATTTTTTATAATTATTTAATTTTACTATGACCTATATTCGAAAAAGAAGCGATTAAATAACAATTTTCTTAGATAATTAAAAAGAAAACAATTGAAACAATTTTTAATATTAGTTAATAAGTCTCCATTCGGAATTTAATAAATTTAAGAGATAAAAAGGAATCAAAAATATTATTAGAAAGAAAAAGTATAACATAAAGACAAAAAGACAAATCTAAATTAAAACTAAACGCTAATTAAAACTTACTTACAATGTCAAAAAAATCTAGTACCTATAATCCATTTACTCTTCCAATTTAAATAATACTTAAATATTTAAAGAGAAAGAATTTTCTTTATATGCTAAAACTAAAAAATTGTTTAGGTGGAAGATGTAAATTACTCAAAAGCCAAGAAAGGGAGCAAATGCTGAGTTTAGATCTTAGTAGTCTTTCAACTTTAATCAATGAATTTCAGTTTATAGAAGAGCAATAGTTAAACCTTATGGAAAGAGTCCACAAGAAAACATTCTTTGAGAAAACATCTAAAGAGAGTTTCTATCTTTTTTAAGCTGTATAATACTTATGAATATTAGATAGTAAGATATAGAACTTTCAAAAGTAACTCTAAAATAATGCAAAAATTATAATTTCTTACAAAATCGTAAAAATAGCTACGCAATACCAAAGAAAGGTGAAATTAATTAAGGAGAATAAAAAGTAAAGAAGACATTTCTATTCAGTATAAATAAAAAGCTAAGATTATATACTAAAAATGTTAATGCAAATACCACTGAATCAAATAAGCATATAAATGTGTCCTCTATTTATGGGCTATATATAAAGCTATAATACAAAGGAAACTGGAATGCATACTCCTTTTTACTGGAGATTAGATTTAATATAATATATTTTAATTAAAACAGAAAAAACGCAGGCTGAGTCAAAAGTGTATGCAAGTTAGAGAGGAAAGATAAAGGTATCAAAGCGATAGCTCGTTATATTGCAGAAGTAAATTAAGTTTGTTGAAAAAATATTTTATACCAGGTTTATATAAGAATATGTTTCTAGACATATTAATGATATCTAATCCAAACTCCAATTTATCATTTTAAATATTTTCTCAAAACATAAAAATTTCTCTAAGTTCTAGGATTTAAAAGATCTATTTAAGTTATCAAAACACTACACTAAGATTAATTAAGATATTATTGTCTACTAATTTAAATAATTAGTCTAATAAAAAGAAGGCTAGACTTATAGCTGAATAATGTAGTAAATATAAATTTAATTTGTAGTTAAAACTGAAAGATAAGAGGTGTATATAAAGTAATTCACCTTAGGGAAAGCTTGTAAATATAAAATTAAAGGGAGCGAATGCAGTAATTTTTGAAAGCAAGTAATTCAAGAATAAGAGGAAGAAACTGTATTTAATAATAGCTGAACTATTGAATAAAGAGTACCAACTAGATACTTAAACTTAATATTAAAGAAACCTCTTATATGTTTGGAATATTGCCAGTTGTAAGATAAGAAAGTAGTGAAAATAATGATAATACAAGTTGTAATCAAGGATTGAAGAATTAGCTTTATAGAGATCATAAATCATTCAAATTTCATACTTATAGCTTTCTTAATTTTATTTTTCGAGATTATTAAGTAGAATCTGATGAAGTCAATATATAAAATTCCTTAAAGGGAGATAAATCTAAGATAGTCAACATTATTTTGCTGCATTTAATCATAACTATAATCAAATTAAACTTAATAATTAAAAGCTTTCTATTTCAATACATCTCCAAATAAATGATCTAAGAAAGATAGATTATAAGAATCTTTTGGAATCAATAAATGTAACTAAAGGATTGAGTATAATAAAAAGGTATATGATTAATAGAAAAAGAGAAGCTACTATATAATAAAGAAAGTATAAAACTAATCCAAGAGTAAGTTCACTTTAAGTAATTTAGAAGCTTACTTATTAAAAAATCTGGCTAATTGGAACAAAAATAGATACTCTAAAAGACTAGAAATATAGTCACTTTTGTAAATTTATTAGTTATATTAAAAGTTAAGAAACCAAATAGATCCTAATTAAAAAGCACTTAAAGAAACTAAAGGTAATAAGTCAAATCAAAAGTAAAGGAATCAATTAAGCAAGTATAATTTATTAAAAAGCCAAATATTTGGAAAATGTTTGAAAAATTGAAGAGCGTTAAATAGATATACTCTAGGAAAGTAAAATATATCTTAGTGCAAAAAAGGAAATATTATAGAAGATTTGTCTTAGCAGTATATTAAATAAAGATATACTCATCCAATAAATTTCTATAAGCTATACTGATATAAGAAACTATCTTGCTAATATTATGAATAGTCAGATACTATGAAACTGACTTTAATGCTCATAAGTAAATTATAAGTAAAGAAATGTTTTTATTATAACATGAGTATCTAATATTAGCCACCTAATAAGATAATAGAATGAAGTTAATTAGTTTAAAGCAATCTAAAGAACTTAGAAAATACACATTTAATGAGAATGGAGAGATGATTTGAAGGATAAGAAGCTATGTTGGCAAATTAAAGGAAAATTGAAAGAAAAGAGAAAACTATTAATTAGCTTCGTTATATTAGTTCATAGTATTGCTGGAAAACTAGGAATTAACAGAGATTCATTCGTTAATAAACGCATTGATAGATAATCTTAGACCTATTGTCATAAATACATTAAATAAAGTAAATTTGAATGGAATTTGATTAAATAACTTTTTATGCGAAAGATGATTGTATATGCTTCCAAAATATCAGATAAGATAAATGAAATCATAAAGTCAGTTGGATTATGCATAATGTACTTTTAGACATTCATATCTTTCTTTTAATTTTAAATGTTTAGCCTTTTAAATGAGTCGATATATAAAATAATATTCTAGTCTACCACTCTTAGTAATTAAAAAATAGGCTTCTCATTTTAGTCTATAAAGCTAAATTTCTAGCCTTTATTATTATTGCAGTCTAAAGTATTTAATTAAAGATAGTCCTTCAAGAAACTAAAGCTATTAGATCTACTTTTTGAGCTACTTAAATCTATTTTTTAAATAAAATTTGGCTTTCTTAATTTTATAGAATAAAAAATAAAGACACTGAAGATTGTAGCATTCTGTCTTAATTTACTTATGATTTCAGCTGTAAGAAAAAGAAATAAAAATAGAAATTAAATTTTTGATTTGATCTTTGAACTATGCTTATAGTAGATGTTGAGGCTTTTCTAAAAATTGGATGAGAGAATAAATAGCTTCAAAGGTAAATTTACTAACAGACTGAGAATCTTTTGTGGAACTGTAAGCAGATCTGAATTTTATACCAAATGAGAAGAAAGCCAAAGGTTTCTTGGTATAATGAAGAGACAATATTAATATTAGCAAAATAAGACTCTAAAAAATGTAGCAATCAATGAAAAAATTTGAGTTCTTTAAAAGAAAATTTGCTCTATTAAGAATAAAACTGAATGAATAAACCAAAGAAAACCATTAAGTTTGCAGTAAAAAGCTTTTAAAGCAAAATATTATTATCCACATTAATCCAGAAAAGATTGTCAATAAATAAAGTGAAGTCAAAGAAGTTAGCAACAGATAATAGAATGAATAGTGATATTATAAATACAGAAAGAAAATTATTGATGAAATAAGCATCTTTTTGAGTAAAAGCAGAGAAATTAGACAGGCTTCCTTTGCATAACTTCTAGAAAGGTAATTGAAACTAACTTTGACTATTTAGAAGAGAATAAAAAATTATGGAATAACACAGAGCTTAAACAATTATGCATACACAAGATATGAAGGAATAGGCTGAGATAGGTAGAATTTACTATCTAAGGTACAGATTTCTAAAGCATTCATTTCATTAGTAAATGAGAGCTAAAATAAAGAAGAAAAAAAAAAATTCTGAAAGGTTTACAAAATTGTCAAGGTGATAAACCCTTAGATGCTACAATTCAGGAAAAAACAGAAACCAAATATCAGAAAAATAAAATTATCCTTAATTTTGAGAAGGAAACATCAGAAGAGTAAGAGAAGACGATCTTAATGCAACTCTATTATTTGCTCACTTTTATTAAGCAAAAATCTTGCTAAAACTACATTCTTTTAGTCATAGTAATTTTTGTCCTATTACCAGGTCTAATATATTTTTAATATTAATTAATTAAGTTTATAATTAATAAAAGAAGCTTAATAGCAAATCATAAATCTTCCTTTTCTATTATTATTTTTACTTATTTAAGTTTAACTAATTATTAATTTTAACAAAGTGTTTTAATATCTTCTCTATATTATATTAAACGAGCACTATCAAGTTTATAATCATCAAATAAATGCTATTCGATACTTATTAGCTAATAAGCATAAGAAACCCTCAAAATGGAGTGCTATTTAAGCTTTATTCCTAGTTATATTATTTCTTAAGAATCTTACTAGTCTTCTCTTTTTATCTAACCTATTATAATTATTAAGTCGTATAACAATATTATCCAAGTCTGTTTGCTAATAGCCTATGGATAAAAGAAATAATCATTTAAGGTTCTTTAGAATTTTCCACCTATTGGGTAAATCTTTTGCGAAAATTCCAAAATTCATAGAATTTCTATTCCAGGATTTAGTTTGAAGGATCAAATTTTTTATTAGTTTTTTTCAAAAAATTTAGCCTTTTTTTCATTATTTTGCTTAATAACCAAACATATAATAAATTAAGCATATTAACTATTTCCACTTATAACTTAAAAGTTCTACAGTAGTATATAGATGTGCTATAAGTATATCTCTTATAGTCTTTAAATTAAAGCTAATAAATATATAATACTAATAGCCTACTTTGCTAAAATAAAGGGTTGCTAGTATTCTTATTAACTGTAATATAATAATGCTAGGCTATTAAAATTAGGATATAGTGATTAGTTAATTAAAGCTAGATTGTTAATCTTATATCCTTGCTACTGTAATATCTAAGTATTTGTCTATTTAGGTTAAAATAAGTTGCTATTAAAATAAGAAGCTAAAGCTTCTTTTAAGTATGTTAAGGTTTTTCAATATTTGTAGTTATAGTAAAGGAGGTGTAATTAGGTTACTACGTTTGAATAGTAATCAGTTGAGTAGACTCAAAATAGGTAGATCTAATAAAAAACTTAGTCTAAACTAGTAATATGTGAAGCTTAAAATATTACTTGAAGTCGTTGATTGGAAATTCCTTTAGATCTTGATATGGTAAATAAAGGAACATTAAAGAAAAGTAAGAAAATGAAAAGTTAATTCTATCTTAATAAGAAACAGTGTTCTAAAAGACAGAGTCAGATATCAATTTCTATGGACCAAATTTTAGTAAAAAGTAGAGAATGTTGAATGAAGCAAATATAATGGACACTAAGAATGTGCTAAAAATCAAGATAAAGCGAGGTATTCGGACAATCTCATATTTGTCATTAGTTGCTTGACTGGTTGTATCTATGAATTCATCTAAGAAATATTTGAAAGCCTAAAATATTTCCAAACGAGAAATTCTTATTGGTGATGTTAATTTCTCTAAAGATTGCTAAAAATTTAGAACTCTTTGATGAAGGTTACGGAGAACATTAAATTACTGTCTGATTTCTACTTAACTTCATTACTAGAATTACGATATGTTTGTAGTTAGAAATGCTTGATAAACAGAAAAAGATGAAATACAAAAAATAAAGAATTCCAAGTATGAAATTCATATTTAAAATAAATTCATATCTTCAAAGATAGAAATGAAAACGACGGTTAACTTTTTATCCAAATCTCGTTGGATATAAATGGGTAGATTTGATAAGAAACTATATATAATTTAAAGATTAATCTCATAAAACCATCAGTAGTTTAGTAGAATTCCTACTCTTGAAAGAATAGTTTGAGCTAAAGGAATTAAAGCAAAGAAAAAAGTATAAAAATATCCCATCAACGCAAGATCTTTAAAATTAAAGAATCTCAATGAGCCTCCTATTGTTTTTAACATGCTGAATATAACTGCCAAGTAAAACTGAATAATAAAGAATGTTTAACCTGCCTGCTTTCAATTTTGTATATTGCAAGTTTAGTCTCGGAGCTACGTTACAATGAGGAGTTTAATCTAGCGGTAAAAGATACTAACCAATTTTCTTTAAAAGGGAAGAAAAAAGCAAAAAAATTATCAATCTAAGCTTTAAGATTTAAGGATTAAGGAACATGTATATCATTTACTTACCTAATAAGTAGAATCTGGAGCTTAAAATGAAAAGCATTTGATAGATTTATTTTTTAAGCTTTTCCTAAAAGAAAATAGACAACTTCATATTATTCTTTTTTAGAAGATTTACAATATTGAGGCTAGGAAATAGATTTACCTTCAAGTAGCTGCTTGCTTCTATGAATCAATTAAGATAGTTTAGTGGCTAGTTCAATTTCTCCCTTTTATCTTCTTAAAATATTTCTGTTAAAGCAAGACAAACTAAGTGTAAGAGCGAGGAACTACATATCAATGAGCAGTAAATAGAAATGATCAGAGAAGAAAGCAAGTTCAAACTGACCAAAAAACAACTTTAAAGTACTCTCCTCAGAGTTAATAAATTAATTAAAGTATTTAATTGATTATTTATTATATTGGAGCATTACTAGTTAAATTAATAAATTATTAAGTTTACAAGACTCAGTATTTTTAATTAAAGATAGCCTAATTCTGTATAATACTTCTTATTTATGTATCTTAAGAAACTAACAAGATACATTAAACCTTTAAATATACAATATATTTCATTCTAAGCTTTTATTTACAAAATATTTGTTAATAAGTATATTAAACTAATTTAAAAATAAAATTTAGCTTTAATGCTTTTTGTGGTAGTTAATATTTTAGGTTCATTTTAGCTTAGAGATATAAGGAAAATTAATTAGAGTAATATAATCTAAATGAAGAAGAGAGAAGTTAAGCAGATAGAATTTTAAAAGATTTGATAGATAATTTTTTAAAGAGACTAAAGTATGAATGTTGTTGTAGTTTTGGGATTTAAATTTATGCTTATTGTATAGTCTAGAGAATGGATCAACGCTTAGTCTAAAATATTGCAAATTTGGAAAAAATGACCGCAATTTTTATATTCCTTAGAATATAAAAAATGAGCACAACTAAAAATTTTTGATTCAAGATAATCAAGAAAATGAAAAACTTAAAGAGTGTGTACAATTATGCTACTTTGAAAATTTAGATATCAAACTATCACATTAATATTTCAATCTAGATTTTATAAAAGTCATTGAATATTTGTCGTTCTAGAAAGATTTACATTTTTTTTTTCAAAAGGACAATTCTTAGATTTATAAGTTCAAAGTAGACATTTTGGCAAACACTTTGGATATGTACATTTCTCATTTATTCACCGCTTTTTTATTTATTACTTTGATTAATTAAATTTTAGTGATTTTTTTTTTCATTTAGAAGCACCAGAATTCTATAATTATTTAATTCTTCTGTAAAACTTTTGCTATTCTATTTTATCTTAAGAAACACTTGTTAAACCACGCTCAATATACAATCTGTAACTACTTGCAAACTTAAATATTTTTAAATATCAAGCATGTCTTTTCGTTGCAATTGATTCTTTTAATTTATTCAGAAAAATTAGAATTTAGAAGCTATTTCATTCTAGATTGCAAATGATATTCTTTAGTCTTTTAATAAATAAAGTTCAATTTAAGATTTAAAATTCTTACCTTGTAGGTTTAATTTGTTTCTGACTTTCATTATGTTTATTTAAATCCTTTGTTATTACTACTAAAGACTGTATTCTTTTTTAATTTTGGAACTAAAGCCAACTAGACTAGGATTTCTTGTGGCATTAATTTTAGTTTACATAATTTATATTAGCTAATCTAATATTTATATTATCTCATGCTTATTACAAAGAAACATATTATGTTAAGTTTACTCTTTCTATTAATTCAGAAAATAGTAATAGAAGATAGTAAAGATATTTTTTGTTTCTTAAAAGCTTATAAATTTTGTTAATAACAAAGAACTTATTTTGAGAAAGAGAGTATTAATAGTAGTAACAATATAATATAGATTTGAATAGAAGAAAAGAAATAAGTGTAATATAAAGTAAAATAGGTTAGGTATTATTAATTTGAAATGATAATTCCAAACATAACATAAATAATAAATATAATATTAGTTTGCTATAAAAGAGAAAGTGATCTAAATGTATTATTAATTATAACTAATCTAATATCTTTATAAATTAAAGAGAAATTAAATTTAAATTAATACTAATAAAGCTAAAAGGATTAAATTTTAAGTATTTAATAGACATAATTAAACATATTAAAGCTTATTTTAATAATATAATTAAATATTACTATTTCATAATTGTAAGATAAAATTAGTGATACACCATTTCTAGTTAGTTTAAATATTTACTTTCTACTACTTCTATTTATTACATTTATATAACCTATTTTGCTTAGAATAACCATTAAAAGTAATAAACTATATTAGTTTATTATTTTAAGAGAGACCTTTATAAATAAAAAGTTTTAATTAAATAGTAGTAAGAAAATGGGCAATTAAAAGAGTTTATCTTATAAAGTCGAAATTTAAATGCTTTGTTTTAAATAATTTAATGTTTTTTAATATTCAAACTAATTAATAAGAAACTTATTTTATTTCTATTTTTTAATTAGCAAAAAGCTTAAATTTATTATTTTTTTGATTCAAATGTAAGTGAAAAATAATAATTAATAACAGTAGCTTTAAAACTATTTTACATTTTTATTTATCATTAAAAAGGGTCTATAAAGAAATAAGCTTTTCTTATTAAGAGTCTTTTATTTAAAACACAAATAAGTTGTAATTAATAAATCCATATTAAAGTTATTATAATAAGGATATAATTCTTCCTTATCAAACTTTTTATATAATAATTTATCCTTTTATTTAAAAGTAAAAAGATATAAAATAATTAAAATTGTAAAAGCTTGTACACTATAAGTTTAATATCTTGTTTTGTTTTAAGACAAAAATAGAACTTATAAATCAATGTTTAAGAAACAAGATATTTATGAGTATGCTTAATAAATATTTAATTGTTTAATTGTATTGAAACTAAGTCAGTAAAATTAAGTGGAGTTATTTTAATTAAATAGTTATTGAAGTAAGTTATAAAAATTAAAATGGAGAAAAAAAAAGCAATTTACTAAAAGTATTTTTTTAAGAAAACTCCTAAGAGCGAGAAACCACATACTAGGGAAAGTATCTCTACTTCATTTTAAGTATGAAATTCTGCCTAACTTATGCTACTAAAAACTAATAAATAAAATCAGTTATGACCAAAGTAAAGGTATTTTTTGAATATTTTTTAGACTAAATCCTCACTGGTCACACCTCAGCTGTTTTATCGGTAT
The DNA here is from genome assembly GCA_946699065.1 of Loxodes magnus. Lineage (NCBI taxonomy): Eukaryota > Ciliophora > Karyorelictea > Loxodida > Loxodidae > Loxodes > Loxodes magnus. Next base: position 133,921 of record CAMPDV010000324.1, read on the forward strand.
CCATATCAAGTGACCGGAATTGAATTGTATCAGGTTCAGGATGTTCTGAATATTCAATAAATATCTGGAATTTCCAGACAGGTACTCTCCTAAGAACTATAACAGGACATACTTTACATGTTAGCTCGGTAGTAATCTCCCCTGACTCTAAATATATTATATCAGGATCTGATGATAAAACCATAAAGATCTGAAATTCATAGACTGGTTCTCTCCTAAGAACTATAACAGGACATGCTTCTGATGTTTAATCGGTAGTAATCTCCTATGACTCTAAATATATTATATCGGGATCTTTGGATAAAACCATAAAGATCTGAAATTTCAAGACTGGACTTCCTGCGCGAAGTCTTTATGGACATTCAGGCTGAGTTTTATCGGTGATAGTGTCTAAGGATGATAAGTATATAATATCGGGTTCGGTTGACAGTAATATTAAGATATGGGACTTCTCTTCTGGTTAGTGTATTCGTATTCTTCAAGGTCATACAGATTGTATATCAATACTTCAGTTAAGTGTTGATTCAAGTGTTATATTTTCTGGTTCAAGAGATAAAACAATCAAAATCTGGAACTTTGATAAGGGTGAGTGTACATAGACTTTGTAAGGACATACAGAATCAATATATTCTATAGCATTTAGTGTTGATAATAGATGGTTGGTATCGGGAGGATATGACAAGACGATAAGAAAGTGGAGGGTTTCGAGATGAGTAACTTATGATTTGACTTAATTTAATTTAATTTTACGATTAAAGATATAAATTATTGGTTATTCATTTAAATGAATGTTTAATGGTAATTATGTTTGTAGTTTTTGAAGTGTTTGCTTAATGCTTTTTATTTATTTAAAAGGTTTTATATTCTTATCTTAAAAAAAGTTTGAGTAAATAATATAGGTTATTGAAAATTAGTGAAAGTATGTGATTTAAAAATGGTTATGTTTAAAAATATTTTAAATATAATTATAGTAAATGAAGACAAATAATAAATTTAAGTATTTTTTCATTTAATGAAATTTGTTATTGATTTATTTTTAACTTTTATTTTATTTTTAGATTTTGTAAAATTTCAAGGTAAGTAAAAGATTTAAATTCTGAATAAATTTTGATTTTTTTGTGAAGTAGTTAAAATATTATTTATAATGGCAAAGTTAGTTTATAATCTTGATTATTATTTAAAAAATGTAATTAAGTGTTTCATTTTATTTATTTATTTTAAATTAAATTTTGTTTATTATTATTTATTATTATTGACATATATATATAAAATGGCTTCTAAGAAATAACAGAACTTTGAACAAAACATTTAAACAGGAAAATTCTCTAAAAAATAAAAAAGTGAAATAATTACAATGAGTGAAAGTGAGAAATATGATTGATATGACGAACATTAACCACTTGGAAATCCAGAATTAAAAAAACTTCCGACACAAACTCAAATAGAAATATTATCTAAGTCATTAAAAGAGTTTATGTTTAAAAATAGATACCTGATAAAGTAGAAAAATTAGAAAAACTAATAACGTCTTTACTTGAGAAACAATATTAATCATCATAAGAAATAGAAAACAAACTGGAACAAAGAATTCTTTAAATTTAATAATAAATTCAGGTAACGCCATTTTCGTTTTAACAGAATTAATCAGATCCTATGGAAATAGAAAATGAAGCCTCAAATTAAAATAAACAGTAAACGTTTATTTAAAATAAGTAGTAAATTTAAATTAAATAAGTGTTACAGGAATAATAGTTTAAAAGAAGAATAAAATGCTATGTGTGCAATAAATAACACCAATGAAAATACTGCTACTAACTAAGCGAAATTTAAAGAAAGAATAAATAAGATATTTTTAGAAAACTATTTAGGATATATCCAACATAAAGCGGAAACATTTATAGAAAAAAATTCTTTAATTCAAATCTTAATCCTTGGATAAATAATTAGGAACGCTAAGTGCAAGACCAAAACTATTCCGAATATTAAAGGATGGTGCACTAATGAAGTGCCACACCGCCTAACTAAGCCTAGTAGGAATTCAAGACAAACTAATAGAGACAAGCTGATAGAATAGGTCAGATGGCTGACTACTAAGGCTTTAACAAAGCTTTTTAACTTTAACTTTTTTTATAAGCTTTATGGATCTTCACAATCATGAGTCTTGATTTTTTTAAATCTGCTTTATTGATTTTTTCCTATAGATCAACTTTACTCATTTTTATTAGATTCTTGGACTTTATATTAGATATAGGATGCTTCTTTATTTACTTGAAATATTCTTTTCCTATAGAGCAAGCCTTTTTAATTGTATTAATTCTTAAGTAAAATTTGCCATTAGTTTCTATTATTCTTTGTTCTTCTTATTTAAATTGGTATCAAATTTCTTAATTTATGTCTGGTCACTTGCAGTTTCAGCAAATCATAGTTTTTCAGTTGGAAATATCTTATGTTGTAGGTTATTGTTTTTTTCCATTGCACTGTTATATATTTAGGATTATGCTGGCTTATAGATTCTAGTATTCTAAATTTCTCTTACGGTTTATTTTATCTATAAAATTATCCCTTAGATTTGCTAAAATGATGAATTTAGAACTAAATACTATCGTAATGTTAATTTTTCAGATTTTAAAACTCCATAGAGTTTATTAAATTTTAAGTTCGCTAACAAAGATCATTGACAATCTTTGCTAATTTTTGAATTCCCATATTAAGAAAGAAATAATCGCTGATATATCTTATTAAGAGTTATTAAGTTTTATTTGAGACTTCTGCTATTTCTCTAGTGTAATTTTAATTTTACAGTGTAGTCCGCCATTGAGATATTACGCGCACTTTAACCAATTTTTTTTAATTTTAAAAAATTTAACTTAATCAGTTTGAAGCATTGTAAGGCCTTATGAAAAGTGATTAAGAGTTTCTTAAATTTATCCTATTTTGTCCCACTAAAAAAGATAAATTCAGCGTTTATCCATTTACTTATTTGGCATCTCTTATCTTGTTAAAAAATTATTGCAAAGATAGAGATATTATTTGCAATATTTAGATTTAAAGTATTGCCAAATATGAAAAAATTAGAAATCAAAAGAAAAAACTAAGAGTGTTATATTAAAAAAGTATTTAAAGAGACTAGAAAAGGAGGAGTTTTGAATGAGATAAAGATTTTGTTTTGAATAGAAAAATCTGATAGTAATTTTTATCTTAGGTATCTATTTTTAAGTTTATATAAATTAATATACTACCTTAAAAAATATTGTGCCGCTAGGTAAACCTGGGCCAAAAATCTATTTATTATGAATATGGATGTAGGCAATGTCAGGAGAACTAGTAAGCAATCTGGTGCTGTTTACATTGTGTAGTGAGTAATCTCACACTAGATTTCGTCACGGGGAAGGGTGGATAAGCTGTGACAAGACAAGCCCAAATTGCCCAAGAGTTGTCGCTAGCAGTATGAAAGTTTGATTGAAGGCCTACTAATAACTTAATTACCAATTCTTATTTTGATCTTATTCAAGAAGACTGGAGCATTTGATTTGAGCCTCAAGAATAGTTTTAAAAAGCAGATTCCCCATTTGGAGAAGCTGACGTGACTCAATGGACGAATAGAATGACAACAAGAAGTATGAGAACAATTTTTTTAATATTAAATATTAATATTGAAAGAACTGAGCGCCAACGAGTTTCTATGAACTCTATAATAGTATTTATTTATTATTATTATTTATTAGATTAGTTATTGTAAATTTTTCTAGGAAAAATTTAAATTTAGGAATTTTTTAATTTTTACTTTGTTTAAATCTTTAGGCCTATAAATTTTTTATGCCTTTTTTATATTTTATTCTTTTGTTTATTGTACGATTTGCAAAAAAATATTTATAAAGCTTTCATTTTCGTTTATTTCTTCCAATTTTTTATAATTTCAATATTTTTCCTTTTTTGTTTAACAAAAGATTTTACAACATTTTTTAATTTAATTACTTTTAGCCATTTTCAAACATAAAAATTTATTTTTATTTTTTATTTTTATTAATTTATATAAATAGAACTATTCACATATTAAAGAGATCTTATTCTTCTCTATTTTGTTATTTTTATTTAATTTTTTTTGTTTCTTTTCTTTTAAATTTTTCGTCATAAAATGTTTTTTAATTAAATTTCATTTTTTTATTTTGAATGCAATTTTGATAAAAATTTAATTGTCAATACTGAAATGTTAAATTACCTATTAAGGTTAAATAAACTTTTCTTTTTTTTATAGTGTTAATTTATTAGATTTTGATGGTGTGAAATTTTCTAAATTTAGGTAGTTATTTTCAATGTATATTTACGTGGTTTTTTGCTTATAAGGAAATGCTTTTCTAAATTTGGTGATGTAAACTGAAAAACCCTAGATTTCATAGTGTCAATCATGTAAAGGAGCTTTCGATAGGTAGATGAAAATCCCAATGATCCTTCCTTGCAAGCACAACATATGCTATATTTGTGTCAATGACCAGTTCAAGAAAAACATGAGCTTAGTATGTTTATTCTAAAGCTGCTAATAAGTCTATGAGATACATCCAGTAAATTTATAAAAAGATGACTAGTTACTCAGCCATCTAGAACAAAAGGGAGTTTTAGAAAGTATAGCATTACTAGAGAGATAATAGTAATAAATACATTAAGCTTATTCATAATTGACTGAAGTCTATAGTAATTTCATCTAGTAGTTAATCAAGCATGTAAACAATTATATTTTCAAGGATAATATAAATCTACAAAGATAATTGAACTAATAGGCTAAAAAAACACAAGGTTAACTAAAACGCTTGAAATTTTAAAAGTAATTAATCAATAACTAGGGAAGCAACTAATAATAGTACGTTTCATAAGTTTTAGCAACTGATTAATTAGAAAAGTAAGTATAAAAGTCGGTCTCTGATGCCTAAAGAGTCATATAGTAGAACAATTTGGTATCAACTAAAGCTTATGAGGAGTTAGACAGCTATCTTAATTATAAGATTCTTTGAGCCAATAGTAGTAATAAAAAGCAGATAAAACCTATAGACATCTAAATAACAATTGTGTCTCCAAATAATAAATCAGTATCTCTATAAGTCAAATAAGAGACTACAATAAAGTAGGTAAAGGAATAGATCAACTCAAAAACTAATTTATTAGTTTAAGGTTTGGATATCGCTAAGAGTAGCTTCATTCTGGATGATAATAAAACTATAGCTCATTATAATACAGTAAACGGTGAATAGTTGCAAATGAAATTCAGTAAGTTCAAATTTAATATGGGATAATAAAACTACTATAGACTGTATCTAATTTATAATGCTAATAAAGAGAAAGGATGTAAGCTCGATCTCAAGCAAATTCTTATTTAGGGGGTAATGTGATATTTAATAATTTTAAAACGTTTGATGGTAATTATTTTGATATCTAAAGATTGTAATATTCATTCTAAATAATCGTAATATTTAGATTGTAAGTTTCGGGTTTAAATCATCCTTACTTAAGGGGGTCATTTTCATTTCAAAACTTAATTTTATTTTATAGATAAGTTTGAGTTTAAGTAATCTGAACCATAGAGAGTAAGAAGACATTTAATGTGAAAACGAAGATAGTAAGTAGACATTTAAAGTGAAACTGAAGATTGTAAATGGACATTTAATGTAAAAATGAAGCATGTAAGTTGATATTTAATGTGAAAATGAAGGAAGTAAGTTGACGCTCAATGTAAAAATGAAGATTTTAAATTAGCATTTAATGAGTAAATGAAGTTAGTAAGTTGAAATTTAATATGAAATGAAGTTGGTAAATTAACATTTAATGCGAAAATGAAGAATGTAAGTTGAAAATTAATGGGAAAATGAAGTATGTAAATTGATATTTAATGCGAAAATAAAGTTAGTAAGTTGACATTTAATGTGAAAATGAAGCAAGTAAATAGACATTTAATGTAAATGAAGATTGTAAGTCAACCTTTAATGTGAAAATGAAGCAAGTAAGCAGATATTTAATGTGAAAACGAAGGTTGTAAGTTGATATTCAATGTGAAAATGAAGAACGTAAGTTGACATTTAATGTTACACTAGAACGTAAGGAATTATTTTTTTTAGGATGTAAGAAATCTTTAAAGGATATTTATTTAGATTGTAGATAATTATAATTATTTCTGAATAGGTGGTAACATACTTAATTGCTATTATAGAATGTATGAAAATTTGAAAATATTTAAAATTAATTTATACTTTTTTAAATATTTTATAATATAAATTATCATAATATTAACGAAAATAAAATAAATCATTATTACAAGTATTGAGGGAGATGAGGTTGATTCTCTAATCAAGCATTCTAGTTTTATGGATAATTTCAAGTTTCTTTTGCTGAGAAGGTTCTTGTTTATGTCAGTATAAGCAAGTGAAAAAATTCTTTTTGATTATCCACTCTTGTTATCGACTTCTAGCCTGTCAGTCTTTAGTTATGGAACTCATTGACCGAAGTTTATTGAATTAAGCAACATGATATCTGCATTATATACATTAAAATAGTGCCTTAAGTTATCTAGTTGTAAATTCCTTTCCATTTCCTCGGAAGATAAGTTTTTTAAGTTGATATTTGATTATTTGAAATAAACTAGATAAATTAAATGATTATTTTATCCTCTCATTTATACTAAAGATCTGAGAGTGTTTTGTCTGTAATTTATTAAAAGTATAATGCTTCTCTTGAGTTCGCCAGTATTCTTGTGAATTTTTTTATATAGTAATTCCCTTTTGAGTAATATAGAAGCGTCATCTCTTGTCCTAATTTTCTTAATTTTTGTTTTTTATATGTTTTTAAATTCTTAGCACCATTTTAGAAGATGATAGATAGAACCATAGTAATAATATTTTTTATTGGCTTTTTACTATAATTAATATGGTTTTCGTGAAACATGGACAGAATGCCTTTACTTTGGATTCCTAAATCATTTCAATTAAGGTGTATTAAGTTTGAATTCTCCTTTTACTTCTGAAATTTAATTTTTTAATTTTGTCAATTCTTTCTTTAGGTAATATATTGACGCCTGCATTTCTTGAAATTCAATTCTTGTGAAATTTAATCCACTCGTTCTCTTAACATTATATTTTCGTATCTTTGAACACAAACCATCTTACATACTTCTTCTACATCATATGAGACATACTAATCTTCAATGTACTTAACCTAATAATAGTCTTCATTCTAAGCTTTAAACAGTCTTATTTTTTAGGTTTATTTAGTTTTTATTTCTATTTATTTCTTAAGTCTATCCAGAAGAGAGTTGGTGTTTTTCTTGCTTCCGAAGAGAAGTTTATAAACTAAATACTTCCTTTCTTCTTCTCATTTTCTTCTTCGAATTCAGAAAACACTTTTAGATACCTTTCATTTTATATAAATATAAATTAAATATATTTAAAAGTTAATAGATAGCTAATTAACTAAAAAGAAGTAATTATTTACTTAGGAAAAAGAGAAAAATTAAAACCCCACTGTTCAGCTAGAGTCTCTGATTTCAGAATAGTAATTTCTAAAACTATTACAATATTATATTATAAATAAATAGGAAGGAGTAATTCTCCAACTGAAACTGACTTAAACTCGTGTACCAAGAAGTACCCCATAGCTGAAGAACCAGTCAAGAGAAGATAAGACAAGATCGAAGAGGTTCAAGTAACATTAATTTACGAAAGATACCAAATACTAAAGTCTCTTAGGGTAGCATTCCAATATCTGCCCTATAGAAGAAAGAACTCATAAGAAAATGCTAGAACTGTGGAAGACTTCAACAAGGAATTTTTTAACTTTAAAAATCTTTATTAAATGAGCATCATTGAGGCACTACGTTAAAAAAGTGCATAATCATTTAATTTTCCATTATTTAATTTTTTATCTCCAAATTATTTAGTTTTACTTTTGATATTCTTTTTAGACAAAAAATAAGTTTAGTTTATAATTTAAATAATGTATCTTCTGAAATTCTATTAAATATTTAAGATAATACTTTAAATTTAATCTGTATAGCAAAAAACATAATTCAACTTTATACATTAGTAGATTTAATATCAATATTCAATATAACTAACTTCAAATTCAATCAATCTCTTATTATTTTTTGTACTATTAAGAATCAAACCTTAAACAAAATAAAAATCAATTCCAAATTAAAATTTATAAAGAAACATTATAAAACGCGTAGCACTTTTGTTGGTGCGCAGTTCTTTATAAAGATTTTTAAAGTTCTAAAATATTCTTCTGAAGTCTTCCACATTGCTAATATCCTTTGTGATTCTTGTCTTCTATAGATCGCGATCGGAATACTCCCTAAGAGACCTTATTATCTGGTATCTTTCATCAATAACGTTACTTGATACCTCTTTAGTCTTTGTTGTCTTTCTTGGTTCCTACCAAGATTCTTGTTCAGTTCTTCGCCCATAGGTACTTGCTGGTACCAGATACTAAGTAAATGTCAGTTGGAGGAATGTCCCTCCCTTTTTATTTATATATATGATTATAAAGTTAAAATTTGATGCAATGTTTATCTATTCTTTAAAAATCCTTGCTATGAAGGTTGTATTGTTCTTATGCTCATAAATGTATCCATAAATTATTAAAGCTAATTTAATATATATTTATCTTTTTTTACTTTATTTCTATTTGACTATTAAAAACTACTAAAATTTTATGGGCCTCTCTATCCTTGTTTCCTCTTCCTGCGTCCTTGTAATTTTTCCTTCTAAAGCATAGGATACAATATGCGATTACTGGTACATTTCCCCGACCTATGATGAAGAAAGTTTCATGCTGACATTCAGAGTTCTCCAGTTTGTCGCATCTTCCTTCTCTTGTTATTGGTTTCTCTTCTTCCGATTTATCCTTCGCCCGCGCTCATTTTTAGTTGCCTTGCTGGGCCTGCAAGCAGCATCCGAAGGAAAGGGCTTTCCACCGTATTGAAAAATAATAAATGTAAGTAATGTAGGTAATAGTTGTGTTATGGTTTTAAGGTATTGGTACTGCCTTGTTGTAAATGAATAATATTGAAAGCATTAAAGTTGATGATTTTTAAAAGAGAAATGTATAATTTGATAATAAATATTATTTAAATAAAACTAATTAATCAATTTATAAAATAAACAAAAAATAATAAATCTTAGCGTTAAAACTTTAAAAGCAATAATAATTTCCATTATATCTTTAAATTATAATGTCTTTTAGAGAACCAATTTATATATCAACATATAATTTAAATAATAATCTTTTTATTAAAACTAAATCATTGTTTAAGTATCTCAAGATACATTTATTACTTCAAATATTAATTCATTTAATTATCAAATCTTTTTATTTATTATTATATATTATACTTAAAAACAATATTTACCAACCAGATTTAAATCATATTAATACATAAAACTGCTAATCAAATATCTAATTCCTATTATTTACCTAATTATTACATCAATCTAATTATTTACTATTTATCCTAATTATATAGATTAACCTTTAAATACATACCTAAAGTAACTATATTCAATTCATTACTCAACCAGATTTAATATCAACATTTTATAAGTAACTTCAAATATTCAAATCTAACTTTTTTCTATAACAATCAAACCTTAAACTAAACTAATATTATAAAATTACTCATTTATATTCAAAACATTATATTATACAGTCTAGAACCCAATGGGCTCGCAGTTCTTTTATAAACCTTTTTTAAAGTAAAAAACATTTTTTTATTTCACGGTGCCCGCTTTCCTTTATGAGTCTTACTTTCTATAGAATTGTGATTGGAATGCTACTCTTAGAGACCTTAGTATCTAGCATCTTTCATCATAAAACTTATTTGAAGTCTCTTTATCTCTTGGCTCCTACCTAGATTTTTGTTCGCTTTTTGCACATGACGTATTTCAAGCTGCCAGAGTTTAAGTCGATCTCAGTTGTATTATTTTTGGTATTTAAAATAAATGATATATAATAAATATAATTTAAATGGTTTTAATCTAAAATTAAATTTGAAGTTTATTAAAATAAGTAAATTATTTATTTCTTTATTTAGTTTATTTTTAAATATTCTATAATTAATCATCTAGCATATTGTTTTGAAAACATATATAGTAAAGATATCCCATTTAATTATTAAATTATTGCCATAATTAATGATCTTTTAACTATCTTCCTATCTAAATAAGTTATATAAGCATATTAATTTAGTCTTTAATATAAGTTCAATAATACTCCCTTATTTGTAATAATTTATCTTCTATTAAGTTATCTATAAACTATTTATAATATATCATAATATTTATATATATTCAATAGATTAAAGCAGAATACAACTTAATATACCACTATCAAATATCTAGATACATTAATATTAGACTAACCTAACCTAGTTTATCATACTAATTGTAATCATCTAATCTAAACTGTTATATTTACTCTTTTACCTCATTTATTTACTTTATAATCAAATGTAAGTCATCTACCTATGCTAATACTGCTCTTATCCTTTTAACCTAACTAACGCTATTCCTACTGTCTTACCTTGTTCTCACACTTTCTGTAGTTTATGCTTAAAGACTTAGTACTATTTATAGAATCAAATCAGCTGCTGTATTTGTTATAAGGTATTTCACTTTAGATTTGAAGATTTACCTATAAAGTAAGAATGGGTAGAGATATTGCAATAATAGTAAGAGAAGATGAATATTAGAAAGTAATGGTAATAGAAATGAAATGAAATGAAGAAGTAAATTGATGAGAAGCAAAATAAAATAACTAAGAAGCAATAAATAGTTAGCTATTAGTTTATAAATCAAATACCCTCATAACATATTACATTACTAAAATAATAGGAACTAAAGAATATATAGAAATATAGCATCCTTCTATAATATTTTATTTCTATCACTTAAAAATATTCCTCAAATATAATTCAATAAATATATTAACGGATAAAAGCTAAAATGATTGATTAAGGAAGTATTAAGCCAGATATAAAATAAATAAGTTAAGCTGAGTAGAATATAAAGGAAAGTAAATAAATTCATTGATTTATATATGGATAATAATAACTTTTACTATTTAATATAGAAACAGAATAAATTAAAAAAGTTTAATTAAATATAAAAGTTCCTCGTTAAAGTAGAAGCGTTGAATATAGAAATAAATTATACTTAGTTGGAGGATAAATAAATAGATAAGGATTAAAAGATACTTGATAATTTGATTTTTAAGGAAATAGTAGAAAATTAGCTGATCTTAACTAAGGAAGATTTTTATTTGGAATAGCAGCAGCTTAAGATTATATTTATATAGTAGGAGGAACTTTTGATTGTAGTAAAGGTTTTAGAACAGTAGAAAGATTAAAGATAGGAAGTTAGAGTAAATGATAATACTGTTCTTAGTTTCCTTTTGAAATAGCATATTAGACATTATTAGTAGATAAAAGTGAATAAAATATTTATTCGTTTGGAGGAGCAAAGTAAAATGCATAAATTTTAAATGACATATGAAAATATAATATATAGAACGATATATGAAATAAATGTCATTTAAATCTACCTGAAGCTGTTTATGATTCTTTAGTATTACTTGAGCCTCTAATTATAGTTGGAGGAGTAAAAAATCCTCATAAAAAAGAGCATTTAAGAAAGATGTATAAAAGAAGCAATCAGCAATGATAATAAATAGAATTTAAACATAATTTTTATAATTTATCAGCATTTAAAACAAGAGATAGATTTGCTTATACTTTTATTCTTGAATATGGTAAGCTTTTATTGTTGAGAGTCGACGTAGTAAATTTGGGTTACAAGACTTTAAGAATAAAGTTATGAAGTTAAAGTGATAAATATGAATTAATTTAAAGTATTTTTAATAATAAATATTATATTATATTTCAAATATTCTTTAATTATTTAGTAATTTAGCATTATGTAGTAAATAATTTGGCAACTATTTATATTTTATATTATAAGCTTATTCTATATATTTACAAAAATAAATATCTAGTTAGGCGATATTATTAAGGAAACTTTAATTTATAAATTTAGACCAAGTATCCAAATTTTGGCTTTGTGCAATGTAAAGTAAAGAGTTAGGAAAATAAGAAATTATCTATATGAAATATAAATTTTTATATATTGTTTATTTATTTAAGCAACTTATTAAGAAATTATAATAACTATAATTTTAAGTAAATTCTATTTAAGCCATCATGTATTTTACCAGTTAATATCACTAACATCCTTTATGCGATTCCGACTCAATAGTACATGATTACATTTACTTCTTCGTAATCTTCTTCCATAAGATCTAATAAGTTGTAATTTGAGTTAGTTTATCTTAAAATGTGCTGTTGTAATAATTGAAAAGTGAAATATATAAATTTTTTGAGTCTTGATTCATATTTAATTTTGTATATGTATCTTAGATATATCTTATAAGTTTTAAAATATTATAATAAAAGCGATCCAGTTTAGATTTCTGAATTTAGGATTTTTGATTTTAAAAATAAATGTAATTAAAGTTTTGTTGATGCAGCTGTATAATAATTTTGATAGAATTGTATTTGTAAATATAATAATGATATTTATAGTGGTTTATTCTTATATATTTATAAAGTTTATTATAAAAAATGTAAACTTTAACTGATTTATTATTTATCTCTAATCTGTATATATTACTTAGTTTAATTAAAGATACTTTATATCACAGATATTCAATTTTATATACAAATTTTAAATCATTATCATTTTACCTATATCATTTTTAAATCATACTAAATTCTATTTTCTAAAATTCATCCAAATTTACATTTTTATAAACCTAATTTATAAGATGATAAAGTAAGAGTTTTATTAGCAATCTTTAAAAATTAAGTAAGATATAAATAATTTTAAGATAAATAAAAGAAATTAAAATATTTTAATAAATCTTACCATTAATCTATTCTATTCGGATTTTATAAACCTAAAACTCATAATATTTATGTATATTGTAAAATCTTAAAATTATTTACTTTTTCTATAGTAATTGCTTTAAAATAAATAAAAAGCAAATTACTTTAAATTTGTTTAAACTAAAATATTTACTTTATTCATTTTATAAATTAATTAAACTCTTTTATACCATTAAAGATAGATCAAATTTATAACTTATGTATCATCAATTTCTTTTATAGATCATTTTTATATTATAAAAAATTACTTACAAATTTATCTATGCACCATTAATTTATATAACAAAAACCAATTATATTATCAATATTTAGATATATTTTAAATTATAATAAACTATTATATATTAAATGGCTCCTAAGAAATAATCGACCAAAAACTAACAGGAAATCGAACAAAAAAACTCTCTAATCGAAATATACTCCCTAAAAGCGGAAAACAAAAAGTATAACAATCACTTCAAGACTTGATTTAACGATTAGATTCTCTAACTTTTACTGTGTAATAATTATAAAACGAAAATTAATGGTTAAAAACAGAAATAAGCACTAAAGTCTTGATGTTGCAAGATAATTAAAACTGAAAAAACGGAGCAAAAAATAGTAGAAATAATAAACCAATTCTAATCTTAATAATGATCCTATGGTAATAGAAGAACAAAGTTTAAATTCTTTTACGGAAAAAAATTGTCAATTTTTTAAAATTCCAAAAATGCTAAAAATGCTTAAAAATAGGACATAACAAGAAATATTGTAAAAAAAGATATTTTTATTGGTAAAAGGTTGGACACATCTTTAGAAGATGCTGGTATTTTCAGAAGAAGCAAGAATCTAATAATTGAAAGATATGAAATAATATGACAAAATTATACTGTTCTCCAGAAGGAAGATTTTACAAAAAAAAATTATACGGTGGAGATTAATTACTATTGGATACAGTAAATGCTAAAAAAAGAAGGACTGGGAAGATGTTGGGACCTAATTGAGATTGAAGAAAAATTCCTAAGATCAAGAAAGATTATGTACAACACGATATGCAATAGAAGAAGCAAATTCTGTAGAAGACATGAAAGATTCATTTACATCTTAAAACTCATAAACTAATTAGTGGCAAACCAAATAAAGGTGAAGTCATTTAATAAATTATGTTATAAATAAAATAAATGAATTTGATTATAGAGCGCGTAGCACTCTCGTTGGTGCGCAGTTTTTTAAAATAATTTTATTTAATGTCGAACATTTTTTTATAGGTCTCTCTTTTCTCTCTATCCTTGTTTCATCTTCCTACGTCCCTGTAAATTTTCCTTCCAAAACATAGGATGCAATGTGCGATTACGGGTACATTTCACCGACCTATGATGAGGAAAGTTTCATGCTGGCATTCAGAGTTCTCCAGCTTGTCACATCTTTCTTCTCTTGTTATTTGTTTCTCTTCTTCCAATTTATCCTCCGTCCGCGCTCATTTTTTGCTGCCTTACTGGGCCTCCAAGCAGCATCTGAAGGAGAGGGCTTTCCACCCTATTTAAATTATGCAATAATAAAGTTTTATTAAAATTAAATATAAATATGAGATATTTAATTAAAGCTTAATAAAATTAATTAATTGTTAATTGAATATTTTAAATTTATAAATAAATAACTTATTCTATATCTAGTTTTTTTTTTCATTTATTCAAAAATAATTAAAAGGAGTTTAAAAGTTGTAATGAATTAATAGTTTCAAAAATTGCCATTTGCAATGCAGACATTATTGAGGAACTTGAAAGTCATAAGGCTTTTAAAGAAAAAGACAAGAAGAAATTAATTCTTTATGACTAAAACTATATAAACAAACATTTTTCAAAGAATCAAATTCCAAAAATAGACAAATTAATCAAAAACTTTCATTCTAAATTACTAAAAAAGCGTATTGAAATGTTTGAACTACAAAATGAGCTTTTAGAAGAGTTTCTAGAAGGAAAAAAAGACAAATTTCATCAAGACAATAAATAAAAATATATGATAGAGAAAGAACAAAAAGAAGCTTGATTGGCATTTACAAACTTTTATCTTTCAACATATTTGTAATATTTATAGTCTAAGCTAAATTTATTGCAACTATGTCTAAATATTCTTAAATATTGAAACTATTGAATTTTAATTAATTAATAAAGAGAATAAAAATTCTAAAAATCATACGAAAACTGAACTTTTTAAAAAAAATTAAGAAAGTAAATATAAACTCATAAGTGTAAAATATTATAAACCTATTTTATATACTAATTTATGATAATTTAAAAAAGAATCTTTCTCATTCTCATATCCATCTCTTTTCTTAATTTAATCTTTCTATAAATTTATCTTTTTTATAATAAGAGCCGAAAATAAGATAAAGGCTTCAACTATGATACATAAGAGAAAAGGATTTAAAATTAAGGCTTTTTTGAATAAGACATTTTTTGAAGAAAAAATAAAAATAAACATGACTAGAGAAAAATATAAAAACCCATAGAAATCTTAAAGAGCCAAAGCAGAAAGAAAATTATTTATTCATTTTTTATAATTATTTAATTTTACTATGACCTATATTCGAAAAAGAAGCGATTAAATAACAATTTTCTTAGATAATTAAAAAGAAAATAATTGAAACAATTTTTAATATTAGTTAATAAGTCTCCATTCGGAATTTAATAAATTTAAGAGATAAAAAGGAATCAAAAATATTATTAGAAAGAAAAAAAAGTATAACATAAAGACAAAAAGACAAATCTAAATTAAAACTAAACGCTAATTAAAACTTACTTACAATGTCAAAAAATTCTAGTACCTATAATCCATTTACTCTTCCAATTTAAATAATACTTAAATATTTAAAGAGAAAGAATTTTCTTTATATGCTAAAACTAAAAAATTGTTTAGGTGGAAGATGTAAATTACTCAAAAGCCAAGAAAAGGAGCAAATGCTGAGTTTAGATTTTAGTAATCCTTCAACTTTAATCAATGAATTTCAGTTTATAGAAGAGCAATGGTTAAACCTTATGGAAAGAGTGCACAAGAAAATAGTCATTGAGAAAACCTCTAAAGAGAGTTTCTATCTTTTTTAAGCTGTATAATACTTATGAATATTAGATAGTAAGATATAGAACTTTCAAAAGTAACTCTAAAATAATGCAAAAATTATACTTTCTTATGAAATCGTAAAAATAGCAACGCAATACCAAAGAAAGAGTGAAACTAATTAAGGAGAGTAAAAAGTAAAGAAGACATTTCTATTCAGTATAAATAAAAAGCAAGATTATATACTAAAAATGTTAATGCAAATACCACTGAATCAAATAAGCATATAAATATGTCCTCTATTTATGGGCTATATATAAAGCTATAATACAAAGGAAACTGGAATGCATATTCCTTTTTACTGGAGATTAGATTTAATATCATATATTTTAATTAAAACAGAAAAAACGCAGGCTGAGTCAAAAGTGTATACAAGTTAGAGAGAAAAGATAAAGGTATCAAAGCGATGCTCGTTATATTGCAGAAGTAAATTAAGTTTGTTGAAAAAATATTTTATACCAGGTTTATATAAGAATATGTTTCTAGACATATTAATGATATCTAATCCAAACATCAATTTATCATTTTAAATATTTTCTCAAAACATAAAAATTTCTCTAAGTTCTAGGATTTAAAAGATCTATTTAAGTTATCAAAACACTACACTAAGATTAATTAAGATATTATTGTCTACTAATTTAAATAATTAGTCTAATAAAAAGAAGGCTAGACTTATAGCTGAATAATGTAGTAAATATAAATTTAATTTGTAGTTAAAACTAAAAAATAAGAGGTGTATATAAAGTAATTCACCTTAGGAAAAGCTTGTAAATAAAAAATTAAAGGGAGCTAATGCAGAAAGTTTTGAAAGCAAGTAATTCAAGAATAAGAGGAAGAAACTTGTATTTAATAATAGCTGAACTATTGAATAAAGAGTACCAACTAGATTCTTAAACTTAATCTTAATGTTATTAAAGAAACCTTTTATATGTTTGGAATATTGCCAGTTGTAAGATAAGAAAGTAGTGAAAATAATGATAATACAAGTTGTAATCAAGAATTGAAGAATTAGCTTTATAGAGATCATAAATCATTCAAATTTCATACTTATAACTTTCTTAATTTTATTTTTCGAGATTATTGAGTAGAATCTGATGAAGTCAATATATAAAATTCCTTAAAGGGAGATAAATCTAAGATAGTCAACATTGTTTTGCTGCATCTAATCATTAACTATAATCAAATTAAACTGAATAATTAAAAGCTTTCTATTTCAATACATCTCCAAATAAATGATTTAAGAAAGATAGATTATAAGAATCTTTTGGAATCAATAAATGTAAATAAAGGATTGAGTATAATAAAAAGGTATATGATTAATAGAAAAAGAGAAGCTACTACACAATAAAGGAAGTATAAAACTAATCCAAGAGTAAGTTCACTTTAAGTAATTTAGAAGCTTACTTATTAAAAAATCTGGCTAATTGGAACATAAATAGATACTCTAAAAGACTAGAAATATAGTCACTTTTGTAAATTTATTAGTTATATTAAAAGTTAAGAAATTAAATAGATCCTAATTAAAAAGCACTTAAAGAAACTAAAGGTAATAAGTCAAATCAAAAGTAAAGGAATCAATTAAGCAAGTATAATTTATTAAAAAGCCAAATATTTGGAAAATGTTTGAAAAATTGAAGAGCGTTAAATAGATATACTCTAGGAAAGTAAAATATATCTTAGTGCAAAAAAGGAAATATTATAGAAGATTTGTCTTAGCAGTATATTAAATAAAGATATACTCATCCAATAAATTTCTATAAGCTATATTGATATAAGAAAATATCTTGCTAATATTATGAATAGTCAGATACTATGAAACTGACTTTAATGTTCATAAGTAAATTATAAGTAAAGTAATGTTTTTATTTATGTAGAGAGCTTATAGTAAAGTATTGCAAGATATACTTAATTAAGAATATTCAAACATAAGGCTCAAAACTTATGTATCTTTGTCTTAAGCAAATAAATAAATAAGTTAACGCTATTTTTATTTTAAGAAAGGTGATCAATTAAAACTAAAAACTTACACTTTTATTAATAAGATAGGATATATACTTATAAGGAAGCATTAGCATAACTTTATATCTTATTATAACATGAGCATCTAATATTAGCCACCTAATAAGATAATAGGATGAAGTTAATTAGTTTAAAGCAATCTAAAGAACTTAGAAAATACACATTTAATGAGAATGGAGAGATGATTTGAAGGATAAGAAGCTATGTTGGCAAATTAAAGGAAAATTGAAAGAAAAGAGAAAACTATTAATTAGCTTCGTTATATTAGTTCATAGTATTGCTGGAAAACTAGGAATTAACAGAGATTCATTCGTTAATAAACGCATTGATAGATAATCTTAGACCTATTGTCAGCAATACATTAAATAAAGTAAATTTGAATGGAATTTGATTAAATAACTTTTTATGCGAAAGATGATTGTATATGCTTCCAAAATATCAGATAAGATAAATGAAATCATAAAGTCAGTTGGATTATGCATAACGTACTTTTAGACATTCATATCTTTCTTTTAATTTTAAATGTTTAGCCTTTTAAATGAGTCGATATATAAAATAATATTCTAGTCTACCACTCTTAGTAATTAAAAAATAGACTTCTCATTTTAGTCAATAAAGCTAAATTTCTAGCTTTTATTATTATTGCAGTCTAAAGTATTTAATAAAAGATAGTCCTTCAAGAAACTAAAGCTATTATATCTACTTTTTGAGCTACTTAAATCTATTTTTTAAATAAAATTTGGCTTTCTTAATTTTATAGAATAAAAAATAAAGACACTGAAGATTGTAGCATCATGGTTTAATTTACTTATGATTTCAGCTGTAAGAAAAAGAAATAAAAATAGAAATTAAATTTCTGATTTGATCTTTGAACTATGCTTATAGTAGATGTTGAGGCTTTTCTAAAAATTGGATGAGAGAATAAATAGCTTCAAAGGTAAATTTACTAACAGACTGAGAATCTTTTGTGGAACTGTAAGCAGATCTGAATTTTATACCAAATGAGAAGAAAGCCAAAGGTTTCTTGGTATAATGAAGAGATAATATTAATATGTTAGCAAGATAAGACTCTAAAAAATGTAGCAATCAATGAAAAAATTTGAGTTCTTTAAAAGAAAATTTGCTCTATTAAGAATAAAACTGAATGAATAAACCAAAGAAAACCATTAAGTTTGCAGTAAAAAGCTTTTAAAGCAAAATATTATTATCCACATTAATCCAGAAAAGATTGTCAATAAAGAAAGTGAAGGCAAAGAAGTTAGCAACAGATAATAGAATGAATAGTGATATTATAAATACAGAAAGAAAATTATTGATGAAATAAGCATCCTTTTGAGTAAAAGCAGAGAAAGTAGACAGGCTTCCTTTGCATAACTTCTAGAAAGGTAATCGAAACTAACTTTGACTATTTAGAAGAGTATAAAAAGTTATGGAATAACACAGAGCTTAAACAATTATGCATACACAAGATATGAAGGAATAGGCAGAGATAGGTAGAATTTACTATCTAAGGTACAGATTCCTAAAGCATTCTTTTCATTGGTAAATGAGAGCTAAAATAAAGAAGAAAAAAATAAATTTCTGAAAGGTTTACATAATTGTCAAGGTGATAAACCCTTAGATGCTACAATTCAGGAAAAAAACAGAAACCAAATATCATAAAAATAAAATTATCCTTAATTTTGAGAAGGAAACATCAGAAGAGTAAGAGAACACGATCTTAATGCAACTCTATTATTTGCTCACTTTTATTAAGCAAAAATCTTGCTAAAACTACATTCTTTTAGTCATAGTAATTTTTGTCCTATTACCTGGTCTAATATATTTCTAATATTAATTAATTAAGTTTATAATTAATAAAAGAAGCTTAATAGCAAATCATAAATCTTCCTTTTCTATTATTATTTTTACTTATTTAAGTTTAACTAATTATTAATTTTAACAAAGTGTTTTAATATCTTCTCTATATTATATTAAACGAGCACTATCAAGTTTATAATCATCAAATAAATGCTATTCGATACTTATTAGCTAATAAGCATAAGAAACCCTCAAAATGGAATTGCTATTTAAGCTTTATTCCTAGTTATATTATTTCTTAAGAATCTTACTAATCTTCTCTTTTTATCTAACCTATTATAATTATTAAGTCGTATAACAATATTATCCAAGTCTGTTTGCTAATAGCCTATGGATAAAAGAAATAATCATTTAAGGTTCTTTAGAATTTTCCATCTATTGGGTAAATCTTTTGCGAAAATTCCAAAATTCATAGAATTTCTATTCCAGGATTTAGTTTGAAGGATCAAATGTTTTTATTAGTTTTTTTCAAAAAATTTAGCCTTTTTTCATTATTTTGCTTAATAACCAAACATATAATAAATTAAGCATATTAACTATTTCCACTTATAACTTAAAAGTTCTACAGTAGTATATAGATGTGCTATAAGTATATCTCTTATAGTCTTTAAATTAAAGCTACTAAATATATAATACTAATAGCCTACTTTGCTAAAATAAAGGGTTGCTAATAGTCTTATTAACTGTAATATAATAATGCTAGGCTATTAAAATTAGGATATAGTGATTAGTTAATTAAAGCTAGATTGTTAATCTTATATCCTTGCTACTTTAATATCTAAGTATTTATCTATTTAGGTTAAAATAAGAAGCTAAAGCTTCTTTTAAGTGTATTAAGGTTTTTCAATATTTGTAGTTATAGTGAGGGAGGTTACTACGTTTGAATAGCAATCAGTTGAGAAGACTCAAAATAGGTAGATCTAATAAAAAGCTTAGTCTAAACTAGTAATATGTGAAGCTTAAAATATTACTTGAAGTCGTTGATTGGAAATTCCTTTAGATCTTGATATGGTGAATAAAGGAACATTAAAGAAAAGTCAGAAAATGAAAAGTTAATTCTATCTTAATAAGAAACAGTGCTCTTAAAGACAGAGTCAGATATCAATTTCTATAGACCAAATTTTATCTAAAAAGTAGAGAATATTGAATGAAGCAAATATAATGGACACTAAGAATGTGCTTAAAATCAAGATAAAGCGAGGTATTCGGACAATCTCATATTTGTCATCAGTTGTTTGACTGGTTGTATCTATGAATTCATCTAAGAAATATTTAAAAGCCTAAAATACTTCCAAACGAGAGATTCTTATTGGTGATGTTAATTTCTCTAAGGATTGGTAAAAATTTAGAACTCTTTGATGAAGGTTACGGAGAACATTAAATTGCTGTCTGATTTCTACTTAACTTCATTACTAGAATTGCGATATGTTTGTAGTTAGAAATGCTTGATAAACAGAAAAAGATGAAATATAAAAAATAAAGAATTCCAAGTATGAAATTCATATTTAAAATAAATTCATATCTTCAAAGATAGAAATGAAAACGACGGTTAACTTTTTATCCAAATCTCGTTGGATATAAATGGGTAGATTTGATAAGAAACTAAATATAATTTAAAGATTAATCTCATAAAACCATCAGTGGTATAGTGGAATTCCTACTCTTGAAAAAATAGTTTGAACTAAAGGAATTAAAGCAAAGAAAAAAGTATAAAAATATCCCATCAACGCAAGATCTTTAAAATTAAAGAATCTCAATGAGCCTCCTATTGTTTTTAACATGCTGAATATAACTGCCAAGTAAAACTGAATAGTAAAGAATGTTTAACCTACCTGCTTTCAATTTTGTATATTGCAAGTTTAGTCTCGGAGCTACGCTACAATGAGGAGTTTAATCTAGCGGTAAAAGATACTAACCAATTTTCTTTAAAAGCGAAGAAAAAAGCAAAAAAATTATCAATCTAAGCTTTAAGATTTAAGGATTAAGGAACATGTATATCATTTACTTACCTAATAAGTAGAATCTGGAGCTTAAAATGAAAAGCATTTGATAGATTTATTTTTTAGCTTTTCGTAAAAGAAAATAGACAACTTCATATTATTCTTTTTTAGAAGATTTACAATATTGAGGCTAGGAAATAGATTTACCTTCAAGTAGCTGCTTGCTTCTATGAATCAATTAAGATAGTTTAGTTGCTGGTTCAATTTCTCCCTTTTATCTTCTTAAAAAATTTCTGTTAAAGCAAGACAAACTAAGTATAAGAGCGAGAAACCACATCATAGGGAAAGTATCTCTACTTCATTTTAAGTATGAAATTCTGCCTAACTTATGCTACTAAAAACTAATAAATAAGATCAGTTATGACCAAAGTAAAGGTATTTTTTGAATATTTTTTAGACTAAATCCTCACTGGTCACACCTCAGCTGTTTTATCGGTATCCATATCAAGTGACCTGAATTGAATTGTATCAGGTTCAGGATGTTCTGAATATTCGATAAATATCTGGAATTTCCAGACAGGTACTCTCCTAAGAACTATAACAGGACATACTTTACATGTTTGCTCGGTAGTAATCTCCCCTGACTCTAACTATATTATATCAGCATCTTGGGATAAAACCATAAAGATCTGAAATTCATAGACTGGTTCTCTCTTAAGAACTATAACAGGACATGCTTCTGATGTTTAATCGGTAGTAATCTCCTATGACTCTAAATATATTATATCGGGATCTTTGGATAAAACTATAAAGATCTGGAATTTCAAGACTGGACTTCCTGCGCGAAATCTTTATGGACATTCAGGCTGAGTTTTATCGGTGATAGTGTCTAAGGATGATAAGTATATAATATCGGGTTCGGTTGACAGTAATATTAAGATATGGGACTTCTCTTCTGGTTAGTGTATTCGTACTCTTCAAGGTCATGCAGATGGTATATCAAGACTTCAGTTAAGTGTTGGTTCAAGTGTTATATTTTCTGGTTCAAGAGATAAAACAATCAAGATCTGGAACTTTGATAAGGGTGAGTTTATATAGAATTTGTAAGGACATACAGAATCAATATATTCTATAGCATTGAGTGTTGATAA
This sequence comes from Loxodes magnus, assembly GCA_946699065.1. NCBI lineage: Eukaryota > Ciliophora > Karyorelictea > Loxodida > Loxodidae > Loxodes > Loxodes magnus. The sequence goes on from CAMPDV010000324.1 coordinate 156,963, forward strand.
TAGATGGTTGGTATCGGGAGGATATGACAAGACGATAAGAAAGTGGAGGGTTTCGAGATGAGTAACTTATGATTTGACTTAATTTAATTTTACGATTAAAGATATAAATTATTGGTTATTCATTTGAATGAATGTTTAATGGTGATTATGTTTGTAGTTTTTGAAGTGTTTGCTTAATGCTTTTTATTTATTTAAAAGGTTTTATATTCTTATCTTAAAAAAGTTTGAGAAATAATATAGGTTATTGAAAATTAGTGAAAGTATGTGATTTAAAAAATGGTTATGCTTAAAAATATTTTAAATATAATTATAGTAAATGAAGAGAAATAATAAATTTAAGTATTTTTTCATTTAATGAAATTTGTTATTGATTTATTTTTAACTTTTATTTTATTTTTAGATTTTGTAAATTTTCAAGGTAAGTAAAAGATTTAAATTCTGAATAAATTTTCATTTTTTTGTGAAGTAGTTAAAATATTATTTATAATGGCAAAGTTAGTTTATAATCTTAATTATTATTTAAAAAATGTAATTAAGTGTTTCATTTTATTTATTTTAAATTAAATTTTGTTTATTATTATTTATTATTATTGACATATATATATAAAATGGCTTCTAAGAAATAACAGAACTTTGAACAAAACATTTAAACAGGAAAATTCTCTAAAAAATAAAAAAGCGAAATAATTACAATGAGTGAAAGTGAGAAATATGATTTATATGACGAACATTAACCACTTGGAAATCCAGAACTAAAAAAACTTCCGACACAAACTCAAATAGAAATATTATCTAAGTTATTAAAAGAGTTTATGTTTAAAAATAGATACCTGATAAAGTAGAAAAATTAGAAAAACTAATAACGTCTTTACTTGAGAAACAATATTAATCATCATAAGAAATAGAAAACAAACTGGAACAAAGAATTCTTTAAATTTAATAATAAATTCAGGTTACGCCATTTTCGATTTAACAGAATTAATCAGATCCTATGGAAATAGAAAATGAAGCCTCAAATTAAAATAAACAGTAAACGTTTATTTAAAATAAGTAGTAAATTTAAATTAAATAAGTGTTACAGGAATAATAGTTTAAAAGAAGAATAAAATGTTACGTGTGCAATAAATAACACCAATGAAAATACTGCTACTAACTAAGCGAAATTTAAAGAAAGAATAAATAAGATAATTTTAGAAAACTATTTAGGATATATCCAACATAAAGCGGAAAAATTTATAGAAAAAAATTCTTTAATTCAAATCTTAATCCTTGGATAAATAATTAGAAACGCTAAGTGCAAGACCAAAACTATTCCGAATATTAAAGGATGGTGCACTAATGAAGTGCTACACCGCCTAACTAAGCCTAGTAGGAATTAAAGACAAACTAATAGAGACAAGCTGATAGAATAGGTCAGATGGCTGACTACTAAGGCTTTAACAAAGCTTTTTAACTTTAACTTTTTTAATAAACTTTATGGATCTTCACAATCATGAGTCTTGATTTTTTTTAAATCTGCTTTATTGATTTTTTCCTATAGATCAACTTTACTCATTTTTATTAGATTCTTGGACTTTATATTAGATATAGGATGCTTCTTTATTTACTTGAAATATTCTTTTCCTATAGAGCGAGCCTTTTTAATTGTATTAATTCTTAAGTAAAATTTGCCATTAGTTTCTATTATTCTTTGTTCTTCTTATTTAAATTGGTATAAAATTTCTTAATTTATGTCTGGTCACTTGCAGTTTCAGCAAATCATAGTTTTTCAGTTGGAAATATCTTATGTTGTAGGTTATTGTTTTTTTCCATTGCACTGTTATATATTTAGGATTATGCTGGCTTATAGATTCTAGTGTTCTAAATTTCTCTTACGGTCTATTTTATCTATAAAATTCTCCCTTAGATTTGCTAAAATGATGAATTTAGAACTAAATGCTATCGTAATGTTAATTTTTCAGATTTTAAAACTCCATAGAGTTTATTAAATTTTAAGTTCGCTAACAAAGATCATTGAAAATCTTTGCTAATTTTTGATTTCCCATATTAAGAAAGAAATAATCGCTGATATATCTTATTAAGAGTTATTAAGTTTTATTTGAGACTTCTGCTATTTCTCTAGTGTAATTTTATTTTTACAGTAAAGCCCGCCATTGAGATATTACGCGCACTTTAACCAATTTTTTTTAATTTTAAAAAATTTAACTTAATCAGTTTGAAGCATTGTAAGGCCTTATGAAAAGTGATTAAGAGTTTCTTAAATTTATCCTATTTTGTCCCACTAAAAAAGATAAATTTAGCGTTTATCCATTTACTTATTGGCATCTCTTGTCTTGTTAAAAAAATTATTGCAAAGATAGAGATATTATTTGCAATATTTAGATTTAAAGTATTGACAAATATGAAAAAATTAGGAATCAAAAGAAAAAACTAAGAGTATTATATTAAAAAAAAGTATTTAAAGAGACTAGAAAAGGAGGAGTTTTGAATGAGATAAAGATTTTGTTTTGAATAGAAAAATCTGATAGTAATTTTTATCTTAGGTATCTATTTTTAAGTTTATATAAATTAATATACTACCTTAAAAAATATTGTGCCGCTAGGTAAACCTGTGCCAAAAATCTATTTATTATGAATATGGATGTAGGCAAGGTCAGGAGAACTAGTAAGCAATCTGGTGCTGTTTACATTGTATAGTGAGTAATCTCACACTAGATTTCGTCACGGGGAAGGGTGGATAAGCTGTGACAAGACAAGTCCAAATTGCCAGAGAGTTGTCGGTTGCAGTATGAAAGTTTGATTGAAGGCCTACTAATAACTTAATTACTAATTCTTATTTTGATCTTATTCAAGAAGACTGGAGCATTTGATTTGAGCCTCAAGAATAGTTTTAAAAAGCAGATTCCCCATTTGGAGAAGCTGATGTGACTCAATGGACGAATAGAATGACAACAAGAAGTATGAGAACAATTTTTTAATATTAAATATTAATATTGAAAGAACTGAGCGCCAACGAGTTTCTACGCCCTCTATAATAATATTTATTTATTATTATTATTTATTAGATTAGTTATTGTAAATCTTTCTAGGAAAAATTTAAATTTAGGAATTTTTTAATTTTTACTTTGTTTAAATCTTTAGGCCTATAAATTTTTTATGCCTTTTTTATATTTTATTCTTTTATTTATTTAACGATTTGCAAAAAATATTTATAAAGCTTTAATTTTCGTTTATTTCTTCCATATTTTTATAATTTCAATTTTTTTCCTTTTTGTTTAGCAAAAGATTTTACAACATTTTTTAATTTAATTACTTTTAGCTATTTTCAAACATAAAAATTTATTTTTATTTTTTATTTTTATTAATTTATATAAATAGAACTATTCACATATTAAAGAGATCTTATTCTTCTCTATTTTGTTATTTTTATTTAATTTTTTTGTTTCTTTTCTTTTAAATTTTCGTCATAAAATGTTTTTAATTAAATTTCATTTTTTAATTTTAAATGCAATTTTGATAAAAATTTAATTGTCAATACTGAAATGTTAAATTACCTATTAAGGTTAAATAAACTTTTCTTTTTTTTAGTGTTAGTTTATTAGATTTTGATGGTGTGAAATTTTCTAAATTTAGGTAGTTATTTTCAATGTATATTTACGTGGTTTTTGCTTATAAGGAAATGCCTTTTTAAATTTAATAATGTAAACTGAAAAACCCTAGATTTCATAGTGCCAATCATGTAAAGGAGCTTTCGATAAGTAGATGAAAATCCCAATGATCCTTCCTTGCAAGCACAACATATGCTATATTTGTGTCAATGACCAGTTCAAGAAAAACATGAGCTTAGTATGTTTATTCTAAAGCTGCTAATAAGTCTATGAGATACATCCAGTAAATTTATAAAAAGATGACTAGTTACTCAGCCATCTAGAACAAAAGGGAGTTTTAGAAAGTATAGCATTACTAGAGAGATAATAGTAATAAATACATTAAGCTTATTCATAATTGACTGAAGTCTATAGTAATTTCATCTAGTAGTTAATCAAGCATGTAAACAATTATATTTTCAAGGATAATATAAATCTACAAAGATAATTGAACTAATAGGCTAAAAAAATACAAGGTTAACTAAAACGCTTGAAATTTTAAAAGTAATTAATCAATAACTAGGGAAGCAACTAATAATAGTACGTTTCATAAGTTTTAGCAACTGATTAATTTGAAAAGTAAGTATAAAAGTCGGTCTCTGATGCCTAAAGAGTCATATAGTAGAACAATTTGGTATCAACTAAAGTTTATGAGGAGTTAGATAGCTATAAATTCGGTCATGTTTAAATGATTTAGGAAAACAACCATCTTAAGAATGAAATGCAAAAGTTGAATCTCTAAGTTTAGCAATTGCAAAAGTAGCTATCTTAATTATAAGATTCTTTGAGGCAATAGTAGTAATAAAAGCAGATAAAACCTATAGACATCTAAATAACAATTTTGTCTCCAAATAATAAATCAATATCTCTATAAGTCAAATAAGAGACTACAATAAAGTAGGTAAAGGAATAGATCAACTCAAAAACTAAGTTATTAGTTTAAGGTTTGGATATCGCTAAGAGTAGCTTCATTCTGGATGATAATAAAACTATAGCTCATTATAATACAGTAAACGGTGAATAGTTGCAAATGAAATTCAGTAAGTTCAAATTTAATATGGGATAATAAAACTACTATAGACTGTATCTAATTTATAATGCTAATAAAGAGAAAGGATGTAAGCTCGATCTCAAGCAAATTCTCATTTAGGGGGTAATGTGATATTTAATAATTTTAAAACGTTAGACGGTAATTATTTTGATATCTAAAGATTGTAATATTCATTCTAAATAATCGTAATATTTAGATTGTAAGTTTTGGGTTTAAATAATCCTTACTTAAGGGGGTAAATTTCATTTCAAAACTTAATTTTATTTTATAGATAAGTTTGAGTTTAAGTATTCTGAACCATAGAGAGTAAGAAGACATTTAATGTGAAAACGAAGCAAGTAAATAGACATTTAATGTAAATGAAGATTGTAAGTCAACCTTTAATGTGAAAATGAAGCAAGTAAGCAGATATTTAATGTGAAAACGAAGGTTGTAAGTTGATATTCAACGTGAAAATGAAGAACGTAAGTTGACATTTAATGTTACACTAGAACGTAAGGAGTTATTTTGTTTTAGGATGTAAGAAATCCTTATAGGATATTTATTTAGATTGTAGATAATTATAATTATTTCTGAATAGATGGTAACATACTTAATTGCTATTATAGAATGTATTAAAATTTGAAAATATTTAAGGGGGTAAGATTAGTTATAGAAATAAGGATGTAATTTATTATCATTAATACAGTGATAAATTGTTGAGAACTCTATCGAACTTAATACTTTATTAAGATTCTATTTAATTAAAAAATTATATAAGATAGTATTTTAATTTTATTTAAATTTAAGATAAATTATAAAAATAAAGATAAGCAACTATAAATTTAGAGAAGCAAAGTAAATCATACAAATATAAATTAGCTTATTATGCTTTTATTTTGGATGACTATAAACTCCTTTATTTAGCTTAATGAAAATGATATTATCTTAATAAAAGCTAAATGCATATCTCGTTGTTTAATAAATTAAGTTTCGAATTAAGATTTTAATAAATATAGTGACAGTTATCAAGATATTAGCAAGATTAGATAGATAAAAAGATTTTGCTTCTTTGAAGGGATTAATTCTATCAGTAGATAATAAATCGACAGGATTGAAGTTTGATCTTATCAATAGAATTAGAAATTTTAAGTAAAGTGAACCTCAGTTTCATCTATTTTTTATTTATTTCAGAAAATTATCATATAAAATGAATTAAAAAATATTGAAAGGTAATATAAAAGAGCAAAGAATTATAGTTTTAAATTTAAAAATATGTAATTAAATCAAACTGTAAAAATGTAAAAATTGCTTCAAATAGTTTTAATTTAGAAAAGCATCTAGGAATGTTAGATAAAAAAAGTATAAATAGTGAAAAGAAATATATTTGTACTTTGCCATTTAAAAGTTTATTAAAAATAATTTAATTTAAATTGGGTGGTCCTTACCTTTTAAGGTCGCGAGAAGAATTCCCCAGATATGAACTGACTGTGAAGCAACCTTTTCTAAATGTTGGACTTGACTAATCTCTTCATTATGGGTTGGAAATCTACCTGTAATCGCCTGGTGGCGTTCTGTGCTTTGGAGATTTTGAATCGCAACTCTACCCACAAATAGAAGAGAGAATGCTATGGGAATATTGGAGATTAATGAGATTTATAAATTGATTTTTTTAAAGAGATGCGGCCTATTGTTGGGCTACGCATTATAATAACATTTTTTTAATAAAAAATTTATTTTATTTGAGTATGACTTTTTTATATTTAAAAAAATTGAGGATAAAATTGTCAATTATTTATAAGAGAATAATTTTAATTTTTTAAGTATGATTTTAAAAATGCTTTACTAAAATTTGTGTTAAACATTTTTTAAATAAATTTAAATTAAAACTCGATTTTTTTTAATTTTTAATTAAATATAAGAACCAAATATAATTATATGTAACAATTTATTATCAGAATTAATATAAGAGTTAATTGTAAAAAAATATAAGAATTAATTGCAATAAAAAATTAAAATAAATAAATATTTAATTTTTTATATATTTTACTTAATGAGATTTTATTTACTTATTTTCATAATTTTGATTATTTTTTACGAATAAATTGTGGGAATAATCATAAAGATTTTTGTGAAGTATCCTTTCAAAAAATGTATTGGTTGATAAAGCTTCTAAAAAAGGAAATTAAAAAAGTTTGATATAAAATTCCGTTTTATTTTAATTTTTAATTAAAAAACAATTTTAATTTTGATACAATTATATAAAAATTAAAAATATTTAAATTTAGTATGCCACAAAAATCTTTTGTGGTAAAATCCTCGATAATTTTTATTTTATTTTTTAGTACATTAACCTTAACTTTTACGATAACAATCAAAAAAAATCTTGCTCCATTTGAAAAATTTGATTCTTTTCAAAACGTTTAATTTTAAAGCAATTTAAATTCTTTTCAAATAGACACATATTAGAATTTTTAATTTATAAAATTAAAAAAATTAATATTAATTTATAATCATCCTCAAATTTTAAAAGATAAAAAATGTAAAAAAGGTAAAATTAAATTTATATTCCTCGAAAAGAACTTCACAACTAACTTGATTCCGCTTTCTCACAAACTAAAGGATGACTTAGGACTTCGTTAGTCCGCCATCCTTATCTCCCACACAGATACCATTTTTTCTTCTAGTTTCTATTTCAATTTTCGTTTTATTCTTGAAGTCTTGAGTTGTAAAATTTCTTTCTATATATTTATTCTGTTCTCTTTAGTCAAATGCAGAAAAGTTCGTCTAATATTTATTTCTTATTATTTCTTTCATTTTCATGTTTCTTTCAGCACTATCTTCAGTAGTGGTTTTTCTGACATATATAGCACCTGATCTTTCTACAATAGTAATTTATCTTATTTGTCTCTTATTATTATTATTCAGGTTCGATTTCCATAGGAATGCTTGATTACTAATCTTGTAATTTTTAAACTGCTAGATGTTATTATTCTAACCTTATTTAAAGTTCTTTAATTTCATATAAGAATCTAGAGAATTGGAATTAAAATAATTAAGGAACTTCATCGAATTATTTGTCAATATCTTCAAATTTAGCTACTATAGACTCTTAAAGCTTATCAAGAATTTCTTGTATGGATGGAAATTATAGATCTAGTAATTAAATCAATTTATCTAACATTTTTTCTAATTTTTCTACTCTTAATCTTTCCTGCTTTAGCTCATATTATATATTTGATATCCTTTGCTGCACTGATTACGCAAAGGATGCCTAAGATTATTATTCTTAGTTCTATTAAGATGATTATTCAATTAAATTAGGTAGCCATTCTTTATTTTAATAATATTGCTAATAGAGATCTATCACCTCTTGTTCCATGTTTTTATGTAAAATAAATTTAAATTTGAGAATTTCTTTCTTTAACTTTATAGCACTATATTATAAATTTTCTTCTGATATTTTGAAAATTTCTTTAATTTATTCCATCGCAAAAATCTTTGGTAGTATAAAACTCTGAGAAATTTTTTTTTCGTTTTAACAACTTTTTTCCATTTATCAACTTTTGAATTTATCCTTATTATCTCTGATTTTTTTTCCTATAATTTTGTAAAATTTTTAATTTATAGTTTTTCAAAACTTGGATATCTAACTTATTCTTTTTATCCCTAAAATTAAAATTTCTGTCCATTCTCAAATCTTATCTAGTATAAAACGTGGAACAAAAACGCATTTTTATTATTTTTAATAATTTATTTTTCTCTCTTCACTTTAGCAAATCTTTATACGTTCATATACATTTTCTAAAGTCTCACAATCTTCCATTTTCATTTTTCAATTCAAAATTTTTTTCTTTAATTTTTCGATTTTTTATAAATTTTTATAAAAAAAGGCTAATTAAAATTGATTAATAAATTAAACCTAAATTAAAAATTATAATTAAATATTAAATTAAATTTTTATAAATTTTAAACTAAAATTAATTTATACTTTTTTAAATATATTCATAGTTTTAATCAGAATTAGTAATCCATTGTAAAAAACACCTATAGTACAAATATTTCAGCAAAAAAGGACTAATAAACTTTTACTAATGTTATAACACTTAAATTAATACTTAAATACCAAAATTTAAATTAATTAAAATGCTTTTTTATATTTATTTTAAATAAATTAAACCATACACATTTTAAAACTTTTGATACTTAACAATCTAAAAATCTTTATATTATTTATTACATACTTCTTAATTAAATAAATATAAATATAAATATCTCGCTCTTACAAACTTTGCCAAGATTGAAAATAAGTTCTTAAAACATATATTAGTAAACTTAAGTCATAATGTTTTAAACATTAAAAAAAGCCTTAAGATTTATTGAAATCTTAGCTACAATGAAATATTAATATCTTTTAATTAATCATCACTCATTAAACTTATTTTACTCCCTTTTAAATTTAGAAAGTTTAAATTGTATTTTATAATTAACTTCTTAAGATATAAAAATTATAAGTCTAAAATTCTTACATACTCTCAACTCGCTATCCTCCACTTTCTCACTATCTTGTCATGCGCTCCCGATACTATCCATTTGTTGTCTCTACTTAGTGCTATAGAATATATATATGCTTAGTGGCCCAATAGAGTCTATATACATTCACCCGTATTAAAGTTCCATATCTTGATTGTTTAATCACCTGATCCAGAAAATATAAATCTTTAATCATTACTAAGTTGAATACTACGTATATAACTTGTATGGTTTTGAAGAGTTCTAATACATTATCCCGTTTAGAAATCTCATATTTTAATTAAACTGTCACCTAAACCTGATATTATTTATTTGTTATCATTTGTTAAAATTACTGATGCAATTCATTCTGCATGTCCAGAGATAGTTCGATTATATTATCCTGATTATAAGTCCCATATCTTGATCGTCTTATCTCAACTTCCCGATACAATTCATTTCTGATCATTTGTTATTGCTACAGAAATAACTGTACTCGAATGTCCCTACAAAGTATTCTTTAACTAACCTGTTTTAAAGTCCCATATCTTTATCGTGTTATCGTTACTTCCCGATACAATTCATTTCTGATCACTTGATATTGCTAAAGATCATACATAACTTGTATGTCCCTATAAAGTATTCTTTAACTAACCAGTTGTAAAGTCCCATATCTTTATCGTAGCATCTTCAGATGCTGATATGAGATATTTTGAATCAGGAGGAAATACTACAGAATATACATGACTCGTATGTCCCTAGAAAGTACTCTTTAACTCACCACTCTTAAAGTCCCATATCTTTATCATATTTATAAAATCTGTTGAACCTGAAGCAATCCATTTCATGTCATTTGATATCGCTACAGAGTAAACACTACTATTATGTCCCTTCAAAATTTAGTCTAAAATAAGTAAAAATATACCTTAACTCTTATCATAATTTATTTATAAATTTGCCTATATCTAAGTATCATTCGCTTACATATCAGATTTATTTTTTATTTACTCTCTTATATCCTAAGTCAAGTTCTTTACCTGCTAGTAGTCTACTTAAATTCTTTCACTCTTATTTTTCTCCTAATAAACTTTATTTATTAAGTACGTAATATTTGCTTCAATAACATCTAACTTGCTAGATAACTTCTATACTTAACTAATATAACTCTAATTCACACTTCTTGTTATATTTTCTATTTTTTTTTTTATTTCTTCACTTTTCTAACTGACAACTTTCTCTGTTTCATTTTAAATTTACTTAGTTTTATCTTAAATAAGCTCATTCGTAGCCTAATAATCCTAAACTTATTATATTTTATCCAATTTATCAATCAACAAGTACTAAATCTATTTTAGCGTATCTTATATGCTTATTATTTGCTGTTTGTTTTCCATTATATTATTCTTCATCATCTCTCAATCTTCTTTAAAAAGCATAGTAGACTAAAAAGAAACTTATGCTATCAAGATAATAAAAATAATTATTAGACAAACTTTTATAATATTCCATCTTTATTCCATTTACTATTTTCTTTAAATCTTACTTCCTCAATCGAAGTCTTTGGTATAGTCTCCTTCATAATTATTTTCGTTACTATTTTCCATTTTTATATATTGATATATTTAATATATGCATATGCGTTAATAAAACGGATAATTCTTAAGAATAGAAACATAATTATTTTAATTATTTTATAAACTATTTTATAATATAAATTATCATAATATTAACGAAAATAAAATAAATCATTGTTACAAGTATTGAGGGAGATGATGTTGATTCTCTGATCAAGCATTCTAGTTTTATGGATAATTTCAAGTTTCTTTTGCTGAGAAGGTTCTTGTTTATGTCAGTATAAGCAAGTGAAAAAATTCTTTTTGATTATCCACTCTTGTTATCGACTTCTAGCCTGTCAGTCTTTAGTTATGGAACTCACTGACCGAAGTTTATTGAATTAAGCAACATGATATCTGCATTATATACATTAAAATAGTGCCTTAAGTTATCTAGTTGTAAATTCCTTTCCATTTCCTCGGAAGATAAGTTTTTTAAGTTGATATTTGATTATTTGAAATAAACTAGATAAATTTAATGATTATTTTATCCTCTCATTTATACTAAAGAGCTGAGAGTGTTTTATTTGTAATTTATTAAAAGTATAATACTTCTCTTGAGTTTGCTAGTATTCTTGTGAATTTTTTTATATAGTAATTCCCTTTTGAGTAATATAGAAACGTCATCTCTTGTCCTAATTTTCTTAATTTTTGTTTTAATATGCTTTTAAATTCTTAGCACCATTTTAGAAGATGATAGATAGAATCATAGTAATAATATTTTTTATTGGCTATTTTACTATAATTAATATGGTTTTTGTGAAACATGGAAAGAATGCCTTTACTTTGGATTCCTAAATCATTTCAATTAAGGTATATTAAGTTTGAATTCTCCTTTTACTTCTGAAATTTAATTTTTTAATTTTGTCAATTCTTTCTTTAGGTAATATATTGACGCCTGCATGTCTTGAAATTCAATTCTTGTGAAATTTAATCCACTCGTTCTCTTAACATCATATTTTCGTATCTTTGATCACAAACCATCTTACATACTTCTTCTACATCATATGAGACATACTAATCTTCAATGTACTTAACCTAATAATAGTCTTCATTCTAAGCTTTAAACAGTCTTATTTTTTAGGTTTATTTAGTTTTTATTTCTATTTATTTCTTAAGTCTATCCAGAAGAGAGTTGTTATTTTCTTGCTTCCGAAGAGAAGTTTATAAACTAAATACTTCCTTTCTTCTTCTCATTTTCTTCTTCGAATTCAGAAAACACTTTTAGATACCTTTCATTTTATATAAATATAAATTAAATATATTTAAAAGTTAATAGATAGCTAATTAACTAAAAAGAAGTTATTACTTACTTAGGGAAAAGAGAAAAATTAAAACCCCACTGTGTAGCAAGAGTTTCTGATTTCAGAATAGTAATTTCTAAAACTATTACAATATTATATTATAAATAAATAGGAAGGAGTAATTCTCCAACTGAAACTGACTTAAACTCGTGTACCAAGAAGTACCCGATAGCTGAAGAACCAGTCAAGAGAAGAGAAGACAAGATCGAAGAGGTTCAAGTAACATTAATTTACGAAAGATACCAAATACTAAAGTCTCTTAGGGTAGCATTCCGATATCTGCCCTATAGAAGAAAGAACTCATAAGAAAATGCAAGAACTGTGGAAGACTTCAACAAGGAATTTTTTAACTTAAAAATCTTTATTAAATGCGCATCATTGAGGCACTACGTTAAAAAGTGCATAATCATTTAATTTTCCATTATTTCATTTTTTATCTCCAAATTATTTAGTTTTACTTTTGATATTCTTTTTAGACAAAAAATAAGTTTAGTTTATAATTTAAATAATGTATCTTCTGAAATTCTATTAAATATTTAAGATAATACTTTAAATTTAATCTGTATAGCAAACAACATAATTCAACTTTATACATTAGTAGATTTAATATCAATATTCAATATAACTAACTTCAAATTCAATCAATCTCTTATTATTTTTTGTACTTTTAAGAATAAAATCTTAAATAAAAATCAATTCCAAATTAAAAATTTATAAAAAAAACATTATAAAGCGCGTAGCACTTTTGTTGGTGCGCAGTTCTTTAATAAAGATTTTTAAAGTTCTAAAATATTCTTCTGAAGTCTTTCACATTGCTAGTATCCTTTGTGATTCTTGTCTTCTATAGATCGTAGAAGGAATACTCCCTAAGATACCTAAATATCTGGTATCTTTCATCAATAACGTTACTTGATACCTCTTTAGTCTTTGTTGTCTTTCTTGGCTCTTACCAAAGTTCTTGTTCGGTTCTTGCATCATAGGTACTTACTTGTATCAGATCCTAAGTAAATGTCAGTTGGAGGAATGTCCCTCCCTTTTTATTTATATATATGATTATAAAGTTAAAACTTGATGTAATGTTTATCTCTTCTTTAAAAATCCTTGCTATGAAGGATGTATTGTTCTTATGCTCATAAATGTATCCATAAATTATTTAAGCTAATTTATTTATATATTTTTCTTTTTTTTACTTTATTTCTATTTGACTATTAAAAAACTACTAAAATTTGTAATTGCTAGGTTTAATCTTTATTTTTTAAGTTAATTTATCATATTTTGAACTTTATACTTTTAATAGCAACTTAAAAGTAATTATTTATAATAATAAATGAATAAATATATAAATTGTATTATAGAGAACGTAGCACTTCGTTGGTGCGCAGCTCTTTAAAATAATTTTATTTAATGTCGAAAAATAAAATTTTATGGGACTCTCTATCCTTGCTTTCTCTTCCTGCAATATGTCCCTGTAATTTTTCCTTCCAAACCATAGGATGCAATATGCGATTACGGGTACATTTCACCGATCTATGATGAAGAAAGTTTACTGGTATTCAGAGTTCTCCAGTTTGTCGCATCTTTCCTTCTCTTGTTATTTGTTTCTCTTCCTCCGATTTATCCTTCACCCGCGCTCATTTTTTTAGTTGCCTTGCTGGGTCTGCAAGCAGCATCCGAAGGAAAGGAGTTTCCACTGTATTGAAAAATAATAAAATGTAAGTAATGTAGGTAATAGTTGTGTTATGCTTTTAAGGTATTGGTACTGCCTTGTTGTAAATGAATAATATTGAAAGCATTAAAGTTGATGATTTTTAAAAGAGAAATGTATAATTTGATAATAAATATTATTTAAATAAAACTAATTAATCAATTTATAAAATAAACAAAAAATAATAAATCTTAGCGTTAAAACTTTAAAAGCAATAATAATTTCCATTATATCTTTAAATTATAATGTCTTTTAGAGAACCAATTTATATATCAACATATAATTTAAATAATAATCTTTTTATTAAAACTAAATCATTGTTTAAGTATCTCAAGATACATTTATTACTTCAAATATTAATTCATTTAATTATCAAATCTTTTTATTTATTATTATATATTATACTTAAAAACAATATTTACCAACCAGATTTAAATCATATTAATACATAAAACTGCTAATCAAATATCTAATTCCTATTATTTACCTAATTATTACATCAATCTAATTATTTACTATTTATCCTAATTATATAGATTAACCTTTAAATACATACCTAAAGTAACTATATTCAATTCATTACTCAACCAGATTTAATATCAACATTTTATAAGTAACTTCAAATATTCAAATCTAACTTTTTTCTATAACAATCAAACCTTAAACTAAACTAATATTATAAAATTACTCATTTATATTCAAAACATTATATTATACAGTCTAGAACCCAATGGGCTCGCAGTTCTTTTATAAACTTTTTAAAGTAAAAACATTTTTTTCTTTCACGGTGCCAGCATTCCTTTATGAGTCTTGCTTTCTATAGAATCGTGATTGGAATGCTACTCTTAGAGACCTTAGTATCTAGCATCTTTCATCATTAACAGTACTTGATGTCTCTTTATCTCTTGGCTCCTACCTAGATTTTTGTTCGCTTTTTGCACATGACGTATTTCAAGCTGCCAGAGTTTAAGTCGATCTCAGTTGTATTATTTTTGGTATTTAAAATAAATGATATATAATAAATATAATTTAAATGGTTTTAATCTAAAATTAAATTTGAAGTTTATTAAAATAAGTAAATTATTTATTTCTTTATTTAGTTTATTTTTAAATATTCTATAATTAATCATCTAGCATATTGTTTTGAAAACATATATAGTAAAGATATCCCATTTAATTATTAAATTATTGCCATAATTAATGATCTTTTAACTATCTTCCTATCTAAATAAGTTATATAAGCATATTAATTTAGTCTTTAATATAAGTTCAATAATACTCCCTTATTTGTAATAATTTATCTTCTATTAAGTTATCTATAAACTATTTATAATATATCATAATATTTATATATATTCAATAGATTAAAGCAGAATACAACTTAATATACCACTATCAAATATCTAGATACATTAATATTAGACTAACCTAACCTAGTTTATCATACTAATTGTAATCATCTAATCTAAACTAAAATATTTACTCTTTTACCTCATTTATTTACTTTATAATCAAATGTAAGTCATCTACCTATGCTAATACTGCTCTTATCCTTTTAACCTAACTAACGCTATTCCTACTGTCTTACCTTGTTCTCACACTTTCTGTAGTTTATGCTTAAAGACTTAGTACTATTTATAGAATCAAATCAGCTGCTGTATTTGTTATAAGGTGTTTCACTTTAGATTTGAAGATTTACCTATAAAGTAAGAATGGGTAGAGATATTGCAATAATAGTAAGAGAAGATGAATATTAGAAAGTAATGGTAATAGAAATGAAATGAAATGAAGAAGTAAATTGATGAGAAGCAAAATAAAATAACTAAGAAGCAATAAATAGTTAGCTATTAGTTTATAAATCAAATACTCTCATAACATATTACATTACTAAAATAATAAGAACTAAAGAATAAATAGAAATATAGCATCCTTCTATAATATTTTATTTCTATCATCTAAAAATATTCCTCAACTATAATCAAGTAACAATATTAACGGATAAAAGCTAAAATGATTGATTAAGGAAGTATTAAGCCAGATATAAAATAAATAAGTTAAGCTGAGTAGAATATAAGCGAAAGTAAAAATATTCATTGATTTATATATGAATAATAATAACTTTTACTATTTAATATAGAAACAGAATAAATTTAAAAAGTTTAATTAAATATAAAAGTTCCTCGTTAAAGTAGAAGCGTTGAATATAGAAACAAATTATATTTAGTTGGAGGAGAAATAAATTGATAAGGAGTAAAAGAAACTTGATAATTAGACTTTTAAGGAAATAGTAGAAAACTAGGAGATCTTAACTAAGGAAGATTTGTATTTGGAATAGCAGCAGCTTAAGATTGAATTTATGTAGTAGGAGGAATTTTTGATTCAAGTAAAGCTTTTAGAACAGTAGAAAGATTAAAGATAGGAAGTTAAAGTAAATGATAATAATGCTCTTAGTTTCCTTTCGTTATAGCATATTAGACATTAGTAGTAGATAAAAGTGAGTAAAATATTTATTCGTTTGGAGGTGTAAATTAAAATGAATAAATTTTAAATGACATTTGAAAATATAATTTATAGAATGATATATGAAATAAATGTCATTTAAATCTTCCTGAAGCTGTTAGTTATCCTTAAGTGTTATTAGAACCTCTAATTATAGTTGGAGGAGTAAAAAATACTCATAAAAAAGAATTTTTAAGAAAGATATATAAAAGAAGCAATCAACAATGATAATAAATAGAATTTAAACATAATTCATTTTATTTATCAGCATTTAAAACTAGAGATAGATTTGCTTATACTTTTATAATTGATTATGGTAAGCTTTTATTGTTGAGAGTGGATATAATAAATTTGAGTTACAAGACTTTAAGAATAAAGTTATGAAGTTAAAGAGACAAATATGAATTAATTTAAAGTATTTTTAATAATAAATATTATATTTTATTTTAAATTTTAATTATTTAGTAATTTAGCATTATGTAGTAAATAATTTGACAACTGCTTATATTATATTATAAGTCTTATTCTAAATATTTACAAAAATAAAATAATAATTTCTTACTGAAAATAAATATTTAAGCAGTATTATTATGAAAACTTTAGTCAATAAATTTAGACTAAGTTCCCAGATTTTGGCTTTGTGCAATGTAAAGTAAAGAGTTAGGAAAATAAGAAATTATCTATATGAAATATAAAATTTTAATATATTTTTTATTTATTTAAGCAACTTATTAAGAAATTATAATAACTATAATTTTAAGTAAATTCTCTTTAAGCCATCATGTATTTTACCAGTTAATATCACTAACATCCTTTATGCGATTCCGACTCAATAATACATGATTACATTTACTTCTTCATAATCTTCTTCCATAAGATCTAATAAGTTGGTAATTTGAGTTAGTTTATCTTAAAATGTGCTGTTGTAATAATTGAAAAGTGAAATATATAAATTTTTTGAGTCTTGATTCATATTTAATTTTGTATATGTATCTTAGATATATCTTATAAGTTTGAAAATATTATAATAAAAGCGATCCAGTTTAGATTTCTGAATTTAGGATTTTTGATTTTAAAAATAAATGTAATTAAAGTTTTGTTGATGCAGCTGTATAATAATTTTGATAGAATTGTATTTGTAAATATAATAATGATATTTATAGTGGTTTATTCTTATATATTTATAAAGTTTATTATAAAAAATGTAAACTTTAACTGATTTATTATTTATCTCTAATCTGTATATATTACTTAGTTTAATTAAAGATACTTTATATCACAGATATTCAATTTTATATACAAATTTTAAATCATTATCATTTTACCTATATCATTTTTAAATCATACTAAATTCTATTTTCTAAAATTCATCCAAATTTACATTTTTATAAACCTAATTTATAAGATGATAAAGTAAGAGTTTTATTAGCAATCTTTAAAAATTAAGTAAGATATAAATAATTTTAAGATAAATAAAAGAAATTAAAATATTTTAATAAATCTTACCATTAATCTATTCTATTCGGATTTTATAAACCTAAAACTCATAATATTTATGTATATTGTAAAATCTTAAAATTATTTACTTTTTCTATAGTAATTGCTTTAAAATAAATAAAAAGCAAATTACTTTAAATTTGTTTAAACTAAAATATTTACTTTATTCATTTTATAAATTAATTAAACTCTTTTATACCATTAAAGATAGATCAAATTTATAACTTATGTATCATCAATTTCTTTTATAGATCATTTTTATATTATAAAAAATTACTTACAAATTTATCTATGCACCATTAATTTATATAACAAAAACCAATTCTATTATCAATATTTAGATATATTTTAAATTATAATAAACTATTATATATTAAATAAAATGGCTCCTAATAAATAATCGACCAAAAACTAACAGGAAATCGAACAATAAAACTATCTAATCGAAATATACTCTCTAGAAGCGGAAAACAAAAAAATGCAGCAATCACTTCTAGACTTTATTTAACGATTAGATTCTCTAACTTTTACTGTGCAATAGTTGTAAAACGAAAATTAATGGTTAAAAACGGAAATAAGCACTAAAGTCTTGATGTTGCAAAGGTAATTAAAAACTGGAAAAACGGAGTAAAAATTAGTAGAAATTAATAAACCAATTATAATCACAATAATGATCCTATGGTAATAGAAGAACAAAATTTAAATTCTTTTTCGGATCGGAAAAAAATTGCCAATTTTTTAAAATTCCAAAAATGCTAAAAATGCTTAAAAATAGGATATAACAAGAAATATTGTAAAAAAAGATGTTTTCATTGCTAAAAGGTTGGACACATCTTTAGAAGATGCTGGTATTTTCAGAAGAAGCAAGAATTTAATAATTGAGCTCTCGTTTTTCTTGTTTTTAATAACCTCTTAGTGGGCATTAATTGGAAATTAGGAGATCGTTTTCTGTAAAGTACTGACAATCATGTGCAGCGAGCAAATAATTGATACTCATAAATTTAAAGTTCCTACGAAAGAAGGATAATTATCCGGATGCTTTCCATCAAGATCTTTATTTTAACTAGATACCTCTTTAAGCTTAGTAGGTATTATTGATATCCAGAGCCTTGATTTTTCTATTCTATGATTATAAAAATATTCAGAGAGAAATGGAGCCTCACTGAAGATCGAAGTTAAAGGTTCAAGGTAAAAAAGCTTTTGTCATAAAGGAGAGTTAATTTTGATGATAGAATAGCTAAGATATGCTGCTAAATTTTTTACCAAAGAGTCAGAAATTATATCTAGAAAAATTAAGATTTTCACTTAAAAGCAGTTAGCGTTAATTCTTTCGAACTATATTAAGAGACGATAAAGGAATTTGATGAAGTCTTAACTTTAAATACTTACTAAGCTGACTCTAATAAAAGCAAAGGAATTAAGAAATAATGAATTGGTTTAATAGATAGAAGGTCTCAAGTCCCTTTTTTTAAATGGTTTTAGATAAAAGGATTGATTTAAAAAAGAATGGAAAAATCATAAAAGACTGTATATCGTTTTAGAAAGCGATGAGATTAATCTTGAACTATAGTACTTATTATAATAAAATATTTGTCTAAGAGGTTTTAAAGGAAAAGAATAAGCAATATATGATAATGAATTTTAAGAGAAAAACTGTTAAGATTATTACAAGTACTTGAATAAAGCTTTTTACTTATTGGTTTAAAATAACAATAATATATGAAGAATATAAAAAAAAAAAAGATGGAGCAGAACATTAGATTAAATAAAAATCAAATAAGAAATGCTCGGAAAAAGGCTGCTTAAGTTCTTCGATAAAAAGCAAAACAATAAGAAGAATCAAGCTCCGACTCATAAGGTAAAATAATGATCGGAACTTTGCAAGCTGAGGAATTTAAATCAGATATTTCAGAGGAACTACGACAAAAGATCGAACAAATGTAAAAAATTATATCCCGATACGAAGAAACAATATATAATTAAGACTTATTAATACGGGAACTTACAACAAACATTGACGTGCAAAATAATGAAATGGAAATCCTTAAGAATCAGCTAATAGAAAACAAGGTAATAACGGAAGAACAACTTTGAATGTAATCGCAATAAAAATCTTAACGTACATCAAAGATGGAAATCGAAAAAACTTTCACTCCATTATAAAGTGTTTAAGAACAGAAAGAAATTAGATATGATAATAACTTAATTAAAAGACTAGAAAATATTGAAAATAAGCTATTTAAAAAACATATTAGTCAAAAGAAGATTAAAAAATAATGTTGATATTGCCAATCCAATTACCACTTATTAAGAAGATGCTGAGAATGAAAAAAATTAAATGAAAAGGTATAATAAAGAACATGAAGAGCATTGAATTTTCTATGGATAACTCCAACAGGAATATACAAATAAAAACTGCCTATGCGCTCTTTTGAAAGCAATCAGTGGTAACCATCCACATAAAAAAAATGGTCGCGGTATCCATCCGAGTCAAAAAAATGGCGGCAGGAACTGGTTGAAAGTCCAGAATATGCCAAAACATTTTTTTAACATTTAGTTTACTATTATTATTATAATATATGAAGAATCACTTTGGCTCAGATTAAGAATTGAATACAAGCACTTATTTTAAAGATTTTAGCAAAAAACTAGATCTTTAAATAATTATTGATTAAAGACAAATCTTCAATAAAATGTTCTTTAATAAAAATTTTAATTATTAGATGATTTTATCAATTTGAAGCTTATTCTAATAATAATAAAGTATATAGATAGTTATTATTTACGCTCTTTATTAATTCACTATGATGCTTTCATGGTAAGACTTAAATATAAGTTCTAAAAAATGTAACCAATATAATGATTATTTAATTCTATATCTAAATAAGGCTTTATATGATAATCTTAATTAGTATATAATTTAGCTGTTCTTTTTCTCTTGCTAAGTGTTAATATTTGAAAATTTAGGTTTATTGCTTAAATCTAAGATATAGCATAATATCTTAGTTTCCTTTACTTAATATTAATAAATTGATATACCTTAAGCTAAGTCTTTCTAATAATTAATTTAATTACTTCTTAATCAAATAAAGAGCTAATAATTATTATTTCTATCTTCTAATAACTATATTCTCCCTTTAAGCTTTTAATCATATTATCCCTGTTATCCTTTTCTTGAATAATGTTTAACTAGCTTCAATTTTATTGTTTAATAGCAACACCTAGCATGATTAAAAATTAGATCCTTAATTATATAGTAAAATAGCTTATAAATAGAATAAATTGCTAGTCTTAGTTAAAGAAATGTAAAGTGAGTTAAAGCTAAAGGCTTAATATTAAGAGAGATAGTAAATTTAGTATAAATAAGTAATTTTTAAAGGTTTAATCCATAGCTATTATATATGGGAGCCCGTTTTTAGCTGTTAGAGACTTCATTTTAGTTTGAAATAGATTGATTAAAATAATTAGAAACTTAATTTTAGTTTAGTTGATTAATTTTATAATGGTAATTGATGTGAGTATCTGAGTAATAGAAATGAGATAATGCAATCTAATACAATTTAAATAAAGATAAGTGGTTAGATATAATTTTAGCTTATGCTTGACTTTCAATTAAGCATAATATAATTAATTAATTTGAAAATTCTTTAGAGCTAAATTTGAGTTATTAATTCATTTTCACTATCCGTTAATCTTTTTTACAATTATCTTAGATTAAATTCAACTTTTCTCTAAAATTTCTCCTGCTCTCCCTTGCTTAGTTTCTATTTCCTTTTTTTAGTTAATTCATAATATAATAACATATGTCAATTAGATCCCAAAAAAATATTAGCCAATTACTTTTTAATTTGATAAAATTCTTTCAATGTATCTTTTCTTCCTTTTTCTAATATTTCTTTAATGTAATCTTTTACTATAAAGTCTATTTATTACTTCAGTTTTTCTTATTTATTACGTATTCAGTAATCTAATTTGTAACTGCCTCATATATGTGTATTAGTTCAAAGTTTGGTAGATCTATTAGTTCTAACCTGTTATTGAGGTAAATGTTGTACAATTAAGATTTACATCTTTCTCTTTCTTCCATATATTATTCTCATGTAATTATGATGGGAGTTTCATCTTATACTCCAGTATTGCAGAATTTACAAATGATGATGTGCTATAAAGCAAAACATGAAGTATTGCTGATTAGGAACCGAAAGATATAGAATAATAGTAGATTAATAAAATTTGTTAAGAGTAAATAATAATCTGTTAGATTAGTTTTAAATAGCTTATACTAGCTAATCTAATACTTATATTATCTCATACTTATTACAAATAAGCATATTATGTTAAGTTTACTCTTTCTATTAATTCAGAAAATAATAATAGAAGATATTAAAAATATGCTTTCTTAAAAAAGCTTATAATTTTCTTAGTAGCAAACAAGTTATTTTAAGAAAGAGAGAATTAATAGTGTTAGCAATATTTTTTGGATAAGTATAGAATAATAGAATTAAGTTTTTATCTTTAAATAATCTAGAATAATTTAGGTATTATTAATTTGATAATTACAAAAATAACATAAATAATAAATATAATATTAGTTTGCTCTAAAAAGAGAAAGTTATCTAAATCTATTTATTACATTTATATAACCTATTTTGCTTACAACCAACATTATAATAAATTATATTAGTTTATTATTTTAAGAGAGTCCTTTATAAATAAAAGGCTTTAATTAAATAGTAGTAAGAAAGTAGATAATTAAAAGAGTTTATCTTATAAATTCTAAAAATACTTTGTTTTAAGTAATTTTATGTTTTTTAATATTTATTCAAACTAATTAATAAGAAACTTATTTTATTTCATTTAATTAGTAAAAACTTAAATAAATCATTTTTTGATTAAATGTAAGTGAAAAATAATAATTAATAACAGTAGATTTAAAAAAATAGTAATATTTTATTTATAATTTAAAAGGGTTTATAAAGAAATAAGGTTTTCTTATTAAGAGTCTTTGATTTAAAGCACAAATAAGTAGTAATTAATAAATGTATATTAAATTTATTATAATAGGGATATAAATTCTTCGTTATAAAACTTTTGAAATAATAATTTATCCTTTTATTTAAAAGTAAAAAGATATAAAATAATTAAAATTGTAAAAGCTTGTGCACTATTAGTTTAATATCTTGTTTTGTTTTAAGACAAAAATAGAAAAATCAATGTTTAAGAAATAAGATATTTATAAGTATGCTTAATAAATAATTTAATTGTTTAATTTTATTGAAATTAAGTCATAAAATTAATTGAATTATTTTAATTAAAAATTTATAGAAGTAAGTTATAAAATTAAAATGGAGAAAAAAGAAAAGCAATTTACTAAAAGTATTTTTTTAAGAAAACTCCTAAGAGTGAGAAACCACATTTTAGGGAAAATATCTCTACTTCATTTTAAGTATGAAATTCTGCCTAACTTATGCTACTAAAAGCTTATAAATAAGATCAGTTATGACAAAAGTAAAGGTATTTCTTTAATATTTTTTAGACTAAGTCATTAATATCTCTTCACTTGTTTTCTCTGTCGCCATATCAAGTGACCTAAATTGAATTGTATCAGGTTCGGGAATTCCTGAAAATTCTATAAAAATCTTGAATTTCCAGACAGGTGTTCTCATAAGAACTATAACAGGACATACTTGAGATGTTTTATCGGTAGTAATCTCCTCAGATTCTAACTACATTGTATCAGGATCTGATGAAAAAACCATAAAGATCTGAAATTTCCGCAATGGTGCTCTCCTAAGAACTTTAATGGGTCATACTGATATAGTTAGATCAGTAGTAATCTCTTATGACTCTAGTTATATTATATCAGGATCTGATGACGAAACCATAAAGATCTGAAATTTCCACAATGGTGCTCTCCTAAGAACTTTAATGGGTCATACTGATATAGTTAGATCGGTAGTACTCTCCTATGACTCTAGATATATTATATCGGGATCTGGTGATACAACTATAAAGATTTGGGATTTCTAGACTGGTTAGCTTGTGCGAAATCTTACTGGGCATTCAGACTTAGTTTGATCGGTAATAGTGTCTAAGGATAATAGGTATATAATATCTGGTTCTCGGGACAGTACTATTAAGATATGGGATTTCTCTTCTGGTTAGTATATTCGTACTCTTTAAGGTCATGCAAGAGGTGTATCAAGTATTCAGTTAAGTGTTGATTCAAGTGTTATATTTTCTGGTTCTGGTGACAGAACAATCAAGATCTGGAACTTTGATAAAGGTGAGTGTATATAGACTTTGTAAGGGCATACAAATTTAATTTAATCTATAGCATTGAGTGTTGATAATAGATGGTTAGTATCGGGAGGATTTGACAAGACGATAAGAAAGTGGAAAGTTTCGAGTTGAGTAACTTGCTATTTGACTTAATTAAATTTTACTATTAAAGATGTAAGATATTGGTAATGCATTTAAATGAATGCTTAATGATAAATATGTTCTTTGTTATATGAAGTGTTTGCTTTATATTTATTAAAAGGTTGTATATTGTTAAATATTCTTGGTTTAAAATAAAGGTTGAGTAATATAGATTATTGATATTAGTGAGGTATGTGATTAAAGTGGTAATGTTTAAAAATATTTAAAATATAATTTTGGTAAAAGAAGACGTATAATAAGTCTAAATTTTATTTCATTCTATAAAATTTTATAGATTTATTTTTAGATATTGTAAAAATTTCAAGTTGAGTATAATTTTTTTTTTGTGAAGTAGTTTTAATATTATTTATAAGGTTAAAGTTAGTTTATAATCTTGATTATAATTTAAAAATTTAAATTAAGTATTTTATTTATTTTAAATTAAATTAAATTAAATAAAATTTTGTTTTTTTATTATTTATTATTGATTATTAATTATTATTAATTATTATTATTAATTATTATTAATTATTATTAATTATTATTATAAAATTTTTAATTTTATGTTTAACATTTTTCGTTTCAGATTGGGAAAAATTTTCTGATGGTAAATTTTTTATTTATCTTTCAGGTTTAGAGCATGAATTTCATGAAAATTAAAAATTTGTTTTGTTAATCAGCGTTTTACGCTACCAAAGATTTCTGGGACGTAATAAATTTAATTATTTAGGGATAAAAAATTCTAAATAGGAATAAATTTTTTTATTTCAGAATAAAAAACTTAAAAGGAATAAAAAACACCTAAATAGGAATAAAAAATTTTGAAAATAATTTTCTAAAATGGTTTAAAAAATATTATTATAAAATAGTTTTTGAAAGCGATTTTTGAAAATATTTGTTGGAAAATTTTTTAAAAATTTGTTTTTTTTTAGGAAAACTAATTTTTATAGATTCCTTTGATTAAAAATTTTTTTTCGAAAAATTTCAACTTTGTTATTTGCTCAGCGATTTATACTACCATATATTATTGGAACGGAATAAATTTAATTATTTCGGGATAAAAATTCTGAATAGTAATAAATTTTTTTATTTCGGGATGAAAAAAGTTAAAAGAGAATAAATCTTCAAAATAGTTCCAAATATAAAAGATTTTTGAAAAAATTAAAATTTAAAAAATTTGTTAGTATAATTAGAATTTGTAAATCTTTTTTGCTAAAATGGTATTTTGTAAAAATAAATAAACTTATTTTTGTTTTAAGGAAAAATTTCTGATTTGAAAAATTTTAACAAATTTTTTGTTTTTTTATTTCAAGAAAAAAAATTAATAAGTTTAATTTTTTTTGAAATGATAAAAAACAAAAGTTATTGTTTATTTTTTTTTGATAAAAATGCATTTTTTTGTCTTTTATATAAAATGTTTTTAATTTGCATTTCTTTTCGAGTAAATGAAAAAACTAGTGATAAAATTTTTAAATTTTATAAGAATTTACTTAATTGAACAGGATCTCAATTAAAAAGGAGAGAAAAGAAAGTAAAGAATGAAATTGTGAAAAATTATTCTTTATTTTTTAGGACTAAGTCTTACACTACAGAAGATTTTCGGGATGGATAAATTAAAAAAAAGGGTTAAAGTTTTGATAGATATACAAATTTTAACAATATTTTTTAAATTAAGATATCAAATATTAAGTTTATGAACTTCTTGACACATTGCTAAATAAGTTTTATGAGAATCCACATAAACTGACAGGAGATTTCAATGCCCTTTTATAATGTTTTGTAGACAATCCTGAAAATAATTTGATAATACATATAGATTATAAGAATTTCTCCTGCTAAATGTCCTTGAAATAATGAATGATTGTAACGTTACTACATGTATACAAAAAAAACTGTATAATTGTGGTTTAATGATTATATCATTATAAGCACCATTTTAAAGTAAAAATATGGAAAATACTTAAAATTCACTTATTTAACTAGTGACTCTTCTTTAATTGATTATTAAGAAGCTGCAAACTGATAGATCAAACACAGACAGGTGCATAAAAGCCTCCAAATAAAAGAATTATAGTTGGTACAAATCAAATAAGTAAACATAATAATGGATTTATTTAGAAAATTACTAAATATCTGTAGTCAAAAACTAGAAAATAAATTCTTACGCGTTCCACTGAAATCACTTCGAAATTCTCTTCATCGTGGGCATCAATTTTGGCATCTATTGTAAGAAAAATAAACTTATAGATAGAAAACTAGTTTAAACACCTAAAATATTACCGCAGAAGACACAAAAAGATCATCCAAAAATCTTTGAAAAATTAAGATATTATCTAAGACACTCCGATCTCTTAAGATAAGCTTTCAAATCTGAATTAAATTTAAATAAAAATATCCTTTTACAATATAAAAATGTACATAAACTTAAGATTTATTTTTAAATAACAGTAATAAATTAGATTAAATTGAATGTAATAAAAACAGTTAAAAGTAAGACAATAATATTATTTCTGTTAATTCAAAGTATCACTATTTATCTGATCTTTAGAATTAAAATAAATAACTATAATAAAATGGTGGCCCGATAAATGCAATTCAAAATTAAGCAATTAATAATTCGTTTAATGAAATTTAATTTTTTTTAGGTATAAAAGTACTTAAATAGGATATATAAAGACTAATAGATAAGAAAAAATTAGATAGTACAGAAACAAAATACGAACTAGAAAAATAAACCTTGATAAATAACTAGAATCATCAAAAGCATATTATAAAGCATATATTAAAAAAATTAATTAGAAATACAAAAAAATAAAAATAGTTACTAAAATTTGCCTTATAATATTATTAGGAAAAGCTATTGAAAAATAATTAAATATTATAACAGATAAAAAATAACCTATTAATAATTTTAAAGTAGAAGATTAAACTGAACTATTTCATTAGATAATGTTACTTATAAATAATATCTTTCTTTAGTAAAACATAATTAATAACTACTTTAGAACATTTTTCAATAAAAATTTGAGAGGAATTAGTTTTCATTTTAATCCAAAGAGTAAATAAGAATTCAAGAATAATCAGAATAAGCAACTTATGTTAATTCTAAAGAGATAACTGTTTAAACAGATTTTATAATAAAATGTATTGAATAAAGAACTTAAACTAACAATAGAGTTTTTATAAATTAAGAAGCGTAAACGCAATAGATAAATTAGAAATGGATCAAACATAAACTGAAAAATAATTATTATATTCAAAATAGGAATATTTAAAATAATAAATTTCATTCTACTAATAGTAATTTTCTGGATAACAACACATTTGGTAACTATTTTAAGAAGTTTGATAATAAAAAACTAATATTGAACTTGATTTAAACTATATTTTTAATTATAATTAATAACCGAAATCTTAAAATTAAAAAGTAACTGATTAAGTATAAATATTATAAAGATAACTTGAAATTTTGAAATTTGAATGAGAAAAGAAATATTCTTAGAAATCGGATTTATGTAATAATCTTTAATAGAATCTATAACCTAAAGAATTGGATTATTAAAGCATATTAAATTAATTACATTTGTAAAAAAATAAGTATATCCAAAAATTTAAAGATACTTTCAAATAAACAAAAATACTTTAACTATAGAATGATTACACACAGGTTGAAATTTAATCCAGTGATTAAAAAATTCAAACAGTTATTTTGACTTTAGATACGGCTACTGGAACAGACCTACTACATTTGGATTAAATTTCCTAGTACGACTTTATTGTCTCTAAATACATAATAAATAATATGATCAACTAAATGACCAACTAATCAATTAAATCAAAGCTTTTGATAAAGTTGCATCAGAAAAATGTACTTTAATGGAAAATCTGAAATAGAGCCAAAGTTTTAAGTATTAAATTTCTTCTAATTTAACATTTCTATCCATAAAATTCTGTGAATAATCTTTTTAGATTTTCAAATCTCTCATTCATAAAATTTAAAATAGGATACTCAAGCAAATTCTTTGGAATAAGATTCTATAAATTAATTAAAGAGAAAATGTCCAGATCCATATTTTACATCTACTAAATAACATATCAATAAAATGGAAGAAAATTAGGCTTTTATAAAAAATTACAATTTTAATTAAAAATAGCTAAGAGACTCTATATTATCTAACTTTTAAAGAAGAACTAATTTCTAAACTATAATTTGAAACAGATACGTTGTACTTGACTAAGAACTTGATAAAGGATAGATTGACACTCAAGTAGTTAAAATTAATATTGATAAGAGATTATTAAAGATATATAGCAGAAAATATCTCTATATTATAATTTAATCCTATGACTAAAATAAATAACATTAAAAAAATAGGTTCATCTTGAAATCAGTGGACAAAAATGAAATTTTAATTTATGAACCTGGGTGGAAAGGAGATTCTTAACTAAATCAACAAGGAAAACAAATTATTTTAGATCAAGATAATCACTAAAAAAGAAGTAGCATCAATCAAATTAAGATTGGATATGTCAACATAAATGGATTAGCAAGTAAACTATATAAAGTAGAAAAATTCATAGTAATAATAATTAATTATAGTGATCCCACCTATCAATAAGGTTCGTCACTTTTTAAAGTTTAATAGTTTTGTTAAAATTTCCATTTCCAGTCTTCTTCTGGGTCTTCTTCTTGAAGCACATATCTATCTGTGCTGTGCTCTCCCTTCTCCATTTTCGTAATCTCGCTTCAATCAATCTTCATTCCAAGCATTTGTTCATTTCTTCTTTGTCCTGCTATAATCACGTCTTCTAGAATTTCATGCCCTGCGTACATCTTTCTTCTATAAATTCTTCCTTCCGCAGTGCAATATAGTTTACTTATGGTTCTTCATAGCTTTAAATTTTCTGCTTTCTGTTTTTATTGGAATTAGAAGCAGTTTCTAACTTTGTGTCCTGGTCTCTTGCAGTATCAGCATCGCAGTATTTTCCTATATGGAATATCTTTTATTGCAGGCTGTTTCTCCACATCCATAGGATCATTCCCCTATATATTTTGCAAAAATATGCTTTCAGTTAGTTCTGCGAATTAGTCGAATTTTTCTCTAGCTCTTCTATTTTGTTTCCTGTCTATTTATTTTCATTTTTCATTTATTCTTATTAATTGTACATCAGGTGTTCTATTTTTCTTTCTAGTTCTTGAACTGTTCTTAGGAGGTTGAAATTTTCTTATTACAGCAATTGGAGTGCTTAAAATATATTTTATTGCTCGTAAGATGAATCCTTTTGAGAAGAGGTTTTTTACAAGAAGTTTTCCATTTTTTCTCATGTTTCATAAGAGAAAATAGTATTGACATTTTTTCAATTAATGAAACTTGATAAAAACAAGATTTCCATCCAATATTAATATAAGGTTATAGGACTTATTACAAAAATTCAGGAAAAGGAGGAGGTGTATATCTAGTTATTAAAGAAGAACTCAGTAGTACTGAAGAAACTAATATAATTGATGTATCCTAGAATCGATTTATCATAGCCAAACTAGATAATATATTTATTACGTCCAGTTACATGCCAGATAAAAGCGAAAATGAGAACATAAAAGACCAAGCATATGACTATATTAATTTGCTACTTAATCAATTCCCAAATAACCCACATATTTTAATGGGAGATTTCAATGCTCCTCTATAAGATTATGGAGATAATCCTAATAATGACCATGATAATACAAACAGATTCTAGGAATTTCTTATTCAGAAGTATCTTGAAATAGTAAATAATATGAACAGCAACACTTGCATACATAAAGGAATATATTTTATGTATTGCAATGACTATTGTAATAAACAATCACCTGAATATTAATCAATTTGAAAACTTCTAGGTTCATTATAACTAACTATTTACTGATCACATACCAATTACGGTAAATTTTCTCTTCAACACAATTCTCTATTAGGACATAACTACCTAAAGAAAATATAAAATTAGCAGGCTACAAGACTCTATTGACAGATAAAAATATTAAGAATCTTTTTTTGAAACTTATAATGAATTTATTTAATCTGATAGGAATAATTTAGAGGATTAATACTCATGTATTAAACGCAATATATAATATAATGCAGATGTAATATTAGGTTCATTTATTCCAGACCCTAACTATAATAAACTTACAAAAGACCTCATAATGAAGTATATTGAAGTTAAAAGAGTTAATCAAGTATATAAAGAAACTCACACGTAGTTTGGAAGAATTAATTAATAAGTAATTCCCTTTTTAAGAACAATTGGTAAGAAGGATATTAATATAGAGATTAAGTAACAAGACTATCTGAATGTTACGAAATAGATATTAATAATTAGGAATATAATAGTAGCTTTAATACTTTTACAAAATATATTAAAAGTAAGATTCAACATTAATTTTATGAAGTAACTATTAAAAGACTAAAAAGGATGTCCACTACAAAGTTATTTATAGAATAATTAGAATAATAATAATAATTCCCGTAAATTACCTATCCAAAACTAAATAAATAGTATCGAAAAGAAATAATTAGTATATACAAACTCAGAACCTAAAGTTACAACTTTCGCAAGAATCTTTAAGACAGAAATTATTTAGTTGAAAATTCTCATTCTATGTGTGGAGATTTGATTAATTTGAACATATTCTGGAATGCGATTGCTATATAGATATGCGAGGATGGTTAAATAGCAAAAACTGGAAAATGCGACATTAGAAAATTAATAACATATGACCAAATTATATCAATTAATTTCCAAAAAACAAATTAGAATACATTGATCTGCAACTTAAAATTTTCCATAGGATGTTACTTAAAAGGAGATTAGAATTATTCGAATTAGAAAAAACTTATAATAAGAAAGTTCTGAGACTAAGGGTAAAGAAGCGAAAGAGCAAGATAAAGATGAAGAGAATAATGAAAATAAGGAAGGAAAAGAAGAATAAGAAGAAAAAGATGAGCAAGTGGAAGATTAGAATGAATAAACTGGTAACGAAGATAATATAGCTGAAGAAGAAGATGAAGTAGAAAGTGTTTGAGTTGAAAAACTTTTAAAAAGCATTATAACATCTTAAATTGAAGGAAGTAATTCCAACAATGAAAAGATGTATCAAGACTTTTTTAGTTAAATTTAAGAACAACATGTGTAAGAGAAAGATTTAGATTAGCTATCTATAAATCATTAAATATTGCACTAGTGTTGGGAATAATAGTTGATTTTTACCTTTCATTATAATATCAGCAATGATAGCTCCAATTTAACAAAAATAATTCTACTTAGTAAAAAGATAAAAATTACACCATTTAATATTTATTCTCAAAATCAGAGCAAAGAAATAAATCTGAAGTAAGATATCTATTTATTAAAAATTAAGAGTTGTCAAGATAATCAAAACCTTGCTTACTTATGAATATTTGCAAATAGATATTATAATTGATTATTTCAAAGAGTTTGATAAACATAACAATATTTAAATTAAAAAAATTTATTCTAAGAATGCCTTTAAAGAATGCAGTCATGTAAACAGTAAAATTATTTGCTAAATTAATAAAAGATACATAAAAAATTTTCTCTTTAATAATATACGCTAAATACAATAGACATCTAATTTAAGAAACTATTTCAATCTAAAAACTAATTACTTATACTTACAATTTTAAATATGAACGGAATCATTGATATATCAAAACTCAATTCAATAAACTTTGCTTAAGTAGATAGGAATTTGATACATTTGAGCGCATTTTCAAAGGTAATCTTTTTTACAGATATTTTAAAAATTTTTAATAAACTTAAAATAATTAAAGAAAATAGTGTAAAAAACTTGTTTTATATGGCTAAAACTATATTAATAAATAGTTTACAAAAGATAAGATAATTAAATTAGATAAGAACATAAAAATAATTCATCAATAATATTTAGAAAACCATTAAAGATTATTAAGAACTAGAGGAAGAGAAAAATAGATTATATTAAAAACCCATAAACAGATTTAATGAGCTAAAAAATTCTTTATCAAGATAGAGTGAAAGAGAACCATGAATGAAATATATAAACTTTTAAATTTAGCGTAAAAGAAGTAAGAATTTCAGTTTTAAAGGAAGTGTGAAGAGATTTGAGATAAAGAGTAAAAGAAGTTTGAGTAAGTAAAAGTTAATTTAGCACATGGTTAAATGCCAATAATTACACAATTATGTCTCAATATTTAAAATATTTAAACTCTTATAGTTTATTATTAAGACTTATTATTTAAACTTTTAAATAGTGAATAGGATTTTTTAATTATTAATTTTAAAAAACTAAAATTAATTATTTTAATAATTATCATTTATTTTATTATTTTAAGCTAAAATATGGGAATTTTCTAATATAATTGCTGATATATATAAATAATAAAAATGATAGGATAAATAAAATTTAATCTTTAGCATTTATAATATTAAAGGATAGTTTTAGTTAAAATATATTTTTAAATAGAAATAAAGTAATTTAATTATAGTTAAATATTTTATGTAAGTATAATTTTCTTATTATTAGCAAATTAATAATAATGGCCTATATTTAAATTTCTTTAACTGACAATGATAAAATAATTAATTTTACATAATTATAATTATAATAAGTTTAATTAAATTGATATATAAATTAATAGTTTATAATTAACTTTAAAATATAATAAAAGTTAGTTAAGATTATTATTATAATTACTTATATTACTTAGAACTAAAAATTTTACATTCATTAAATTTATAATTATTGATAATTCTTTATTAATTTTATTTTATACAGTTATCTCTAAAGATATGTTTAACTATATTTACTTTTTAATTCACTAAAATATTTTTTAATTATTGTAGACATTAATTATTAAATGAGAATTTTTATATTTTTACAATCTAGTAATCAAATGCTTATTGTTAACCAATTATTTAAAACTCATATCAAAATTATGAAAAGCAGCCTCTTTATTATTTTTAAATTGATAAAAGATAATTAATTCTAGCTAAGCATATAATTATTTAATTATTTTAGATAGTATTTTTAATATTAATATCTTACTATTATAAAGGATTATTTTAAACTATATTTTGCTATCATTTAGAATTTTATATTATTAAAGTAATAAAGCTAAAGTTTCCTTTTGCTTACTTAGAACTTAAATTCCTTTTAGATATTTCTTCCTTTATATTATCTATGTTTTATTAATTATAGTTAAATAAAGATTTCTTTAAATGGCTTCATTAGCAATTTAATTAGTTTTTAGAATTTAAATTTTAATATTTATTTATAAAAATAAATGGTATAAATTAAAGCTATTTAGTAATAATATATCACTTTAATAAAAGAGTTATTGTATGAAACTGTTTATTTAAATTTTAAATTAAATAATTTTTTGACATCTATAACTGCATGAATTGCTTCCTTTATTTATAGACATTAGTAAATGTTTTTAATGCTTTTTAATTATAATCTTAATCTCATCAATTTTTAATTACTCTTGTTATAGTCTCTCTTTTATGTCTTCCTTTTTTACTTTTTCCATTTCTAATAATTCTAATCTTCTTGATATAAGTTTCTTATACTTTTATTTATAAATCTAAATATCCCAAATAAGACTTTGGAGAGAAGTTAATGAGTCCTTAATCATATATTATAAAGCGCTTAAGTCATAATTCCCAATCTTTTACGATAGTCAATCTCTTATATTGGAATAGTATATGCATTTAAAAATGTGCTAAAATGTACCATACTCTCCACACATACAGTAGGGATTATCAATAGGATAATGAAGATCTTAAAGATCTTTTCGAAAATTATAAGATTGGGTTCTAAGTTTATATATACTGATAATTTATTGTCTAAATTATTTGTTCAACTTAGTGTAAGTAATTACTAGAAATTGGTTAAGTTAAGATTACTTAACTGCTTAGTATATAATTTAGCTTT
Organism: Loxodes magnus; assembly: GCA_946699065.1. Taxonomy (NCBI): domain Eukaryota; phylum Ciliophora; class Karyorelictea; order Loxodida; family Loxodidae; genus Loxodes; species Loxodes magnus. The sequence continues at coordinate 191,172 of CAMPDV010000324.1, forward strand.
TTTCATTCTCTTAAATTTTTGAGTAGCTGTATTATAGAAATATTATTGTATTTTGTCTCTTATATATTTAGTAAAAATTTTTTAATTTGTACTAATCTTGGAATTCTACAGTGCGATACTATAGAGGTCTGATAATTGGTAAACTTTATCATAGCATTGAAATCCTTTTTTTCAGTTGGTAATGAAAAGAGAGCCTATTGTCGATGTTGGAAAATCAATACTTTCTTATTTCATTTTATAATAGAGTTTAAAAAACTTTATTGCCATAATGTGTTTGAAAGATAACCAGTTTAAATCTATGAAGCATAACTTATTAATGTTGAAGTTGCTACTTAAAGTGCTTTTCTTTAAATCATTCTCATACTTGATTCAATTCTATTCAAAACTCATGTTTTTCCTTTCTGAATACACCATGGTACTAGCTTTCCTCCATATTCTGCTTTAGATAGTGTAAAAAATCTGCATAAAGTTTTAAAATGTCGAGGAGTCACATTCTTATATCTCATAAGTTAAAAAACAGCTTTTTCATTGCAACTATATACTTGATCGCGACTTCTCTGCAATGAGAATTAAAATTCTTCTTCTAATGTAGCATTACATTTAAACATGTTACTTTTTCCTTTTAAATAATTAGTTAATTATCTAATCATAAATTTAAATTTTATTATTCATAATGTTTCTTTAAAATTTAGATACATTCAGATTTGATAGCATTGATCTTTAAGTGCGTTTATGTAAAATGCTTTCTTGTTTCATTTATTAACTCCTTCATCTACTTTGTAGTTTTGGAAAGAAAAATCAAATCATCTGCTCATCCTCTACATGCGAAGCTAATACTCCAACCCTGGCATTTGAATCCCAATTAGGTACTTTTACTTTCCAAATATCTAATTACTACGTCATATGGTCCATGTGACTTTTCTTACATAACTCTATTGTTGTATTATAATGTTCTGATGTTCTTTCCATCTATTTTAAATGAAGAATTTAGGTTTTTGTAAAACGATTCTAATTATTCCAAGTGGTAGTTTAACTCTCTTAAATTAATTAAAAAAAAGTCTTCTTTCTATTGAGTCAAACATTTTTTCAACATCTATCAGTTTTGCTATCAATTTAGTCTTACTTTTAGCACGTTTCTGATAGTTATCAATTATTTGCTATATTATTCAAATTTATTAAGTTGTTTATCTAATTTATATAAATCCCATTTATGTAGGTGAATCAAATTTCTCTAATAAATCAGATTTTATAGTCTTTTTGTTAAAGCTTTATCATATAGTTTTAGAATAGTATTAATAAGAGAAATAGGTTGTCAGTTTTTCCAGTCATCTTTATTTCCTTTTTTAAATATTGGAATTAACGACAATGAATTTAATTCCTAAGGGATTCTTCCAAATCTTAACATATTATTCAGAAAAGAGTGAAAAATTATTAACAAATATTATCCACCATATTTCAGAAGTTCACCTTTTATTCGAGCTGAAACAGCTGTTTTTCCATTCGTAATTTCTTTTATAATTTCCTGTATTTCTTTTATGGTAAAAAGATAAAATCCTTATAAATATGAGAGTTGATAATCTTTAATTTCTTAAATACTATCTTATATTTTATCTATTTTTTAATTACTGAGATTTATTTATTATTTAGTTAGATTGCAATATTTGTTAAAAATACAATTATTCCATTAATCTATGAATTTATTTTTGATTTCTTAATTAAAGTTCATTTAGTTTCTTTTTTTAGGGTTTTTATCTTCTTAGTATGTGAAAATATTTCCATAGCATTTCCATTTAGAAGTAAAAAATTCTTTTTTTGCTTTATTTTTTTAAACTTTCACAATTTAGACTTGAAGTTTTTCCAAAGTCGTTTCACTGCTTCATGAAGATTAGTAACTTGTTAGTTTATTCTTCCAGATATAATTTGTGCTTCTTACATACTGAGTTAGCCCTTTTAGGCCTACATATTTCTTAATAAAATCTGGAGAAAATTTGTTAGAACTTGTCTGAAATAAAGGATCCTAATGCTTAATCAGCATTGTATTAGATGTTATTTTTGATAAATTCATTTTAACTTCAAGATTATCTTAATCTATCTAAAAGAATTCTAGATAAGTTTGCAGGAAAGATTCTAAATATTTTTGACGATTTATTGCATCTTATAACCTATTTATTTTATATTTCCTCGAATTCTTGCACATTTTCAATTAATCTCACATAAAATTAAGTTTTGTTTTATAAATTAATTTGCAGGAAAAAATTTTATTTTTAAGCTATAATATCATATTATCACTGTTTATCTTATAAAAGAATTGTTTTAAGAATTAAGCTTTTATATTTAAATATCTAGCTATTTTCAGTTGATATCATACTTTATAAATAAATATAATTACAATATTTAAAATATTAATTAAATAGATAAATGAATAATAAATAATGACTATTTAATTAGAAAATAAATATTAAAACATTTTAATTTAATTTCTTGATAAGATCTTTTAAATTTAAATAAGTGCTTAATCTTATAAAAATCCTATTTATTAAACCACTTTAAATGCTTTTATGTTTATGAATATTTAGTATCTTAAACTAAAAAATACTATATTATATAATAAATCAAACATTTATTAAAGGAATGTGAAATTATAAATTATAATTTAGTTGTCTAATAATTTAGCATATAGCAAAAATAGCTCAATTTTAAGGTTATTTATGAAATTGTGTACTATTAGCATTATCGGCTTAGTAGAAACTTGCTTTTATTATGCTATATATGTTTCTTTCTATATTGTACGAAATATTTGCCAATTTTTATAGATATAATTATAATAGTTATTAAATTACACTTTGTATATTATTTTAATTAATACAAAAGATTAAAGCTTTTCTTTTAACCTTTTTTGATATAATGAAAACTATATTGATTTCTTAATTATTTACACTTTCATTTTGGTAATTCGTATTATTTAATATTAGAATATAATTTTATTCTTATTTTAGATGGAATATAAGATAATTTACAAGAAAGTGAAAATTTTTATTATTTTGCATATATTCAAATTATTTTATAGTTTACTAGCAAATGTTTTTTATATAATTAACAATCAATCAATTTTTTCAAAAGCTTCCAACTTTATTAAAATAGCTTCATTAGAAAATTCAAATTTTAAGATTAATAAACAAAATCAATTTTCTATATACATAGTAGATATATTCAAGTTGCTTAAAATCAGAAAGCTTATCTTTAAAGCTATTCCTTTTAATATTACGAAATGAGAAAAAATATTTAATATAGCAATTTTTCTTAAAAAATCGTTTTTCTCTTTTAAATTAACATCTTTTCGCAAACTAAAAATAGATAGTTAGCCGTAGTAAGTTCTTTTCAAAACTCTTTTACTCATCTTTTCGATTTTTAATATTTTTCTAATTATTATAATAAAGCAGAATATTTTTAAACTTGATTAATAAATTTTTGTTTCTATATTTTATATAGTTAGGTTAGATATATTATTTAGATCCTTGTTAATTACTTTTTTTATATTCTTTGTAAATTGGCCTAAAATTTATTATTACAGATGCATTGTACCTCATTTTTTCTATTTGATTGATCATATTTTTATAAATGGATTTTTAAATTCCTTTTAGATTAGTTATTTTAAAAATTCGCAATATCTATTAAAAAGGTAGTTTTAAGCCCTTTTATAGAAAATTTTTTACTGATTTTGTTTCTTCCTAAAATTGTCATTTATTTTTTTATCTTTACTTCTTAAAAGTAATTTAAAAAACTTTTCAAATCTTTTAAAATTCTATCTCTTTAAGAAAAGGATTTATCCATCCCGAAAATCTTTTGTAGCGTATAACTCAGAGCGAAAAAAGGATAATATTTTCACGATTTCATTATTTATTTTATTATATCTCCTTTTTTCTTGAGATCCTTTTCTTTTAAGTAAATTCTTACAACATTAAAAATTTTGAAAGCGAATTTTTTCATTTACTCGAAAAGAATTTCAAAATTAAAAATTTTATTTTTTCCAAAATATAAACAATAATTTTTTTATCATTTCAAAAATAATTTACCTTATCAAAGTTTTTTTCTTTAAATAAAAAAACAAATAAATTCTCTTTCAAATTCTTCAAATCAAAAAATTTTCCTAACAAAAATTTTTTATTTTTACAAAATACCATTTTGACAAAAAAGATTTCCAAATTTTATTTCCAAAAAGATTTTTGATAACTATTTACAAAATTATTTTAGAAACATTTTTCAAAGAAATTTTAAAAATTTTTTTAAAATCCACTTTCAAAATTTTTAATTCAATTTTAAAATTTTTTATTCCGAAATAAAAAAATTTATTCCTATTTAGATTTATTTATCCCGAAATAATTAAATTTATTCCGTTCCAAAAATATTTGGTAGTGTAAAACGCTGAGCGAAAAAACAAATATTTAATTTTTCATTAAATTCATGCTCTAAACCTGAAAGATAAATAAAAAAATTTACCATCATTAAATTTTTTCCCAATCGGAAACGAAAAATGTAAAACTTAAATATTAAAATTTTATAATAAAATAAATAATAAATAATAAATAATAATTAATACCAATTAAAAATAATTAATAATAATTAATAATATTAAATAATAATAAATATTAATAATTAATAAAATTACAAATAATCAAAAATAAAATTTAATTTAAATTAAAATAAAATAAAACTTTTGTTATTTTATTTTATCTTAAGAAACACTTGTTAAACCATGCTCAATATCCAATCTGTTACTACTTGAAAGCTTGAATATTTTCTAAATATCAATCATGCATTTTTGTTGTAATTGATTATTTTATTTTATTCAGAAAAAAATTAAAATTTAGAAGCTATTTCATTCTAGTTCGTAAGTGATAGTCTTGAATCTTTTAATTAATAAACTTAAATTTAAGATTTAAGACTCTTTTCTTGTAATTTTATATTGCTTATCACTTTCTTTATGTTTATTTAAATCCTTTCTTATTACTACTAAAAACTGTATTCTTTTTAAATCTTATGACTAAAGTCAACTAGACTAGAATTTCTTGTGACATTAATATTAGTTTTAAGTAACTAATATTAGCTAATATAATACTTATATTATCTCATGCTTATTACAAAGAAACATATTATGTTAAGTTTACTCTTTCTATTAATTCAGAAAATAATAATAGAAGATATTAAAAATATGCTTTCTTTCTTAAAAAGCTGATAATTTTGTTAATATAAAACAACTAATTTGAATAAAGAGAGTATTAATAGTGATAACTATGTTTTTTAGATTTGTATATAATAATAGAATTAAGTTTTAATCTTTAAATAATCTAGAATAATTTAGGTATTATTAATTTGATAATTACAAAAATAACATAAATAATGAATATAATATTAGTTTGCTATAAAAAGAGAAAGTTATCTAAATGTATTAATTATAACTAATCTAATATCTTTATAAATTAAAGAGAAACTAATTAATAACTAATAAAGCTAAAAGGATAAAATATTAAGTATTTAATAGACATAATTAAACATATTAAAGCTTATTTTAATAATAAAATTAAATATTACTATTTAATTATTGTAAGATAAAATTAGTGATACACCATTTATAGTTAGTTTAAATATTTACTTTCTACTACTTATATTTATTACATCTATATAACTTACTTAGAATCAACATTAAAATTAATTATATTACTTTATTATTTTAAGACACACCTTTATAAATAAAAAGCTTTAATTAAATAGTAGTAAGAAAGTGGGCAATTAAAAGAGTTTATCTTATAGATTCTAAAAATAATTTTGTTTTAAGTAATTTGATGTTTTTTAATATTTATTCAAACTAATTAATAAGAAACTTATTTTATTTAATTAGTAAAAACTTAAATAAATCATTTTTTTGATTAAATGTAAGTGAAAAATAATAATTAATAACAGTAGATTTAAAAAAATAGTAATATTTTATTTATAATTTAAAAGGGTTTATAAAGAAATAAGGTTTTCTTATTAAGAGTTTTTGATTTAAAGCACAAATAAGTTGTAACTAATAAATGCAAATTAAATTTATTATAATAAGGATAGAAATTCTTCATTATAATACTTTTGAAATAATAATTTATCCTTTTATTTAAAAGTAAAAAGATATAAAATAATTAAAATTGTAAAAGCTTGTGCACTATTAGTTTAATATATCGTCTATTTTTAAGACAAAAATAGAATTTTAAAATCAATGTTTAAGAAATAAGATACTTATAAGTATGCTTAATAAATAATTTAATTGTTTAAATTGTATTGAAATTGAGTCAGTAAAATTTATTGAGTTATTTTAATTAAATATTTATTGAAGTAAGTTATAAAAATTAAAATGGAGAAAAAATAAATGGATATAAAAGAAAAGCAATTTACTAAAAGTATTTTTTTAAGAAAACTCTTAAGAGCGAGAAACCACATTTTAGGATAAGTATCTCTACTTCATTTTAAATATGAAATTCTGCCCAACTTATGCTACTAAAAGTTAATAAAAAAGATCAGTTATGACCAAAGTAAAGGTATTTCTTTAATATTTTTTAGACTAAGTCCTCACTGGTCACTCTTCACTTGTTTTCTCTGTCGCCATATCAAGTGACCTGAATTGAATTGTATCAGGTTCAGTATATCCTGAAAATTCGATAAAGATCTGGAATTTCCAGACAGGTGCTCCAAAGAACTATAACAGGACATACTAATGCAGTTATATCGGTAGTAATCTCTCTTGGCTCTAACTACATCGTATCAGCATCTCATGACAATACTATAAAGATCTGAAACTCGTAAACTGGTGCTCTCCAAAGAACTATAACAGGACATACTTCTACAGTTTTATCGGTAGTAATCTCCCCTGACTCTAGCTATATCGTATCAGGATCTGATGACACAACTATAAAGATCTGAAATTTCCACAATGGTGCTCTCCTAAGAACTATAACAGGACATACTTCTACTGTTTGATCGGTAGTAATCTCCCCTGACTCTAGATATATTATATCGGGATCTTCTGATACAACTATAAAGATTTGGGATTTCTAGACAGGTCAGCTTGTACGAAATCTTACTGGGCATTCAGGCTGAGTTTCATCGGTAATAATGTCTAAGAATAATAGGTATATAATATCTGGTTCTCGGGACAATACAATTAAGATATGGGACTTCTCTTCTGGTTAGTGTATTCGTACTCTTTAAGGTCATGCAAGAGGTGTACGTAGTATTCAGTTAAGTGTTGATTCAAGTGTAATATTTTCTGGTTCTGATGACAGAACAATCAAGATCTGGAGCTTTGATAAGGGTAAGTGTATATAGACTTTGTAAGGGCATACATCATATATAAATTCTATAGCATTGAGTGTTGATAATAGATGGTTGATATCGGGAGGACAGGACAAGACGATAAGAAAATGGAGGGTTTCGAGTTGAGTAACTTGCTATTTGACTTAATTTAATTTTACGATTAAAGATATAAGATATTGGTAATGCATTTAAATGAATGTTTAATGGTAATAATGCTTTTTGTTATATGAAGTGTTTGCTTTATATATTTATTTAAAATTTGTTATATTCTTAAATATTCTTGGCTTATAAAAAGGTTGAGTAATATAGGTTATAGAAATTAGTGAGGTATGTTGATTTAAAGTGGTAATGTTTAAAAATATTTTAAATATAATTTTGTTAAATGAAGTCGGTTAATAAGTTTAAGTTTAATTTATTCTATAAAATTTTATATATTTATTTTTAGATTTTGTAAAAATTTAAAGTTAAGTAAAAATGTAAATTATTTTTGTGGAGCAGTTAAAATATTATTTATAAGGTTAAAGTTAGTATATAATCTTGATTATTAATTAAAAATTTTAATTAATTATTTTAATTTAAATTTTATTTTTGATTATTTGTAATTTTATTAATTATTAATATTAATTATTATTTAATATTATTAATTATTATTAATTATTATTAATTATTTTTAATTGGTATTAATTATTATTTATTATTTATTTTATTATAAAATTTTAATAAAAATGGATGATTTCTAAATATCGCAGGATTATAATCATGACGACTCTTCTTTATCTAAAAATAAAGAAGCTGCCATCTTATGAAATGAGCATAGGCAGATGCTCGACTACTTTCTAAAAAGTGACCCTAATTCATTTCAAATCAAATCCGTAAAGAAGATAATTAACTTGTTAAGAGCTTTACTAAATATCTGTAGTTAATCTCCAGTTAACAAGTTCCTTCGTATTCCGTTAAAATTACTTCGAAATTCCCTAAAAAGTGGAAATTAGCTATCAAGAATTCTAAAGATTGAGAAATATACTTATAGATAAAAAAAATAGTTTGGTACCTCAGTCTCACCAATCGTATCAAAAATATCCTTTTTATAGTAAGATACTTTGGATATTATATTATCTAACCAGTTTTAAGCAGGAAATAATACTATGGATATTTAAGATACTCTTTTAATTAAAAAATAAAATAAACGCTTTTGAATTAAGTAAAAAAGCTTCAGACATAAATAAAAAACTTAACAGATAATAACATTTCTTTAGAAAAATAAAAAAATATTCTTGCACAAATTAATCAAAACAATTAAGACATGATTAACTCATATGAAGCAATCTATGAGCAGTACAAGATTTATATAAATAAAATTAATAAGAAAATTAAGGATATCAAATAATTTATATATATCATACTTAATAGTTACTTTAAGAAGTTTATAAATAAAGGAATAATACTAGAGAGATGGAAATTTAAACAGACTTTTTAAACTAATAATTTGAATAAACTTATTTTAATCAATAAATGACTTAAACTGAGTTAGTTGAAAATCATAAATCGATATAAACAAATTTGTAATTCAATGAAATATTTACTTATTAATAAATTAACTATCTGCAATGCTTAATTGAGTTATATTAATATCAACAATAATAATCAGACCAAATATAATGAGAACTTTAATAAGTTTATTAGCTAAAGAATAAGACTGAAGTCAAATTAAAAAATTAGTAATTTTAAAATCAATAATACAATAAACAGTGCTAGGAGTTATAAAATTAAATCTTATTTTTTTAGTTAAGAATTAGAGAATCAATAACAATATAATTCTGAACAGATCAGGATATTACAACCACAGCAGTAATAAAAAGAATAAATCCTGTAAGGATTTTTAACATAAAAATAAAATGAAATTGAAAACATAACAAGCTTTTATACTAAGCAACTATAAAAATATTAAAAAATATATTTTGAAATGTAAACATAAACAGAAACAAATTAAACCAAAATTAATTAAACTTAAACAGATGTTATAGGATAGGATAAGCAAATTTAAGTAAAAATCCAGTGCTTAGATATATCATCTAACACAATAAAAGTTGATCAATTAGACCAATTTTGCCAAGTGAATTTATAAGAAAAGAATTATATAAAACTCTAGTAATCCTATCATTAGTTAAATATAGATTTCATATGTAACAATTAAAAGTAAGAGGAAAATCTGAGAAAATAATAAGAAATTAATAAAATGTTAATGAATGGATTATTTAGCCTTAAAGCTAAACATTAATCAAAAGATTAATAGAACTAGACAGATTTCAATAAAATTGAAAACTAAAAATGTTCAGTTGCTAAAAAATCAAACCTTCTTAAAAGAAAATAGGAAAAAGATTATATTTAAATTCCAGTAGCTAAACGTAGTATTAAATATAGAGATCAAAAAGAAAGTGAAAAAAATAATGCAATCCTTAAATTTTAAATCGCCTTTACTCAAGGAATTTATATTATAGGGTTCTTGAAGAAAAACACAGTATGAAATGAGTAATATTTAAGGCAAGTATGTGACAATAAATTAAGAATTAACCTTTGGAACTATTGATAGTATTAAAAAAAACCAAAATATTTGTGGATCAAAAGCTGTTATAAAAATATAATAAATAAGTAATTTTTATAATTATCTAATTCTCTCTTCAGCATCCGGAATATGGTAAAAAATTTGTAAATGTTGATTATGATTAACAAGGGAATAAAAATATTTGTATTTACGAAAATGGACTTCCAGCTGGATCAAAAGAAGTAATAAAGATAATAATTAATATAAATATAGAACTCGAATCAAGATTGGACATGTTAACATTAATGGAATAGCAGGAAAACAGTTAATGATTGAAGAATTTATCAAAAGTAATGACATAGACATCTTCTCAATTAATGAAACATGACAAAAGTAAGATTTTCCTCCTATACTAATAAAAGGATATAGGACAAACTTTAGAAATGCAGATAAAGGAGGAGGTGTAAGCTTGATTATTAGAGATGAAATCAATAGTACTGAATCTAGAGTAAATATAGAAACCTAAAATCGATTTGTTTCAGTCAAAATGGAAAATATATTAATCACATCTTGCTATATGCCTGACAATAATAAAAGTAGTCTTATTAAAGATTAAGCTTATGATTATATTAATACATATATTGGATAATTTCCAAATAATCCTCATATATTGATAGGAGACTTCAATGCTCTATTATAAAATTACGGAAATAATACTTAAAACGATTATGACAACACATCTAGATTTTAAGAATTCTTGCAATAAAATGATCTTCAAATAGTTAATAATACGATTAGTAATACATGCATACACAAAGGAACTAGAAAATTGTACTGTAATGACTATATTTTAATTAGTAGTCATTTAAATAATAATTAATTTGTAAATTTTTAGGTTCACAATGGCTGCTTAAAAAACTGATCACATTCCAATTACAGTTAACTTTTTGTTTAATACAAAATATTATGATGATGAAAAAATAATTTAGAGAAAATATAAAATTAATCGTTTGTAAGATCCAATTGATAGATAAAGATATTAACAATCATTTATACAAACTTGTAATGATTACTTTCAAATAGATAGAAATAATTTAGAGGAATAGTACATGTACATTAGCAGAAATATTCAAGAAAACGCAGATTCAGTTCTAGGATCATTTATTCCTGATCTTAAATACAACAAACTTCCTCAAGATCTTGCAAGAAAGTATATAGATGCGAAAAGAGCTAACTAAGAGTATAAAGAAACTCAAATTTATTTTGGAAGAATTAATTAAAGAGTCCTTAATCTTCAGAAATCAGCTAATAAACTTTGAAATAAATATAAATATCATCTATGAAAATGGTTAAAAGATAAAGCAAAGAAGAAATTTCTAAATCTTAATGAAGAACCAAAAATTATGTTTTAACAAGCGAAAAAGATTCTGAACCCAAAAATAAGAAACAAAATGAATTTTAATTAAGAGCTTAAAAACCAATTCGTTGATTCATGAGAGAATTTTGTTTTTAATAAGCATTAAAATCTTACTTAATAGTAGCTTGACAATAGTAACAAAAAATTTTAATCTAGTTTATTGAAATATTAAAGAAATTTAAGAGTAAATACCTTCCTATTTACAAGAATTCCAATTCTTTACGATTTAAGAAATTTAGGAAATTATTTAATAAATCCCTAATGGAAAAAACAGCTGATCCAGATGGCATAAAGGGAGAATTATTGAAGTATGGAGGTTATTATCTTATTTTGATTCTTCATTCTTTCTTGAATAATATGCTGAGGTTAGGTAGAATACCTGAAGAACTTAATACGTCAATCATTATTCCTATATTTAAAAAGGAAGCAAAGATGACTGGAAAAATTGGATACCTATTTCTTTGATGAACTCTATACTAAAAATATATGATAAAGCTTTAATTAAAAGGTTATATGACTAAATATATAAAAGAAACTTAATTCATGAAAGCTAGATGGGATTCATGAATAAACTACTATGCAAATTTGGACAATATAGTAAATAATAGAATCCTATCGCAAATAAGCAAAAGGGAAGACAAAAATCCTTGCCACACTAATAGATGGAGAGAAAATGTTTGATACTATAGATAGAAGATTGCTTTTCGATTAACTCAGGAGAGTCAAGTTCCTTTAGGACTTATAAATGCCCTTGAATCTTTCTATAAAAACATAAATTCCTCCTTTCTTATAGATGGAACCTTATCTAGGAAGATAAAATACAATAATGGAGTTATATAAGGTAGCTCACATGGTCCAGTGCTTGCTTTGCTGTACTATGATATTGTAATCAGATATTTAGAAAGTAAAAGTAACATAATAGGATTCAAATGTAATACTATTGGCAGAAGCTTCGCATTAGATGATGGGCAGATGATTTAATTCTCCTTTCCAAATCTGAAAAGTCCATGCAGATTTTAATAAATGAAACATAAAAAAGTATTCGAATGAACTTAATTGAATATTAATACTTCAAAATGCGAAGCTATTTAATTCTTAAAAAAGAATCAAAAAGAAGTTAAGTTAAACTTAAAAATAAAAGGCAATCCAATTATTTAAAAGTAATAAGTAACATATTTAGGAGTAATTCTTCATCAAAAAAGGATCTAATTGAGCACTACAAATCGGTTTCATCTAATTATCTGTCTGCTATGAAGAAAGTAGTATATACATTATCAAGATATAAAAATGTGACACCTTGACATTTTAAGACTTTGTGCCGGATGTTCATGCTCCCTAAAGTTGAATACGGAGGAGAATTAATACCTTGAGCAGTCTAAAATGGAGCAACTGGAACACTAAATAAAATTGACAAAAGTATGAGATTAATAGCAAGGAAAGCCTTCTAAGCACCTGAAAACACTTTTAATGAGTCCTGTTATATAGATCTTAACTGAATGCCATTTAAAGATATTATGGTTTTGAGGTTTTTTAGATTTTTTTTATAAAATACGATAAGAAAGTATTAACCTTCCATAATCAACATTAGGGACTCTCTTTATGAATAATTGATAGGAAGGATATTAATATAGAGACTAATTAACAAGATTATCTGAATACTACGAAATTGACTTTAATAATTAGGAACATAATAGTAGCTTAACTACCTTTACGAAATATTTAAAGAACTAGATTCAACATAAATTCTATAAAATAACTTAGTAAAGACTTAAATGTATGCCAACTGCGAAGATTTTTATAGAATAATTTTGTAACTAACGATAATTCCCAGAAATTACCTATCCGAAAACTAAATAAATAATATAGAAAAGAAATAATCAGTATATGCAAACTCAGAACTTAAAGCTACAACTTTCGAAAAGATCTTCAAGACAGACATTATCCTATCGAGAATCCTCATTGCATCTGTGGAGAATTGGAAAAGTTCCAACATACTATGGATTGCAATTGTTACATAGATATAAGAGAATGGCTAAAAACAAAGATTGAATAAGGTGATATAGGAAGATTAATAACCTATGATTAAAATTATATCAACTAATTCCCAAAAAACAAGATAGAATACATAGACTTACAAATAAAAATTTTCCACAGGATGCTGCTCAAAAGGAGATTGGAACTATTCGAAATGGAAGAATAATGATTGGAAAGTCCTGAATCTAAGGAATAGGAAGTAAAAAATCAAGAAAATAGTGAAGAGAACGAGGAAGAAAAAGAATAATAAGAAGAGCTAAAAGAATAAGTGGAAGAATAGAAGGAAAAAATTGATAACTAAGATGATTAAGCTGAAGAATAAGATGAAGATGAAAGCGGGAGATGAAAAACTTATTAATAATTCTAAAGCATCTTTAATTGAAAGAAGTAATTCTAACAATTAAAGATGTCACCAGACTATTTTAGTTTAGTTTAAGTTTAAAACAATTCTTTTATAAGATAAACAGTAATAATATGATATTATAGCTTAAAAAGAAATTTTTTTCTGCAAATTGATTTACAAACAAAACTTAATTTTATGTGAGATTAATTGAAAATGTGCAAGAATTTGAGGAAATATAAAATAAATAGGTTATAAGTTGCAATATATCGTCAAAAATATTTAGAATATTTTCTACAGACTTATCTAGAATTCTTTTAGGTAGATATAGATTCTTGAAGTTTAATATGAATTTATCAAAAATAACATCTAATACAATGCTGGTTAAACATTAGGATCCTTTATTCCAGACTCAAGTTATAGCAAATTTCCTCAAGATTTTACTAAGAAAATGTAGGTCTAAAAGGGCTAACTCAGTATATAAAGAAGCACACATAATATCTGGAAGAATAAATAAATAAGTAACTAATCTTCATGAAAAAGTGAAACGACATTTTGAATGACTTCAAGTCTAATTTGTAAAAAAATAAAGCAAAAAAGAAACTTTTACTTCTAAATGGAGATGCTAAAGAAATATTTTCACTTACTAAGAAAATTAAAAAGCCTAAAAAATAAATTAAATGAACTTTAATTAAGAAATCAAAAATAAATCCATTGATTAATGGAAGAATTGCATTTTTAACAAACATTCTAATCTAACTAAATAATAAATAAATCTTAGTAATTAAAAAATAGATAAAATATAAGATAGTATTTAAGAAATTAAAGATTATCAACTCTCATATTTATAAGGATTTTGTCTTTTTGCCATACAATAAATACAAGAAATTATAATTGAAATTACGAATGGAAAAGCAGCTGGTCCAGACAGAATAAAAAGTGAACTTCTGAAATATGGTGGATAATATTTGTTAATAATTTTTCACTCTTTTTTGAATAATATGTTAAGATTTGGAAGAATCCCTTAGGAATTAAATACATTGTCGGTAATTCCAATATTTAAAAAAGGAAATAAAGATGACTGGAAAAACTGACAACCTATTTCTCTTATTAATACTATTCTAAAACTATATGATAAAGCTTTAACAAAAAGACTATACAATCTGATTTATTAGAGAAATTTGATTCGTTCTTCATAAATAGGATTTATAAAAATCAGATAAAAAACTAAATAAATTTGAATAATAAAACAAATAATTGATAACTATCGGAAACGTGCTAAAGATAAGACTAAATTGATAGCAAAACTGATAGATGTTGAAAAAATGTTTGACTCAATAGAAAGAAGACTTTTTTAAAATTAATTTAAGAGAGTTAAACTACCATTTGGACTAATAAAAACCTTAGATTTGTTTTACAAAAAGCTAAATTCTTCATTTAAAATAGAGGAAAGAACATCAGAACATTATAATACAACAATAGAGTTATGTAAGAAAAGTCACATGGACCATATGACGTAGTAATTAGATATTTGGAAAGTAAAAGTACCTAATTAGGATTCAAATGCCAGGGTTGGAGTATTAGCTTCGCATGTAGATGATGAGCAGATGATTTGATTTTTCTTTCCAAAACTACAAAGTAGATGAAGGAGTTAATAAATGAAACAAGTAAGCATTTTACATAAACGCACTTAAAGATCAATGGTATCAAATCTGAATGCATCTAAATTTTAAAGAAACATTATAAATAATAAAATTTAAATTTATGATTAGATAATTAACTAATTATTTAAAAGGAAAAAGTAACATGTTTAAATGTAATGCTACATTAGAAGAAGAATTTTAATTCTCATTGCAGAGAAGTCGCGATCAAGTATATAGTTGCAATGAAAAAGCTGTTTTTTAACTTATGAGATATAAGAATGTGACTCCTCGACATTTTAAAACTTTATGCAGATTTTTTACACTATCTAAAGCAGAATATGGAGGAAAGCTAGTACCATGGTGTATTCAGAAAGGAAAAACATGAGTTTTGAATAGAATTGAATCAAGTATGAGAATGATTTAAAGAAAAGCACTTTAATTAGCAACTTCAACATTAATAAGTTATGCTTCATAGATTTAAACTGGTTATCTTTCAAACACATTATGGCAATAAAATTTTTTAAACTCTATTATAAAATGAAATAAGAAAATATTGATTTTCCAACATCGACAATAGGCTCTCTTTTCATTACCAACTGAAAAAAAGGATTTCAATGCTATGATAAAGTTTACCAATTATCAGACCTCTATAGTATCGCACTGTAGAATTCCAAGATTAGTACAAATTAAAAAATTTTTATTAAATATATAAGAGACAAAATACAATAATATTTCTATAATACAGCTACTCAAAAATTTAAGAGAATGAAAAAAGCTAAAATATATACTAAGCAGTTAAGTAATCTTAACTTAACCAATTTCTAGTAATTACTTACACTAAGTTGAACAAATAATTTAGACAAGAAATTATCAGTATATATAAACTTAGAACCCAATCTTATAATTTTCGAAAAGATCTTTAAGATCTTCATTATCCTATTGATAATCCCTACTGTATGTGTGGAGAGTATGGTACATTTTAGCACATTTTTAAATGCATATACTATTCCAATATAAGAGATTGACTATCGTAAAAGATTGGGAATTATGACTTAAGCGCTTTATAATATATGATTAAGGACTCATTAACTTCTCTCCAAAGTCTTATTTTGGATATTTAGATTTATAAATAAAAGTATAAGAAACTTATATCAAGAATATTAGAATTATTAGAAATGGAAAAAGTAAAAAAGGAAGACATAAAAGAGAGATTATAACAAGAGTAATTAAAAATTGATGAGATTAAGATTATAATTAAAAAGCATTAAAAACATTTACTAATGTCTATAAATAAAGGAAGCAATTCATGCAGTTATAGATATCAAAAAATTATTTAATTTAAAATTTAAATAAACAGTTTCATACAATAACTCTTTTATTAAAGTGATATATTATTACTAAATAGCTTTAATTTATACCATTTATTTTTATAAATAAATATTAAAATTTAAATTCTAAAAACTATTTAAATTGCTAATGAAGCCATTTAAAGAATTCTTTATTTAACTATAATTAATAAAACATGAAGAATATAAAGGAAGAAATATTTTAAAGGAATTTAAGTTCAAAATAAACTAAAGGAAATTTTAACTTTATTGCTTTAATAATATAAAATTCTAAATGATAGCAAAATATAGTTTAAAATAGTCCTTTATAATAGTAAGATATTAATATTAAAAATATTATCTAAAATAATTAAATAATTATATGCTTAGCTAGAATTAATTATCTTTTATCAATTTAAAAATAATAAAGAGGATGCTTTTCATAATTTTGATATGAGTTTTAAATAATTGGTTAACAATAAGTATTTGATTACTAGATTGTAAAAATATAAAAATTCTCATTTGATAATTAATGTTTACAATAATTAAAACAATAATTTAGTGAATTAAAAAGTAAATATAGTTAAACATATCTTTAGAGATAACTGTATAAAATAAAATTAATAAAGAATTATCAATAATTATAAATTTAATTAATGTACAATTTTTAGTTCTAAGTAATATAAGTAATTATAATAATAATCTTAACTAACTTTTATTATATTTTAAAGTTAATTATAAACTATTAATTTATATATCAATTTAATTAAACTTATTATAATTATAATTATGTTAAATTAATTATTTTATCATTGTCAGTTAAAGAAATTTAAATATAAGCCATTATTATTAATTTGCTAATAATAAGAAAATTATACTTGCATAAAATATTTAACTATAATTAAATTACTTTATTTCTTTTATTTAAAAATATATTTTAACTAAAACTATCCTTTAAAATTATAAATGCTAAAAGATTAACTTTTATTTATCCTATCATTTTTATTATTTATATATATATCAAGCTATTTAATTATATTAGAAAATTCCCATATTTTAGCTTAAAATAATAAAATAAATGATAATTATTAAAATAATTAATTTTAGTTTTTTAAAATTAATAATTAAAAAATCCTATTCAATATTTAAAAGTTTAAATAATAAGTCTTAATAATAAACTATAAGAGTTTAAATATTTTAAATATTGAGACATAATTGTGTAATTATTGGCATTTAACCATGTGCTAAATTAACTTTTACTTACTCAAATTTCTTTTACTCTTTATCTCAAAGCTCTTCACACTTCCTTTAAAACTGAAATTCTTACTTCTTTTACGCTAAATTTAAAAGTTTATATATTTCATTCATGGTTCTCTTTCACTCTATCTTGATAAATAATTTTTTAGCTCATTAAATCTGTTTATGGGTTTTTAATATAATCTATTTTTCTCTTCACTCTAGTTCTTAATAATCTTTAATGATTTTCTAAATATTATTGATGAAATATTTTTATGTTCTTATCTAATTTAATTATCTTATCTTTTGTAAACTATTTATTAATATAGTTTTAGCCATATAAAACAAGTTTTTTACACTATTTTCATTAATTATTTTAAGTTTATTAAAAATTTTTAAAATATCTGTAAAAAAGATTACCTTTGAAAATGCGCTCAAATGTATCAAATTCCTATCTACTTAAGCAAAGTTTATTGAATTGAGTTTTGATATATCAATGATTCCGTTCATATTTAAAATTATAAGTATAAGTAATTAGTTTTTAGATTGAAATAGTTTCTTAAATTAGATGTCTATTGTATTTAGCGTATATTATTAAAGAGAAAATTTTTTATGTATCTTTTATTAATTTAGCAAATCATTTTACTGTTTACATGACTGCATTTCTTTAAAGGCATTCTTAGAATAAATTTTTTTATTTAAATAATGTTATGTTTATCAAACTCTTTGAAATAATCAATTATAATATCTATTTGCAAATATTCATAAGTAAGCAAGGTTTTGATTATCTTGACAACCCTTAATTTTTAATAAATAGATATCTTACTTCAGATTTATTTCTTTGCTCTGATTTTGAGAATAAATATTAAATGGTGTAATTTTTATCTTTTTACTAAGTAGAACTATTTTTGCTAAATTGGAGCTATCATTGCTGATATTATAATGAAAGGTAAAAATCAACTATTATTCCCAACACTAGTGCAATATTTAATGATTTATAGATAGCTAATCTAAATCTTTCTCTTACACATGTTGTTCTTAAATTTAACTAAAAAAGTCTTGATACATCTTTTCATTGTTGGAATTACTTCCTTCAATTTAAGATGTTATAATTTTTTTTAAAGTTTTTCAACTCAAACACTTTCTATTTCATCTTCTTCTTCAGCTTTATTATCTTCTTCATCAGTTTATTTATTCTAATCTTCCACTTGCTCATCTTTTTCTTCTAGTTCTTTTCCTTCCTAATTTTCATTATTCTCTTCATCTTTATCTTGCTCTTTCGCTTCTTTACCCTTAGTCTCAGAACTTTCTTATTATAAGTTTTTTCTAATTCGAATAATTCTAATCTCCTTTTAAGTAACATCCTATGGAAAATTTTAAGTTGCAGATCAATGTATTCTAATTTGTTTTTTGGAAATTAATTGATATAATTTGGTCATATGTTATTAATTTTCTAATGTCGCATTTTCCAATTTTTGCTATTTAACCATCCTCGCATATCTATATAGCAATCGCATTCCAGAATATGTTCAAATTAATCAAATCTCCACACATAGAATGAGAATTTTCAACTAAATAATTTCTGTCTTAAAGATCCTTGCGAAAGTTGTAACTTTAGGTTCTGAGTTTGTATATACTAATTATTTCTTTTCGATACTATTTATTTAGTTTTGGATAGGTAATTTACGGGAATTATTATTATTATTCTAATTATTCTATAAATAACTTTGTAGTGGACATCCTTTTTAGTCTTTTAATAGTTACTTCATAAAATTAATGTTGAATCTTACTTTTAATATATTTTGTAAAAGTATTAAAGCTACTATTATATTCCTAATTATTAATATCTATTTCGTAACATTCAGATAGTCTTGTTACTTAATCTCTATATTAATATCCTTCTTACCAATTGTTCTTAAAAAGGGAATTACTTATTAATTAATTCTTCCAAACTACGCGTGAGTTTCTTTATATACTTGATTAGCTCTTTTAACTTCAATATACTTCATTATGAGGTCTTTTGTAAGTTTATTATAGTTAGGGTCTGGAATAAATGAACCTAATATTACATCTGCATTATATTATATATTGCGTTTAATACATTAGTATTAATCCTCTAAATTATTCCTATCAGATTAAATAAATTCATTATAAGTTTCAAAAAAAGATTCTTAATATTTTTATCTGTCAATAGGGTCTTGTAGCCTGCTAATTTTATATTTTCTTTAGGTAGTTATGTCCTAATAGAGAATTGTGTTGAAGAGAAAATTTACCGTAATTGGTATGTGATCAGTAAATAGTTAGTTATAATGAACCTAGAAGTTTTCAAATTGATTAATATTCAGGTGATTGTTTATTACAATAGTCATTGCAATACATAAAATATGCTCCTTTATGTATGCAAGTGTTGCTGTTCATATTATTTACTATTTCAAGATACTTCTGAATAAGAAATTCCTAGAATCTGTTTGTATTATCATGGTCATTATTAGGATTATCTCCATAATCTTATAGGGGAGCATTGAAATCTCCCATTTGAATATGTGGTTATTTGGGAATTGATTAAGTAGCAAATTTATGTAGTCATATGCTTGGTCTTTTATGTTCTCATTTTCGCTATTATCTGGCATGTAACTGGACGTAATAAATATATTATCTAGTTTGGCTATGATAAATCGATTCTAGGATACATCAATTATATTAGTTTCTTCAGTGCTAGTGAGTTCTTCTTTAATAACTAGATATACACCTCCTCCTTTTCCTGAATTTTTGTAATAAGTCCTATAACCTTATATTAATATTGGATGGAAATCTTGTTTTTATCAAGTTTCATTAATTGAAAAAATGTCAATACTATTTCCTCTTATGAATTCTTCTATTTTATATAGTTTACTTGCTAATCCATTTATGTTGACATATCCAATCTTAATTTGATTGATGCTACTTCTTTTTTAGTGATTATCTTGATCTAAAATAATTTGTTTTCCTTGTTGATTTAGTTAAGAACCTCCTTTCCACCCAGGTTCATAAATTAAAATTTCTTTTTTTGTCCCCTCATTTCAAGATGAACCTATTTTTTTAATGTTATTTATTTTAGTCATGAAATTAAATTATAATATAGAGATATTTTCTGCTATATATCTTTAATAATCTCTTATCAATGTTAATTTTAACTACTTGACTGTCAATCTATCCTTTATCAAGTTCTTAGTCAAGTACAACGTATCTGTTTTAAATTATAGTTTAGAAATTAGTTCTTCTTCAGAAGTTAGATAACATAAAGTCTCTTAGCTATTTTGAATTAACATTGTAATTTTTTATGAAAGACTAATTTTCTTCCATTTTATTGATATGTTATTTAGTAGATGGAAAATATGGATCTGGATATTTTCTCTTTAATTAATTTATAGAATCTTATTCCAAAGAATTTGCTTGAGTATCCTATTTTAGATTTTATGAATGAGAGTTGTTGAAAATCTAAAAAGATTATTCACAGAATTTTATGGATAGAAATGTTAAATTGGAAGAAATTTACTACTTTAAAGTTTGGCTCTATTCCAGATTTTCCATTAAAATACATTTTTCTGATGCAACTTTATCAAAAGCTTTGATTTAATTGATTAGTTTATCATTTAGTTTATCATATTATTTCTACAATTTTATGTATTTAGAATAAATAAATTCGCACTAGGAAATTTAATCTAAATGTAGTAGGTCTGTTCCAGTAGCCGTATCTAAAGTCAAAATAACTGTTTGAATTTTTTAATCACTGGAATAAATTTCAACCTGTGTGTAATCATTCTATAGTTAAGGTATTTTTGTTTATGTGAAAGCATCTTTAACTTCTTGGATATACTTATTTTTTTACAAATGTAACGAACCCAATATGCTTTAATAATCCAATTCTTTAGGTTATAGATTCTATTAAAGATTATTACATAAATCCGATTTCTAAGAATATTTCTTTTCTCATTCAAATTTCAAAATTTCAAGTTATCTTTATAATATTTATACTTAATCAGTTACTTTTTAATTTTAAGATTTCAGTTATTAATTATAATTAAAAATATAGTTTAATTCAAGTTCAATATTAGTTTTTTATTATCAAACTTCTTAAAATAGTTACCAAATGTGATTTTGTCCAGAAAATTACTATTAGTAGAATGAAATTTATTATTTTAAATATTCCTATTTTGAATATAATAATGATTCTTCAGTTTATGTTTGATCCATTTCTAATTTATCTATTGCGTTTACGCTTCTTAATTTATAAAAACTCTATTGCTAGTTTAAGTTCTTTATTTAATACATTTTATTACAAAATCTGTTTAAACAGTTATCTCTTTAGAATTAACATAAGTTGTTTATTCTGATTATTCTTGAACTATTATTTACTCTTTGGATTAAAATGAAAACTAATTCCTCTCAAATTTTTATTGAAAAATGTTCTAAAGTAGTAATTAATTATGTTTTACTAAAGAAAGATATTATTTATAAGTAACATTATCTAATGAAATTGTTCAGTTTAATCTTCTACTTTAAAATTATTAATAGGTTATTTTTTATCTGTTATAATATTTAATTATTTTTCAATAGCTTTTCCTAATAATATTATAAGGCAAATTTTAGTAACTATTTTTATTTTTTTGTATTTCTAATTAATTTTATTAATATATGCTTTATAATATGCTTTTGATGATTCTTAGTTATTTATCAAGGTTTATTTTTCTAGTTCGTATTTTGTTTCTGTACTATCTAATTTTTCATTTAATAAATAGTTCTTATCTATTAGTCTTTATATATCCTATTTAAGTACTTTTATACCTAAAAAAATCTAATTTTCATTAAACGAATTATTAATTGCTTAATTTTGAATTGCATTTATCGGGCCACCATTTTATTATAGTTATTTATTTTAATTCTAAAGATCAGATAAATAGTGATACTTTGAATTAACAGAAATAATATTATTGTCTTACTTTTAACTGTTTTTATTACATTCAATTTAATCTAATTTATTACTGTTATTCAAAAATAAATCTTAAGTTTATGTACATTTTTATATTGTAAAAGGATATTTTTATTTAAATTTAATTCAGATTTGAAAGCTTATCTTAAGAGATCGGAGTGTCTTAGATAATATCTTAATTTTTCAAAGATTTTTTGGATGATCTTTTTGTATCTTCTGCGGTAATATTTTAGGCGTTTAAACTAGTTTTCTATCTATAAGTTTATTTTTCTTTCAATAGATGCCAAAATTGATGCCCACGATGAAGAGAATTTCGAAGTGATTTCAGTGGAACGTGTAAGAATTTATTTTCTAGTTTTTGACTACAGATATTTAATAATTTTCTAAATAAATCCATTATTATGTTTACTTATTTGATTTGTAGCAACTCCAATTCTTTGATTTGGAGACTTTTATGCACCTGTCTGTGTTTGATCTATCAGTTTGCAGCTTCTTAATAATCAATTAAAGAAGAGCCGCTAGTTAAAACTAGTGAATTTTAAGTATTTTCCATTTTTTTAATTTAACCTGGTGCTTATAATGAATAATCATTAAACCACAATTATACAGTTTCTTTTGTATACATGCATTAACGTTACTATCATTCATTATTTCAAGGACATTTAGCAGGAGAAATTCTTATAATCTATATGTATTATCGAATTATTTTCAGGATTGTCTACAAAACCTTATGAAAGGGTGTTGAAATCTCCCGTCAGTATATGTTGATTCTCATCAAGCTTATTTAGCAATGTGTCTAGAAGTTCATAAATTTAATCTTTGATATCTTAATTTAAAAAGTATTGCTAAAAATTTTTATATCTATCAAAACTCTAACCCTTTTTTTAATTTATCCATCCCGAAAATCTTCTGTAGTGTAAGACTTAGTCCTAAAAAATAAAGAATAATTTTTCACAATTTCATTATTTACTTTCTTTTCTCTCCTTTTTAATTGAGATCCTTTTCAACTAAGTAAATTCTTATAAAATTAAAAAATTTTATCACTAGTTTTTTCATTTACTCGAAAAGAAATGCAAATTAAAAACATTTTATATAAAAGACAAAAAAATGCATTTTTATCAAAAAAAAATAAACAATAACTTTTGTTTTTTATCATTTCAAAAAAAATTAAACTTATCAAATTTTTTTTCTTGAAATAAAAAGCAACAAAAAATAGGTTAAAATTTTTCAAATCAGAAATTTTTCCTTAAAACAAAAATAAGTTTATTTATTTTTACAAAATACCATTTTAGCAAAAAAGATTTACAAATTCTAATTATACTAACAAATTTTTTAAATTTTAATTTTTTCAAAAATCTTTTATATTTTGAATTTTTTTTGAAGATTTATTCTCTTTTAACTTTTTTCATCCCGAAATAAAAAAATTTATTACTATTCAGAATTTTTATCCCGAAATAATTAAATTTATTCCGTTCCAATAATCTATGGTAGTATAAATCGCTGAGCAAATAACAAAGTTGAAATTTTTCGAAAAAAATTTTTTAATCAAAGGAATCTATAAAAATTAGTTTTCCTAAAAAAAAACAAATTTTTTAAAAATTTTCCAACAAATATTTTCAAAAATCGCTTTCAAAAACTATTTTATAATAATATTTTTTAAACCATTTTAGAAAACTATTTTCAAAATTTTTTATTCCTATTTAGGTGTTTTTTATTCCTTTTTTGTTTTTTATTCCGAAATAAAAAAATTTATTCCTATTTAGAATTTTTTATCCCTAAGTAATTAAATTTATTCCGTCCCAGAAATCTTTGGTAGCGTAAAACGCTGATTAACAAAACAAATTTTTAATTTTCATGAAATTCATGCTCTAAACCTGAAAGATAAATAAAAAATTTACCATCAGAAAATTTTTCCCAATCTGAAACGAAAAATGTTAAACATAAAATTAAAAATTTTATAATAATAATTAATAATAATTAATAATAATTAATAATAATTAATAATAATTAATAATAATTAATAATAATTAATAATAATAATTAATAATAATTAATAATCAATAATAAATAATAAAAAAACAAAATTTAATTTAATTTAAAATAAATAAAATACTTAATTTAATTTTTTAAATTATAATCAAGATTATAAACTAACTTTAACCTTATAAATAATATTAAAACTACTTCACAAAAAAAAAAAAAATTTATACTCAACTTGAAATTTTTACAATATCTAAAAATAAATCTATAAAATTTTATAGAATGAAATAAAATTTAGACTTATTATACGTCTTCTTTTACCAAAATTATATTTTAAATATTTTTAAACATTACCACTTTAATCACATACCTCACTAATATCAATAATCTATATTACTCAACCTTTATTTTAAACCAAGAATATTTAACAATATACAACCTTTTAATAAATATAAAGCAAACACTTCATATAACAAAGAACATATTTATCATTAAGCATTCATTTAAATGCATTACCAATATCTTACATCTTTAATTGTAAAATTTAATTAAGTCAAATAGCAAGTTACTCAACTCGAAACTTTCCACTTTCTTATCGTCTTGTCAAATCCTCCCGATACTAACCATCTATTATCAACACTCAATGCTATAGATTAAATTAAATTTGTATGCCCTTACAAAGTCTATATACACTCACCTTTATCAAAGTTCCAGATCTTGATTGTTCTATCACCAGAACCAGAAAATATAATACTTGAATCAACACTTAACTGAATACTTGATACACCTCTTGCATGACCTTAAAGAGTACGAATATACTAACCAGAAGAGAAATCCCATATCTTAATAGTACTGTCCCGAGAACCAGATATTATATACCTATTATCCTTAGACACTATTACCGATCAAACTAAGTCTGAATGCCCAGTAAGATTTCGCACAAGCTAACCAGTCTAGAAATCCCAAATCTTTATAGTTGTATCACCAGATCCCGATATAATATATCTAGAGTCATAGGAGAGTACTACCGATCTAACTATATCAGTATGACCCATTAAAGTTCTTAGGAGAGCACCATTGTGGAAATTTCAGATCTTTATGGTTTCGTCATCAGATCCTGATATAATATAACTAGAGTCATAAGAGATTACTACTGATCTAACTATATCAGTATGACCCATTAAAGTTCTTAGGAGAGCACCATTGCGGAAATTTCAGATCTTTATGGTTTTTTCATCAGATCCTGATACAATGTAGTTAGAATCTGAGGAGATTACTACCGATAAAACATCTCAAGTATGTCCTGTTATAGTTCTTATGAGAACACCTGTCTGGAAATTCAAGATTTTTATAGAATTTTCAGGAATTCCTGAACCTGATACAATTCAATTTAGGTCACTTGATATGGCGACAGAGAAAACAAGTGAAGAGATATTAATGACTTAGTCTAAAAAATATTAAAGAAATACCTTTAATTTTGTCATAACTGATCTTATTTATAAGCTTTTAGTAGCATAAGTTAGGCAGAATTTCATACTTAAAATGAAGTAGAGATATTTTCCCTAAAATGTGGTTTCTCACTCTTAGGAGTTTTCTTAAAAAAATACTTTTAGTAAATTGCTTTTCTTTTTTCTCCATTTTAATTTTATAACTTACTTCTATAAATTTTTAATTAAAATAATTCAATTAATTTTATGACTTAATTTCAATAAAATTAAACAATAAAATTATTTATTAAGCATACTTATAAATATCTTATTTCTTAAACATTGATTTTTCTATTTTTGTCTTAAAACAAAACAAGATATTAAACTAATAGTGCACAAGCTTTTACAATTTTAATTATTTTATATCTTTTTACTTTTAAATAAAAGGATAAATTATTATTTCAAAAGTTTTATAACGAAGAATTTATATCCCTATTATAATAAATTTAATATACATTTATTAATTACTACTTATTTGTGCTTTAAATCAAAGACTCTTAATAAGAAAACCTTATTTATTTATAAACCCTTTTAAATTATAAATAAAATATTACTATTTTTTTAAATCTACTGTTATTAATTATTATTTTTCACTTACATTTAATCAAAGAATGATTTATTTAAGTTTTTACTAATTAAATGAAATAAGTTTCTTATTAATTAGTTTGAATAAATATTAAAAAACATAAAATTACTTAAAACAAAGTATTTTTAGAATTTATAAGATAAACTCTTTTAATTATCTACTTTCTTACTACTATTTAATTAAAGCCTTTTATTTATAAAGGACTCTCTTAAAATAATAAACTAATATAATTTATTATAATGTTGATTCTAAGCAAAATAGGTTATATAAATGTAATAAATAGATTTAGATAGCTTTCTCTTTTTATATCAAACTAATATTATATTCATTATTTATGTTATTTTTGTAATTATCAAATTAATAATACCTAAATTATTCTAGATTATTTAAAGATAAAAACTTAATTCTATTATTATATACTTATCCAAAAAATATTGCTAACACTATTAATTCTCTCTTTCTTAAAATAACTTGTTTGCTACTAAGAAAATTATAAGCTTTTTTAAGAAAGCATATTTTTAATATCTTCTATTATTATTTTCTGAATTAATAGAAAGAGTAAACTTAACATAATATGCTTATTTGTAATAAGTATGAGATAATATAAGTATTAGATTAGCTAATATAAGCTATTTAAAACTAATCTAATAGATTATTATTTACTCTTAACAAATTTTATTAATCTACTATTATTCTACATCTTTCGGTTCCTAATCAGCAATACTTCATGTTTTGCTTTATAGCACATCATCATTTGTAAATTCTGCAATACTGGAGTATAAGATGAAACTCCCATCATAATTACATGAGAATAATATATGGAAGAAAGAGAAAGATGTAAATCTTAATTGTACTACATTTACCTTAATAACAGGTTAGAACTAATAGATCTACCAATTTTGAACTAATACACATATATGAGGCAGTTACAAATTAGATTACTGAATACGTAATAAATAAGAAAAACTGAAGTAATAAATAGACTTTATAGTAAAAGATTACATTAAAGAAATATTAGAAAAAAGGAAGAAAAGATACATTGAAAGAATTTTATCAAATTAAAAAGTAATTGGCTAATATTTTGTTGGGATCTAATGAACATACGTTATTATATAATGAATTAACTAAACAAAAAAAATAGAAACTAAGCAAGAGGAATTTTAGAGAAAAGTTGAATATAATCTAAGATAAGTGAAAAAAAGATTAACGGATAGTGAAAATGAATTAAGAACTCAAATTTAGATTAGAAAACATTTTTAATTATATTATGCTTAATTGAAAGCCAAGCATAAGCTAAAATTATATCTTATTTTAACCTCTTATCTTTATTTAAATTGCATTATCTCATTTCTATTACTCAGATACTCACATCAATTATCATTATAAAATCAACCAACTAAACTAAAATTAAGTTCCTAATTATTTTAATCAATCTATTTCAAACTAAAATTAAGTCTCTAGCAACTAAAATCAGGCTAGCTTATATAATAGCTATGGATTAAACCTTTAAAAATTACTTATTTATACTAAATTTACTATCTCTCTTAATATTAAGCCTTTAGCTTTAACTCACTTTACATTTCTTTAACTAAGACTAACAATTTATTCTATTTATAAGCTATTTTACTATATAATTAAGGATCTAATTTTTAATCATGCTAGGTGTTGCTGTTAAACAATTAAATTAAAGCTAGTTAAACATTATTCAAGAAAAGGATAACAGGGTTAATATGATTAAAAGCTAATGAAAATCTATAATCTAATAAAATAAGAACTTCATTAAATCAACCAAAATAAATTACACCTAGAAACTTTATAACTAAGTAAATTATATTTAAGTTAAAGTTGGAATTTTAGATTGCAATTTTGATGAAAATTACCTTCAAAAGCTGAAAAATTGTATGAAATAGCTATTGCATAAAACAATTTTAGTAAAGATAAATAGAATAAAACAAAAGATAAAATGAGAGAAACAACAATAATAAAAAGAAAATATTAAGAAAAAAACTAAGATGCTATAACATTAAAAGAAAGCCTAAATCTACTGATAAAGTTATTTTGTGCAATTTTTCAGCTAGATATCAGTGCTAAAAGAAAAAGAAATATAATGCATGCTGAATATAAACATAACTATGAAAAGAAAACTAGAAAAAAAGTTGAATAACCATAAATTCAAGCAATACTTGTTTCTAATGAGTAGAATTAACATTCGATATATCACTGTAGAAATTCGAACAAAACTTAAAAGAACAAGAATTAGATTTCTATTTGCGATTTATAAAGATGTTATAATAATTTTGAGAACGTGCTTTGGCTTATTTAAGCCTTTAGATTTTTTTCAAACCTAAATTTTAATTTATTTTTTTGCCTTTATTTATTCTAAAAAATTAATAGCATATTTTTTTATTTCTTAGTGCCTCTCAATTAAATTTATAAATTTTCATAGCTCTTCTATTTCTTAAATTTATAATTTTTGCATTAAAAAATTCCAACAGCTGAGAAATATAATATCTAAGAATAGATCTTAGGATATAATATTTACGGATCAATGAAGACTAATTTATATAAGCAGGCTATTATCTTTTAGTACCTATAGGTATTAGCTTATTTTCTTAAATTTCTTTAATAATTCATCTTCCTCTGATTTATTATAAATTTTGCTTTCTTTATTAAAACTTTCTTCAATTGATGAACTAATTAGTCTTATTATCTTACTAATTAAGATTCTAATTAGTTTTATGCTTCTAATTTTTTCTAAATTTACAAATACTTACTCTTTTATTATTTTAAGCCTCGTGCAATATAGATTTTCTTTCATATTATTACATTTTTTATACAATTCCGACTTTTATAAATTTTACTTCTCATCTAATCTCCAATGAGATATATAGGAATGTTTAGCTGTACAGGTAAATATTCAGGGTAATTTTTTTTATAATTGGAGTCTTGGACTATCTATGTTCTGTTTACTTAAAAAGCTTAAATTACTTTATTAATTTTTAATAATTTAAGACTTCACTGTAATGAAGGGTTATTAATGAACTCTTTTCTTGGTTCTATTTTAATAAATAGACACTTACATTTTTTTAATTTTTAAATTAATTAATTTCAACTTAAAGAGTTTTGGACTGCAACTTCTTGCAGTTTAACGACCCCAACACTCCCTTCATGGGATAACGGGGATATCCTGTTGCTTTCGAAAAGCAGCTGCCAGGGAGCTCCATCGCTATGGGCAGCCAGGCTTCAAGCCCCTACCAGGAGAGGATAATCAAAAGGAAGGTGTTCCCTTGCAAAGGTTGACTTTGACCAGGGACTTTCTCAGCGAAAGGAAAGGAACTTGTTCCTAGCCATAAAAGCAGAAAGTATGATTCGGAAGGTAAATCTCAGCTCCCATCATCTTTTTAATTATTTTAATTTTTAAATTAATTAAAAAAGACAAAAAATAAATTCTTAATTTATTGAAGCAAGTAAATCATTATCAACTTAATAAAAGTTACTAAACAATTGTATTAGCTCTAGAGATTAAATGTCATTGTAAATGATTTATAGAATCAGTAAAACTTACCATTTACGATACTATTTGTAAGCAAGTAGTGAACAGTTAACTTGCAAGATTGAGGAAGAGATTTAGTTCTTAATAGAATAATATAAATATTAGAAGCAACAAATGAAGACTAAGATAAGAACACTTTAATACACTAATATGTATAATTATAACTTAATTGAATACAACTTAAAGGTGTAAATTTCAAGCTTCACTGGAAATTCTTAAATGGTATCATGATGAGATATCAATTCTTAAAAATACTAGGACTTAACTTAAAGAGACTATTTTTAAGCAGAAACAAATATTTCAAATAAGATGTTTAAAATCATTGGATTTAATTAAAGAGTCTAGCTGAAATTTGTAATTTAAATTCAAGGATTTTATAGAAGTCAATTCTCCATTGTCTGAAACATCAAGAACTCCAAAAAACAAAAATAACTAAAAGGGAATAGAAGTGAAAAAAGAAAAAGTTTAGGAACAAGTTATAGACATGAAATAATGATTTAAGCCTTCAAATGAACTTGATTTTTCTAATACTTTTAACATTAATTGAATTATTTAGAATAAGAACATTAGTTTGCTTGGTTATCTTTTAATAATATTTAAATTTTAATCTTTTAGCTATAAAGCATTAGAGCAAAATCATAGTATCATCTTATTTAAAAATAAGAAGTGGATTAAATAATAATAATAAGACTCAAGTTTAGATAAAGGGAATTAGTATAATTTTAAGAATAAGAAAAATAATAATAGTAGAAGTCTTCTTAGCTAAAAGTATTTCTATTAATAAATACATTAATTGAATATCTTTAATTTAATATAAATCTTTATTAAATATAAGAAAACTTCCTATTTCATTTAAATTAAGTAATAAAAGACTTAACTGGAAACAATAGATGTTTGAATACCTTCTAAACTTCACTAAAGTCTTAACTCCATCTAAACTGATGAAAAACTATCCCAAAATAAGAATTTGAGACTTAGCAAGTAAATAAGAATAACAATTATAATTTGCAAATAAGAAATTTTAAGTCATAAATCAAAAGAAATTAATAGACATCAAAAATAAAATCATAAGATTTTAAGGCTTACTGCTTCTTTGTTTAGCTGGAGTATTTTTTCCTGTATAATTTACCTTCTTGATTGCAATAGATTCTGAAAATATTTTCCAATTAGTTCTCTACTTTTTTCTTTTATATTCATTAGAATTGTAAGCAGCTTCTAGCTTTGTGCCCTGGTCGCTTGCAATATCAATATCTTATTATTTTCCAATCGGGAATATAATTTGTTGTAGGCTGTCGCTTTACATCCATCAGATCATTCGTCTACATGTTTTGCAGTAATATGCTTTCATTTAACTCTCCGAATTGATTAAATTTTGTTTCTAATTATTATATTCTGATCATTCCTAGCTATTTATTTTCAATGTTTTCTCTTATGAATTAATCATCAGGTGTTCATTTTTTCTTTCAATTTTTTGAACAGTTCTTAAGTGTTAAAAATTTTCTAATTGCATGACTTGGAGTTTTTAAAGTATTTTTTATTAATCATAACTTGACTAAGATTATTCCTTTTTAGAAGAGATTTTTTACTAGTAATTTTCCATTTTTTTTATTAATAATAAGTCGATTTTCCACTTGGAAAAGCTGATGTGATTCACTGAATGAATAGAATGAATAATATGAATAATGAGAACATTTCTATATTAATATTGAAAGAGTTGCGCACCAACGAGGTGCTACGTGCTCTAAAATTAAATTTATTTATTTATATAGAAAAATAGAGATAAATTAACCAAAGTAAATGAGATAAACTTAGATTATATAAGTTTATTTTATTGTATAATTGTCAACTTTTTTTCATACTCATGTTTTTAAAGAAATAATTATTAAAAGAAAATAAATTAATTATGTAATTTAATTAATTTAATCTCAAATACATTTTTTAAATTACTAAAAGTCTTTATTTTTACATAAAGATATGTATTCAATAGATGCTAAAATTTTTAAACTTAAGATTTAAACAAACTTTGGTAAATTAATTGAGAAAATTAGACTTATAGAATATTTAGTATGTTTTTTCTTTATTTATTTAAAAATTAAAAATAGAATTTTAATATTTTTGTAAAAATTTAAATTTAAATACATTATTGTTAAAATATTTTATCATATATTCATTTATTATACTTTATTTATTTTAAATCAGGAGGATCAATCCCACAACTGAGATTGACTAAAATTTTGGCATCAGGAACTACCCCATGGGCGAAGAACTGAACAAGAGATTTGGTTGAAACTAAGAGAAGACAAGACTGAAAAGACATCAAGTGGTGTTAATGTTGAAAGATGCCAGATACTAAGATTAAGTTAGCATTCCAATCACGGTCCTATAGAAGACAAGACTCATAAGAGAATGCTAGCCCTCAGGAAGACTTCAGTAATAATTTTTTTAGCTTTAAAAATCTTTATTAAAGAGTTACGCACCATTGAAATGTTATGAAGTTCTACGCAATTCTTTTAGTTTAGGAGAGATTAGGATCAAATGGAAGTTAGTTATGAAGCTCTCTTCTAAGACTGTAAAATTAAATTTTTTTATAAAGTTAAGAGTCACAGAAAATTTTATTGTGAAAATATTAAATATATTTATACTTCTTAAAGATGAAAAAAATTTCTATAACTTTCAAAATTAAAAGTTCCTTCAACTTCGCTTATAAAACTTTTGCTTATCTCGATTACATAAAAATTTTACATCTCTTTACTTTGCGTAAAAAAGATGTCAGGGTTAAAACAAGGATTCTTCGTGGCTTCAAAAAAGCAGGAGTTAATGACATCCTAGAAAGATTAGGACCAGGAAAAGGGAACCAAAAAATCGCCCATCAGGATGAGTTTCCCACCTCTGAAGAAAAGCCTAGGAAATAGTCTAAAAATAAAATGAACCCAGAATTTTAAATGTCACCACATAATAATAAATAAGCTATAATTAGTTGATCAAAGTGGTGTTGAGCCTCTAGGAAGAGTCAAAAAATTGAAGAAATACAATAATAAGTTGATGAAAAATTGACTTGCAAAGAGGATAGAATTGGATCAAAGGCATAAGAAAGAGACCTTAACGTATTTTGAAATATTTAACAAGACTAGAATAGTTAAACTCAAAAGTATTAATAGAGTAGAAGAGCTGATTAACAAGTTAGAAAAATATTAGAAAATCAGGTCAAATTGCTCCATTAAATGAAACTGAAAGAATAAGAAATAATCTAATAATAATTGAAGGTGAAAATAACTCAAGATTTCAATTAAAAGAAAGCAAAAAGATACTATTACTGTAATTCTCAAACATATCTGTGGAAAAGTTGCTAGAAGTTTCTCAATGTCAAGAAAGAATATTAAAACTAGTAGAAGTATTTGGAAAAATAAAAGAAGAGATAATAACAACTAAAACTATAAAGAGAAAGACTATATAGTAACAAGAATGTTAAATTTGCAAGAAAAAAGATATCTAGTATCTAGGTGAAAGAAGAATTCAAGAACAACAGGCATGGCAAGGAGAAGAGTTGTAGAGATTTTCAAACTTTTATTTTATGCTTCTAGATCAATCTAGAAGTTGGCGGGAAAAAGGTTGAAATATCTCCAAGATCGCCAACCATTTAATTTTGTATTTATATTTTTATTTATTTTTGCAAAAAGTCTTATATTTTACCTTTAATTTTCTTTTCATTTATAGTTCCATTTTATATTGAAATAGAGAGTTATAATTACAACTCTATAAGATAAAATTTGAATTTTTACAAAATTAAATACTAAAATTTGCTAGAAGTATTCTCAGATTTGAATTAAACAATATCTAAATTCAAAGATAAGAAGAAACTGGGTGATTTATGCTATAAAAATTTAGTGAATTAGCAATCTACTAAAAAAGATATTCGAAGATTTTTATTTTCCGAAATAAATAGGAAATTTAGTAAATGAAAGAGATATTAAACTAAAAAGCTCATATTCAGCCATAGTTAAAAAAATTTGCACTAACAAGAAATAATAATGAGGAGTTTTTACTTAAAAAGCTTATAATCATGCGAAAATCATAAAATAAAATATCGATATTCAATAAGAAAGCTTACGTTGTTTGGTAATATAGAATAGTCAAGCAAAGTTAACTGATATAAAAATAGAAGTCAAAATAAAAATATTGTCTGAAGGAATCGATAATTTTTAGAAGAAAATAATTTTAATGGTCTCAGATAGTATGAGCTGTGTTTAAACTAAGGGAATATGAAAAAAACTATTCAAAAATTTTTATGTTGCTTTAAGGAATTAAGTAGTATCTTAATCAAAAAATAAATAAATAAGCAATCAAGCTATTTAAATAAGCTGAGATACATAAGGTCTATTTTATATAAATTAAAAGTCAAGATATTCATAATTTAAGATCTCTGTTATATAAAATTAAATATAAAATGGCTTCTAAGAAATAACAGAACTTTGAACAAAACATTTAAACAGGAAAATTCTCTAAAAAATAAAAAAGCGAAATAATTACAATGAGTGAAAGTGAGAAATATGATTGATATGACGAACATTAACCACTTGGAAATCCAGAACTAAAAAAACTTCCGACGCAAACTCAAATAGAAATATTATCTAAGTCATTAAAAGAGTTTATGTTTAAAAATAGATACCTCACTAATAAAGTAGAAAAATTAGAAAAACTAATAACGTCTTTACTTGAGAAACAATATTAATCATCATAAGAAATAGAAAACAAACTGGAACAAAGAATTCTTTAAAATTAATAATAAATTCAGGTTACGCCATTTTCGATTTAACAGAATTAATCAGATCCTATGGAAATAGAAAATGAAGCCTCAAATTAAAATAAACAGTAAACGTTTATTTAAAATAAGTAGTAAATTTAAATTAAATAAGTGTTACAGGAATAATAGGTTAAAAGAAGAATAAAATGCTACGTGTGCAATAAATAGCACCAATGAAAATACTGCTACTAACTAAGCGAAATTTAAAGAAAGAATAAATAAGATATTTTTAGAAAACTATTTAGGATATATCCAACATAAAGCGGAAACATTTATAAAAAAAATTCTTTAATTCAAATCTTAATCCTTGGAGAAATAATTAGGAAAGCTACTTGCAAGATGAAAACTATAAAGAATATTAAAGGATGGTGCGCTAATGAAGTGCTACACCGCCTAACTAAGTCTAGTAGGAATTCAAGACAAACTAATAGAGACAAGCTGATAGAATAGGTCAGATGGCTGACTACTAAGGCTTTAACAAAGCTTTTTAACTTTAACTTTAGATCGAAATTACGACTAAGATATTTAAATTATTACAGCTCTTTATTTTTTTAACTTTACCTAGCATAGAGTAAACATTTTCTTTACCTTTGTTTTCTCTGGTGTTATTTTTTAAATCTATCATTGATTTAAAAGTAACTTCTTTTTCGATTTTTTTATATCTCAGATATTTCTGATATTTAAATCATTACAATGCTTTTATAAAGTAATTCGATTATCACATCGTTCAACTCATATTAATTGCATATCACTAGCATTTTGTTTTATGTAATAATTAAATTTTAATATACTACATCTAAACAAAACGTAAATTTCAGTGCTTCAGTATAAAAACGACTAATTATAATAATATTTCAAATCTGGTCCTACTATTTTCAATCAAATAAAGATAAAAATATCCATTCTTTAAATGCAAATACTTGTGTTACCTCTTTGATATTTTTCATATCTATATCAATCTCAAGTTTTAAAATATATTTTCTTAAAACTCTTTTCCGTTTTTACCGAAATATAAATTCCAGCTGGTATTTCTACTTTCTTTCTCGATTTTTTAAAAGAGATGACGCCTCGCTACATATCTAAAATTTCAAAACGATTCTCTTTATCTAGTTTCCCAGATGAAACAGGTATACAGAAATTTCACATTTTAAGAGAAAAATAAAGTAAAATAAAAGTTAAAATAAAGTAAAACAAAAAGCGTTTATTTTTAAATAAGATGTTATAAAGAGTTATCATTTATCGTGCTCTTTTTTCTCTTGACTGTAATATGTTCCACAAAATTTGTCGAAGATTGTTATTAGTGTTCCATAGTTAGCTATAATCTTATAATGATGATCGAAATGATATTTGTATGGGAACTTATCCCAATGTGACATTACGGCAACCATCATATAACTTAATGATATAAATACTTTGGCCCAGTAGTTAATAGGAAATATTAGTGTAGGGTAGAATAAAGTTGACATAGAAACATAAGTTTCTACTATGTGATCGAATGCAAAATTAGCTATTCCAATCTTATCTTCAGGTTTTTACCATTAGTGATGAAATTAATGCCCGTAACGATTTAAAAATTTGATATTATGTGATGCTCTATGCTATGTATACCACCAAAGTTAAAAACTTAGCATCCATAACAGAATATACGAATGACAGACTAAAAATATGTGCGACCCGTAGTGACTTTCGTTATGCCCTATAAGATAGTCCAATCGATGAACGTTTGCATCAAAGATAAACCAATATATTGACTGAAATAAACTTTATTCACTTTTTGAAACTATCGTTAGATATATCTTTATCTAAAACTTTAATAATGATATATAGGAAAGCAGTAATCGACGATATTGAAGCCAAGTCAACGATCCAATAAATGAGTTACATTGCCCAAGGAGAAGATACTTTAAAACAGTTGATATTCTGTGCTATCTACTTTATATCTTCTTAATTAGATATTTCTGGATTTTTAAAAGTTCCAATAAGATACAATGAGAGGAATACACTTGTGATCCACAGGTAATCAGTCTTCTTCTTCTGAATTTTCATATTTGATTATAAATAGAGTGATATACCGATTTAGGTGGATCCACGCTAATAAATTTTTTTATTTTATTTGCTAGAAGCTAAATGTAGGCGGATACTCGTTAAAGCTTTTCCTTTTAATGAAAATAGTTAAATTAATAGTATTAAGTATTTAAAAAGTCTTTAAAATAAAAATAATAAAATGACACTTAAAAAAATAAACGACATTATATGCATTAAAGCTATTCAAATGTATAAGCATAAAAACCCTTTTTCCCATCAAATACTTTATCATAAACTTATTGATCATATTCAATCATCTTTGCTAGCCTTCTTACTGAAATTACTTTTAATAGCTTAGACCATATAGCATCCTTTATACCTTTTTAATAATCCAAGGGAAAATTTAATTTGTTTCGTTTCATTTTAATTAAAATATATATTTAAAGGATTAAAAGTAATAAAAAACTGAAAGTAGCAAGTTCAAACGAACCAAAAAACAACTTTAAAGTACTAGCCTCAGAGTTAATAAATTAATTAAAGTATTTAATTGATTATTTATTATATTGGAGCATTACTAGTTAAATTAATATATTATTAAGATTACTAGACTCAGTATCTTTAATTAAAGATAACCTAATTCTGTATAATACTTCTTATTTATGTATCTTAATAAACTAACAAGATACATTAAACCTTTAAATATACGATATATTTCATTCTAAGCTTTTATTTACAAGATATTTGCTAATAAGTATCAATAAACTAATTTAAAAATAAAATCTAGCTTTAATGCTTTTTTATGGTAGTTAATATTTTAGGTTTATTTTTGCTTAGAGATATAAGGAAAATCAAAATAGAGTAAAAAGATCTAAATTAAGAAAAGGGAAGTTAAGGATTAGACTGATAATGTTTTTAAGAGACTAAAGTATGAATGCTTTTGTAATTTTGGGGTTTAAATTTATGCCTATTGAATAGTGTAGTGAATGAAGCAGCAAATTAAAGTCTAAGATATTGCAAAATTGGAGAAAAAGACAGTAATTTTTTATATTCCTAAGAAAATAAAAAATAAACTATTCTGAAAATTTTTGATTTAAGATAATCAAGAAAATGAAAAACTTAAAGAGTGTGTACAATTTAGCTACTTTGAGAATTTAAATCTCAAACTATTGCATGAATTCTTCAATCTAAATTTTATAAAGGCCATTGAATATTTGTCGTTCTAGAAGGATTTACATTTTTTCGTTTTTTCAAAAGGACAATTCTTAGATTTATAAGTTCAAAGTAGACATTTTGGCAACCACTTTGGACATATACATTTCTCATTTAATCGCAGCTTTTTTATTTAAGACTTTGATTAATTAAATTTTAGTGACTTCTTTTTTTTCTATTTAGAAGCACTTGAATTCTATAATATTTAATTCTTCTGTAAAACCTTTGTTATTTTATTTTATCTTAAGAAACACTTGCTAAACCACGCTCAATATCCAATCTGTAACTACTTGAAAGCTTAATTATTTTTTAAATATCAAGCATGCCTTTTGGTTGCAATTTATTATTTTAATTTATTCAGAAAAAAATTAAAATTTAGAAGCTATTTCATTCTAGTTCGTAAGTGATAGTCTTGAATCTTTTAATTATAAACTTAAATTTAAGATTTAAAACTATTTTCTTGTAAGTTTAATTTGCTTATCACTTTCTTTATGTTTATTTAAATCCTTTCTTATTACTACTAAAGACTGTATTCTTTTTAAATCTTATGACTAAAGTCAACTAGACTAGAATTTCTTGTGACATTAATATTAGTTTTAAATAACTAATATTAGCTAATATAATACTTATATTATCACATACTTATTACAAAGAAACATATTATGTTAAGTTTACTCTTTCTATTAATTCAGAAAATAATAATAGAAGATATTAAAAATATGCTTTCTTTCTTAAAAAAGCTTATAATTTTCTTAGTAACAAACAACTAATTTGAATAAATAGAGTATTAATAGTGATAACTATGTTTTTTAGATTTGTATATAATAATAGAATTAAGTTTTAATCTTTAAATAATCTAGAATAATTTAGGTATTATTAATTTGATAATTACAAAAATAACATAAATAATAAATATAATATTAGTTTGCTATAAAAAGAGAAAGTTATCTAAATGTATTAATTATAACTAATCTAATATCTTTATAAATTAAAGAGAAACTAATTAATAACTAATAAAGCTAAAAGGATTAAATATTAAGTATTTAATAGACATAATTAAACATATTA
This sequence comes from Loxodes magnus, assembly GCA_946699065.1. Classification (NCBI taxonomy): domain Eukaryota; phylum Ciliophora; class Karyorelictea; order Loxodida; family Loxodidae; genus Loxodes; species Loxodes magnus. The sequence continues at coordinate 230,731 of CAMPDV010000324.1, forward strand.
AAGCTTATTTTAATAATAAAATTAAATATTACTATTTAATTATTGTAAGATAAAATTAGTGATACACCATTTATAGTTAGTTTAAATATTTACTTCCTACTACTTATATTTATTACATCTATATAACTTACTTAGAATCAACATTAAAATTAATTATATTACTTTATTATTTTAAGACACACCTTTATAAATAAAAAGCTTTAATTAAATAGTAGTAAGAAAGTGGGCAATTAAAAGAGTTTATCTTATAAATTCTAAAAATAATTTGTTTTAAGTAATTTGATGTTTTTTAATATTTATTCAAACTAATTAATAAGAAACTTATTTTATTTAATTTTATTTAATTAGTAAAAACTTAAATAAATCATTTTTTTGATTAAATGTAAGTGAAAAATAATAATTAATAACAGTAGATTTAAAAAAATTGTAATATTTTGTTTATAATTTAAAAGGGTTTATAAAGAAATAGGTTTTCTTATTAAGAGTTTTTGATTTAAAGCACAAATAAGTTGTAACTAATAAAGGCAAATTAAATTTATTATAATAAGGATAGAAATTCTTCATTATAATACTTTTGAAATAATAATTTATCCTTTTATTTAAAAGTAAAAAGATATAAAATAATTAAAATTGTAAAAGCTTGTTCACTATTAGTTTAATATATCGTCTTTTTTAAGACAAAAATAGAATTTTAAAATCAATGTTTAAGAAATTAGATACTTATAGGTATGCTTAATAAATAATTTAATTGTTTAATTGTATTGAAATTGAGTCAGTAAAATTTATTGAGTTATTTTAATTAAATATTTATTGAAGTAAGTTATAAAAATTAAAATGGAGAAAAAATAAATGGATATAAAAGAAAAGCAATTTACTAAAAGTATTTTTTTAAGAAAACTCTTAAGAGCGAGAAACCACATTTTAGGATAAGTATCTCTACTTCATTTTAAATATGAAATTCTGCCCAACTTATGCTACTAAAAGTTAATAAAAAAGATCAGTTATGACCAAAGTAAAGGTATTTCTTTAATATTTTTTAGACTAAGTCCTCACTGGTCACTCTTCACTTGTTTTCTCTGTCGCCATATCAAGTGACCTGAATTGAATTGTATCAGGTTCAGTATATCCTGAAAATTCGATAAAGATCTGGAATTTCCAGACAGGTGCTCTCCAAAGAACTATAACAGGACATACTAATGCAGTTATATCGGTAGTAATCTCTCTTGGCTCTAACTACATCGTATCAGCATCTCATGACAATACTATAAAGATCTGAAACTCGTAAACTGGTGCTCTCCAAAGAACTATAACAGGACATACTTCTACAGTTTTATCGGTAGTAATCTCCCCTGACTCTAGCTATATCGTATCGGGATCTGATGACACAACTATAAAGATCTGAAATTTCCACAATGGTGCTCTCCTAAGAACTATAACAGGACATACTTCTACTGTTTGATCGGTAGTAATCTCCCCTGACTCTAGATATATTATATCGGGATCTTCTGATACAACTATAAAGATTTGGGATTTCTAGACAGGTCAGCTTGTACGAAATCTTACTGGGCATTCAGGCTGAGTTTCATCGGTAATAATGTCTAAGAATAATAGGTATATAATATCTGGTTCTCGGGACAATACAATTAAGATATGGGACTTCTCTTCTGGTTAGTGTATTCGTACTCTTTAAGGTCATGCAAGAGGTGTACGTAGTATTCAGTTAAGTGTTGATTCAAGTGTAATATTTTCTGGTTCTGATGACAGAACAATCAAGATCTGGAGCTTTGATAAGGGTAAGTGTATATAGACTTTGTAAGGGCATACATCATATATAAATTCTATAGCATTGAGTGTTGATAATAGATGGTTGATATCGGGAGGACAGGACAAGACGATAAGAAAATGGAGGGTTTCGAGTTGAGTAACTTGCTATTTGACTTAATTTAATTTTACGATTAAAGATATAAGATATTGGTAATGCATTTAAATGAATGTTTAATGGTAATAATGCTTTTTGTTATATGAAGTGTTTGCTTTATATATTTATTTAAAATTTGTTATATTCTTAAATATTCTTGGCTTAAAAAAAGGTTGAGTAATATAGGTTATAGAAATTAGTGAGGTATGTTGATTTAAAGTGGTAATGTTTAAAAATATTTTAAATATAATTTTGTTAAATGAAGTCGGTTAATAAGTTTAAGTTTAATTTTATTCTATAAAATTTTATATATTTATTTTTAGATTTTGTAAAAATTTAAAGTTAAGTAAAAATGTAAATTATTTTTGTGGAGCAGTTAAAATATTATTTATAAGGTTAAAGTTAGTTTATAATCTTGATTATTAATTAAAAATTTTAATTAATTATTTTAATTTAAATTTTATTTTTGATTATTTGTAATTTTATTAATTATTAATATTAATTATTATTTAATATTATTAATTATTATTAATTATTATTAATTATTTTTAATTGGTATTAATTATTATTTATTATTTATTTTATTATAAAATTTTAATAAAAATGGATGATTTCTAAATATCGCAGGATTATAATCATGACAACTCTTCTTTATCTAAAAATAAAGAAGCTGCCATCTTATGAAATGAGCATAGGCAGATGCTCGACTACTTTCTAAAAAGTGACCCTAATTCATTTCAAATCAAATCCGTAAAGAAGATAATTAACTTGTTAAGAGCTTTACTAAATATCTGTAGTTAATCTCCAGTTAACAAGTTCCTTCGTATTCCGTTAAAATTACTTCGAAATTCCCTAAAAAGTGGAAATTAGCTATCAAGAATTCTAAAGATTGAGAAATATACTTATAGATAAAAAAAATAGTTTGGTACCTCAGTCTCACCAATCGTATCAAAAATATCCTTTTTATAGTAAGATACTTTGGATATTATATTATCTAACCAGTTTTAAGCAGGAAATAATACTATGGATATTTAAGATACTCTTTTAATTAAAAAATAAAATGAAACGCTTTTGAATGAAGTAAAAAAGCTTCAGACATAAATAAAAAACTTAACAGATAATAACATTTCTTTAGAAAAATAAAAAAATATTCTTGCACAAATTAATCAGAACAATTAAGACATGATTAACTCATATGAAGCAATCTATGAGCAGTACAAGATTTATATAAATAAAATTAATAAGAAAATTAAGGATATCAAATAATTTATATTATATCATACTTAATAGTTACTTTAAGAAGTTTATAAATAAAGGAATAATACTAGAGAGATGGAAATTTAAACAGACTTTTTAAACTAATAATTTGAATAAACTTATTTTAATCAATAAATGACTTAAACTGAGTTAGTTGAAAATCATAAATCGATATAAACAAATTTGTAATTCAATGAAATATTTACTTATTAATAAATGAACTATCTGCAATGTTTAATTGAGTTATATTAATATCAACAATAATAATCAGACTAAATATAATGAGAACTTTAATAAGTTTATTAGCTAAAGAATAAGACTGAAGTTAAATTAAAAAATTAGTAATTTTAAAATCAATAATACAATAAACAGTGCTAGGAGTTATAAAATTAAATCTTATTTTTTAGTTAAGAATTAGAGAATCAATAGCAATATAATTCTGAACAGATCAGGATATTACAACCACAGCAGTAATAAAAAGAATAAATCCTGTAAGGATTTTTAACATAAAAATAAAATGAAATTGAAAACATAACAAGCTTTTATACTAAGCAACTATAAAAATATTAAAAAATATATTTTGAAATGTAAACATAAACAGAAACAAATTAAACCAAAATTAATTAAACTTAAACAGATGTTATAGGATAGGATAAGCAAATTTAAGTAAAAATCCAGTGCTTAGATATATCATCTAACACAATAAAAGTTGATCAATTAGACCAATTTTGCCAAGTGAATTTATAAGAAAAGAATTATATAAAACTCTAGTAATCCTATCATTAGTTAAATATAGATTTCATATGTAACAATTAAAAGTAAGAGGAAAATCTGAGAAAATAATAAGAAATTAATAAAATGTTAATGAATGGATTATTTAGCCTTAAAGCTAAACATTAATCAAAAGATTAATAGAACTAGACAGATTTCAATAAAATTGAAAATTAAAAATGTTCTGTTGCTAAAAAATCAAACCTTCTTAAAAGAAAATAGGAAAAAGATTATATTTAAATTCCAGTAGCTAAACGTAGTATTAAATATAGAGATCAAAAAGAAAGTGAAAAAATAATGCAATCCTTAAATTTTAAATCGCCTTTACTCAAGGAATTTATATTATAGGGTTCTTGAAGAAAAACACAGTATGAAATGAGTAATATTTAAGGCAAGTATGTGACAATAAATTAAGAATTAACCTTTGGAACTATTGATAGTATTAAAAAAAACCAAAATATTTGTGGATCAAAAGCTGTTATAAAAATATAATAAATAAGTAATTTTTATAATTATCTAATTCTCTCTTCAGCATCCGGAATATGGTAAAAAATTTGTAAATGTTGATTATGATTAACAAGGGAATAAAAATATTTGTATTTACGAAAATGGACTTCCAGCTGGATCAAAAGAAAGTAATAAAGATAATAATTAATATAAATATAGAACTCGAATCAAGATTGGACATGTTAACATTAATGGAATAGCAGGAAAACAGTTAATGATTGAAGAATTTATCAAAAGTAATGACATAGACATCTTCTCAGTTAATGAAACAAAAGTAAGATTTTCCTCCTATACTAATAAAAGGATATAGGACAAACTTTAGAAATGCAGATAAAGGAGGAGGTGTAAGCTTGATTATTAGAGATGAAATCAATAGTACTGAATCTAGAGTAAATATAGAAACCTAAAATCGATTTGTTTCAGTCAAAATGGAAAATATATTAATCACATCTTGCTATATGCCTGACAATAATAAAAATAGTCTTATTAAAGATTAAGCTTATGATTATATTAATACATATATTGGATAATTTCCAAATAATCCTCATATATTGATAGGAGACTTCAATGCTCTATTATAAAATTACGGAAATAATACTTAAAACGATTATGACAACACATCTAGATTTTAAGAATTCTTGCAATAAAATGATCTTCAAATAGTTAATAATACGATTAGTAATACATGCATACACAAAGGAACTAGAAAATTGTACTGTAATGACTATATTTTAATTAGTAGTCATTTAAATAATAATTAATTTGTAAATTTTAGGTTCACAATGGCTGCTTAAAAACTGATCACATTCCAATTACAGTTAACTTTTTGTTTAATACAAAATATTATGATGATGAAAAAATAATTTAGAGAAAATATAAAATTAATCGTTTGTAAGATCCAATTGATAGATAAAGATATTAACAATCATTTATACAAACTTGTAATGATTACTTTCAAATAGATAGAAATAATTTAGAGGAATAGTACATGTACATTAGCAGAAATATTCAAGAAAACGCAGATTCAGTTCTAGGATCATTTATTCCTGATCTTAAATACAACAAACTTCCTCAAGATCTTGCAAGAAAGTATATAGATGCGAAAAGAGCTAACTAAGAGTATAAAGAAACTCAAATTTATTTTGGAAGAATTAATTAAAGAGTCCTTAATCTTCAGAAATCAGCTAATAAACTTTGAAATAAATATAAATATCATCTATGAAAATGGTTAAAAGATAAAGCAAAGAAGAAATTTCTAAATCTTAATGAAGAACCAAAAATTATGTTTTAACAAGCGAAAAAGATTCTGAACCCAAAAATAAGAAACAAAATGAGTTTTAATTAAGAGCTTAAAAACCAATTCGTTGATTCATGAGAGAATTTTGTTTTTAATAAGCATTAAAATCTTACTTAATAGTAGCTTGACAATAGTAACAAAAATTTTAATCTAGTTTATTGAAATATTAAAGAAATTTAAGAGTAAATACCTTCCTATTTACAAGAATTCCAACTCTTTACGATTTAAGAAATTTAGGAAATTATTTAATAAATCCCTAATGGAAAAACAGCTGATCCAGATGGCATAAAGGGAGAATTATTGAAGTATGGAGGTTATTATCTTATTTTGATTCTTCATTCTTTCTTGAATAATATGCTGAGGTTAGGTAGAATACCTGAAGAACTTAATACGTCAATCATTATTCCTATATTTAAAAAGGAAGCAAAGATGACTGGAAAAATTGGAAACCTATTTCTTTGATGAACTCTATACTAAAAATATATGATAAAGCTTTAATTAAAAGGTTATATGACTAAATATATAAAAGAAACTTAATTCATGAAAGCTAGATGGGATTCATGAATAAACTACTATGCAAATTTGGACAATATAGTAAATAATAGAATCCTATCGCAAATAAGCAAAAGGGAAGACAAAAATCCTTGCCACACTAATAGATGGAGAGAAAATGTTTGATACTATAGATAGAAGATTGCTTTTCGATTAACTCAGGAGAGTCAAGTTCCTTTAGGACTTATAAATGCCCTTGAATCTTTCTATAAAAACATAAATTCCTCCTTTCTTATAGATGGAACCTTATCTAGGAAGATAAAATACAATAATGGAGTTATATAAGGTAGCTCACATGGTCCAGTGCTTGCTTTGCTGTACTATGATATTGTAATCAGATATTTAGAAAGTAAAAGTAACATAATAGGATTCAAATGTAATACTATTGGCAGAAGCTTCGCATTAGATGATGGGCAGATGATTTAATTCTCCTATCCAAATCTGAAAAGTCCATGCAGATTTTAATAAATGAAACATAAAAAGTATTCGAATGAACTTAATTGAATATTAATACTTCAAAATGCGAAGCTATTTAATTCTTAAAAAAGAATCAAAAAGAAGTTAAGTTAAACTTAAAAATAAAAGACAATCCAATTATTTAAAAGTAATAAGTAACATATTTAGGAGTAATTCTTCATCAAAAAAGGATCTAATTAATCACTGCAAATCGGTTTCATCTAATTATCTGTCTGCTATGAAGAAAGTAGTATATACATTATCAAGATATAAAAATGTGACACCTTGACATTTTAAGACTTTGTGCCGGATGTTCATGCTCCCTAAAGTTGAATACGGAGGAGAATTAATACCTTGAGCAGTCTAAAATGGAGCAACTGGAACACTAAATAAAATTGACAAAAGTATGAGATTAATAGCAAGGAAAACCTTCTAAGCACCTGAAAACACTTTTAATGAGTCCTGTTATATAGATCTTAACTGAATGCCATTTAAAGATATTATGGCTTTGAGGTTTTTTAGATTTTTTTATAAAATACGATAAGAAAGTATTAACCTTCCATAATCAACATTAGGGACTTTCTTTATGAATAATTGATAGGAAGGATATTAATATAGAGACTAATTAACAAGATTATCTGAATACTACGAAATTGACTTTAATAATTAGGAACATAATAGTAGCTTAACTACCTTTACGAAATATGTAAAGAACTAGATTCAACATAAATTCTATAAAATAACTTAGTAAAGACTTAAATGTATGCCAACTGCAAAGATTTTTATAGAATAATTTTGTAACTAACGATAATTCCCAGAAATTACCTATCCGAAACTAAATAAATAATATAGAAAAGAAATAATCAGTATATGCAAACTCAGAACTTAAAGCTACAACTTTCGAAAAGATCTTCAAGACAGACATTATCCTATCGAGAATCCTCATTGCATCTGTGGAGAATTGGACAAGTTCCAACATATTATGGATTGCAATTGTTACATAGATATAAGAGAATGGCTAAAAACAAAGATTGAATAAGGTGATATAGGAAGATTAATAACCTATGATTAAAATTATATCAACTAATTCCCAAAAAACAAGATAGAATACATAGACTTACAAATAAAAATTTTCCACAGGATGCTGCTCAAAAGGAGATTGGAACTATTCGAAATGGAAGAAGAATGATTGGAAAGTCCTGAATCTAAGGAATAGGAAGTAAAAAATCAAGAAAATAGTGAAGAGAACGAGGAAGAAAAAGAATAATAAGAAGAGCTAAAAGAATAAGTGGAAGAATAGAAGGAAAAAATTGATAACTAAGATGATTAAGCTGAAGAATAAGATGAAGATGAAAGCGGGAGATGAAAAACTTATTAATAATTCTAAAGCATCTTTAATTGAAAGAAGTAATTCTAACAATTAAAGATGTCACCAGACTATTTTAGTTTAGTTTAAGTTTAAAACAATTCTTTTATAAGATAAACAGTAATAATATGATATTATAGCTTAAAAAGAAAATTTTTTCTGCAAATTGATTTACAAACAAAACTTAATTTTATGTGAGATTAATTGAAAATGTGCAAGAATTTGAGGAAATATAAAATAAATAGGTTATAAGTTGCAATATATCGTCAAAAATATTTAGAATATTTTCTACAGACTTATCTAGAATTCTTTTAGGTAGATATAGATTCTTGAAGTTTAATATGAATTTATCAAAAATAACATCTAATACAATGCTGGTTAAACATTAGGATCCTTTATTCCAGACTCAAGTTATAGCAAATTTCCTCAAGATTTTACTAAGAAAATGTAGGTCTAAAAGGGCTAACTCAGTATATAAAGAAGCACACATAATATCTGGAAGAATAAATAAATAAATAACTAATCTTCATGAAAAAGTGAAACGACATTTTGAATGACTTCAAGTCTAATTTGTAAAAAAATAAAGCAAAAAAGAAACTTTTACTTCTAAATGGAGATGCTAAAGAAATATTTTCACTTACTAAGAAAATTAAAAAGCCTAAAAAATAAATTAAATGAACTTTAATTAAGAAATCAAAAATAAATCCATTGATTCATGGAAGAATTGCATTTTTAACAAACATTCTAATCTAACTAAATAATAAATAAATCTTAGTAATTAAAAAATAGATAAAATATAAGATAGTATTTAAGAAATTAAAGATTATCAACTCTCATATTTATAAGGATTTTATCTTTTTACCATACAATAAATACAAGAAATTATAATTGAAATTACGAATGGAAAAGCAGCTGGTCCAGACAGAATAAAAAGTGAACTTCTGAAATATGGTGGATAATATTTGTTAATAATTCTTCACTCTCTTCTGAATAATATGTTAAGATTTAGAAGAATCCTTTAGGAATTAAATACATTGTCGGTAATTCCAATATTTAAAAAAGGAAATAAAGATGACTGGAAAAACTGACTACCTATTTCTCTTATTAATACTATTCTAAAACTATATGATAAAGCTTTAACAAAAAGACTATACAATCTGATTTATTAGAGAAATTTGATTCGTTCTTCATAAATAGGATTTATAAAAATCAGATAAAAAACTAAATAAATTTGAATAATAAAACAAATAATTGATAACTATCGGAAACGTGCTAAAAGTAAGACTAAATTGATAGCAAAACTGATATATGTTGAAAAAATGTTTGACTCAATAGAAAGAAGACTTTTTTTAAATTAATTTAAGAGAGTTAAACTACCACTTGGAATAATAATAGCCTTAGAATCGTTTTACAAAGACCTAAATTCTTCATTTAAAATAGATGGAAAGAACACCATAACATTATAATACAACAATGGAGTTATGTAAGAAAAGTCACATGGACCATATGACGTAGTAATTAGATATTTGGAAAGTAAAAGTACCTAATTGGGATTCAAATGCCAGGGTTGGAGTATTAGCTTCGCATGTAGAGGATGAGCAGATGATTTGATTTTTCTTTCCAAAACTACAAAGTAGATGATGGAGTTAATAAATGAAACAAGTAAGCATTTTACATAAACGCACTTAAAGATCAATGCTATCAAATCTGAATGTATCTAAATTTTAAAGAAACATTATAAATAATAAAATTTAAATTTATGATTAGATAATTAACTAATTATTTAAAAGGAAAAAGTAACATATTTAAATGTAATGCTACATTAGAAGAAGAATTTTAATTCTCATTGCAGAGAAGTCGCGATCAAGTATATAGTTGCAATGAAAAAGCTGTTTTTTAACTTATGAGATATAAGAATGTGACTCCTCGACATTTTAAAACTTTATGCAGATTTTTTACACTACCTAAAGCAGAATATGGAGGAAAGCTAGTACTATGGTGTATTCAGAAAGGAAAAACATGAGTTTTGAATAGAATTGAATCAAGTATGAGAATGATTTAAAGAAAAGCACTTTAAGTAGCAACTTCAACATTAATAAGTTATGCTTCATAGATTTAAACTGGTTATCTTTCAAACACATTATGGCAATAAAGTTTTTTAAACTCTATTATAAAATGAAATAAGAAAGTATTGATTTTCCAACATCTACAATAGGCTCTCTTTTCATTACCAACTGAAAAAAAGGATTTCAATGCTATGATAAAGTTTACCAATTATCAGACCTCTATAGTATCGCACTGTAGAATTCCAAGATTAGTACAAATTAAAAAATTTTTACTAAATATATAAGAGACAAAATACAATAATATTTCTATAATACAGCTACTCAAAAATTTAAGAGAATGAAAAAAGCTAAAATATATACTAAGCAGTTAAGTAATCTTAACTTAACCAATTTCTAGTAATTACTTACACTAAGTTGAACAAATAATTTAGACAAGAAATTATCAGTATATATAAACTTAGAACCCAATCTTATAATTTTCGAAAAGATCTTTAAGATCTTCATTATCCTATTGATAATCCCTACTGTATGTGTGGAGAGTATGGTACATTTTAGCACATTTTTAAATGCATATACTATTCCAATATAAGAGATTGACTATCGTAAAAGATTGGGAATTATGACTTAAGCGCTTTATAATATATGATTAAGGACTCATTAACTTCTCTCCAAAGTCTTATTTGGGATATTTAGATTTATAAATAAAAACATTTTACAAGAAACTTATATCAAGAAGATTAGAATTATTAAAAATGGAAAAAGTAAAAAAAGAAGACATAAAAGAGAGACTATAACAAGAGTAATTAAAAATTGATGAGATTAAGATTATAATTAAAAAGCATTAAAAACATTTACTAATGTCTATAAATAAAGGAAGCAATTCATGCAGTTATAGATATCAAAAAACTCTTTTAATTTAAAATTTAAATAAACAGTTTCATACAATAACTCTTTTATTAAAGTGATATATTATTACTAAATAGCTTTAATTTATACCATTTATTTTTATAAATAAATATTAAAATTTAAATTCTAAAAACTAATTAAATTGCTAATGAAGCCATTTAAAGAAATCTTTATTTAACTATAATTAATAAAACATGAAGAATATAAAGGAAGAAATATTTTAAAGGAATTTAAGTTCAAAATAAACTAAAGGAAATTTTAACTTTATTGCTTTAATAATATAAAATTCTAAATGATAGCAAAATATAGTTTAAAATAGTCCTTTATAATAGTAAGATATTAATATTAAAAATATTATATCAAAAATAATTAAATAATTATATGCTTAGCTAGAATTAATTATCTTTTATCAATTTAAAAATAATAAAGAGGATGCTTTTCATAATTTTGATATGAGTTTTAAATAATTAATTAACAATAAGCATTTGATTACTAGATTGTAAAAATATAAAAATTCTCATTTAATTATTAATGTCTACAATAATTAAAACAATAATTTAGTGAATTAAAAAGTAAATATAGTTAAACATATCTTTAGAGATAAATGTATAAAATAAAATTAATAAAGAATTATCAATAATTATAAATTTAATTAATGTACAATTTTTAGTTCTAAATAATATAAGTAATTATAATAATAATCTTAACTAACTTTTATTATATTTTAAAGTTAATTATAAACTATTAATTTATATATCAATTTAATTAAACTTATTATAATTATAATTATGTAAAATTAATTATTTTATCATTGTCAGTTAAAGAAATTTAAATATAAGCCATTATTATTAATTTGCTAATAATAAGAAAATTATACTTACATTAAATATTTAACTATAATTAAATTACTTTATTTCTATTTAAAAATATATTTTAACTAAAACTATCCTTTAATATTATAAGTGCTAAAAGATTAACTTTTATTTATCCTATCATTTTTATTATTTATATATATCAACAATTATATTAGAAAATTCCCATATTTTAGCTTAAAATAATAAAATAAATGATAATTATTAAAATAATTAATTTTAGTTTTTTAAAATTAATAATTAAAAAATCCTATTCACTATTTAAAAGTTTAAATAATAAGTCTTAATAATAAACTATAAGAGTTTAAATATTTTAAATATTGAGACATAATTGTGTAATTATTGGCATTTAACCATGTGCTAAATTAACTTTTACTTACTCAAATTTCTTTTACTCTTTATCTCAAAGCTCTTCACACTTCCTTTAAAACTGAAATTCTTACTTCTTTTACGCTAAATTTAAAAGTTTATATATTTCATTCATGGTTCTCTTTCACTCTATCTTGATAAAGAATTTTTTAGCTCATTAAATCTGTTTATGGGTTTTTAATATAATCTATTTTTCTCTTCCTCTAGTTCTTAATAATCTTTAATGATTTTCTAAATATTATTGATGAATTATTTTTATGTACTTATCTAATTTAATTATCTTATCTTTTGTAAACTATTTATTAATATAGTTTTAGCCATATAAAACAAGTCTTTTACGCTATTTTCATTAATTATTTTAAGCTTATTAAAAATTTTTAAAATATCTGTAAAAAAGATTACGTTTGAAAATGCGCTCAAATGTATCAAATTCCTATCTACTTAAGCAAAGTTTATTGAATTGAGTTTTGATATATCAATGATTCCGTTCATATTTAAAATTATAAGTATAAGTAATTAGTTTTTAGATTGAAATAGTTTCTTAAATTAGATGTCTATTGTATTTAGCGTATATTATTAAAGAGAAAATTTTTTATGTATCTTTTATTAATTTAGCAAATCATTTTACTGTTTACATGACTGGATTTCTTTAAAGGCATTCTTAGAATAAACATTTTTAATTTAAATAATGTTATGTTTATCAAACTCTTTGAAATAATCAATTATAATATCTATTTGCAAATATTCATAAGTAAGCAAGGTTTTGATTATCTTGACAACTCTTAATTTTTAATAAATAGATATCTTACTTCAGATTTATTTCTTTGCTCTGATTTTGTGAATAAATATTAAATGGTGTAATTTTTATCATTTTACTAAGTAGAACTATTTTGGCTAAATTGGAGCTATCATTGCTTATATCATAATGAAAGGTAAAAATCAACTATTATTCCCAACACTAGTGCAATATTTAATGATTTATAGATAGCTAATCTAAATCTTTCTCTTACACATTTTGTTCTTAAATTTAAATTTAACTAAAAAAGTCTTGATACATCTTTTCATTGTTGGAATTACTTCCTTCAATTTAAGATGTTATAATGCTTTTTAAAAGTTTTTCAACTCAAACACTTTCTACTTCATCTTCTTCTTCAGCTATATTATCTTCGTTACCAGTTTATTCATTCTAATCTTCCACTTGCTCATCTTTTTCTTCTTATTCTTCTTTTCCTTCCTTATTTTCATTATTCTCTTCATCTTTATCTTGCTCTTTCGCTTCTTTACCCTTAGTCTCAGAACTTTCTTATTATAAGTTTTTTCTAATTCGAATAATTCTAATCTCCTTTTAAGTAACATCCTATGGAAAATTTTAAGTTGCAGATCAATGTATTCTAATTTGTTTTTTGGAAATTAATTGATATAATTTGGTCATATGTTATTAATTTTCTAATGTCGCATTTTCCAATTTTTGCTATTTAACCATCCTCGCATATCTATATAGCAATCGCATTCCAGAATATGTTCAAATTAATCAAATCTCCACACATAGAATGAGAATTTTCAACTAAATAATTTCTGTCTTAAAGATCCTTGCGAAAGTTGTAACTTTAGGTTCTGAGTTTGTATATACTAATTATTTCTTTCCGATACTATTTATTTAGTTTTGGATAGGTAATTTACGGGAATTATTATTATTATTCTAATTATTCTATAAATAACTTTGTAGTGGACATCCTTTTTAGTCTTTTAATAGTTACTTCATAAAATTAATGTTGAATCTTACTTTTAATATATTTTGTAAAAGTATTAAAGCTACTATTATATTCCTAATTATTAATATCTATTTCGTAACATTCAGATAGTCTTGTTACTTAATCTCTATATTAATATCCTTCTTACCAATTGTTCTTAAAAAGGGAATTACTTATTAATTAATTCTTCCAAACTACGCGTGAGTTTCTTTATATACTTGATTAACTCTTTTAACTTCAATATACTTCATTATGAGGTCTTTTGTAAGTTTATTATAGTTAGGGTCTGGAATAAATGAACCTAATATTACATCTGCATTATATTATATATTGCGTTTAATACATTAGTATTAATCCTCTAAATTATTCCTATCAGATTAAATAAATTCATTATAAGTTTCAAAAAAAGATTCTTAATATTTTTATCTGTCAATAGGGTCTTGTAGCCTGCTAATTTTATATTTTCTTTAGGTAGTTATGTCCTAATAGAGAATTGTGTTGAAGAGAAAATTTACCGTAATTGGTATGTGAGCAGTAAATAGTTAGTTATAATGAACCTAGAAGTTTTCAAATTGATTAATATTCAGGTGTTTGTTTATTACAATAGTCATTGCAATACATAAAATATGTTCCTTTATATATGCAAGTGTTGCTGTTCATATTATTTACTATTTCAAGATACTTCTGAATAAGAAATACCTAGAATCTGTTTGTATTATCATGGTCATTATTAGGATTATCTCCATAATCTTATAGGGGAGCATTGAAATCTCCCATTTGAATATGTGGTTATTTGGGAATTGATTAAGTAGCAAATTTATATAGTCATATGCTTGGTCTTTTATGTTCTCATTTTAGCTATTATCTGGCATGTAACTGGACGTAATAAATATATTATCTAGTTTGGCTATGATAAATCGATTCTAGGATACATCAATTATATTAGTTTCTTCAGTACTACTGAGTTCTTCTTTAATAACTAGATATACACCTCCTCCTTTTCCTGAATTTTTGTAATAAGTCCTATAACCTTATATTAATATTGGATGGAAATCTTGTTTTTATCAAGTTTCATTAATTGAAAAAATGTCAATACTATTTCCTCTTATGAATTCTTCTATTTTATAAAGTTTACTTGTTAATAAATTTATGTTGACATATCCAATCTTAATTTGATTGATGCTACTTCTTTTTTAGTGATTATCTTGATCTAAAATAATTTGTTTTCCTTGTTGATTTAGTTAAGAGCCTCCTTTCCACCCAGGTTCATAAATTAAAATTTCTTTTTTTGTCCCCTCATTTCAAGATGAACCTATTTTTTTAATGTTATTTATTTTAGTCATAAAATTAAATTATAATATAGAGATATTTTCTGCTATATATCTTTAATAATCTCTTATCAATATTAATTTTAACTACTTGACTGTCAATCTATCCTTTATCAAGTTCTTAATCAAGTACAACTTATCTGTTTTAAATTATAGTTTAGAAATTAGTTTTTCTTCAAAAGTTAGATAATATAAAGTCTCTTAGCTATTTTGAATTAACATTGTAATTTTTTATGAAAGACTAATTTTCTTCCATTTTATTGATATGTTATTTAGTAGATGGAAAATATGGATCTGGACATTTTCTCTTTAATTAATTTATAGAATCTTATTCCAAAGAATTTGCTTAAGTATTCTATTTTAGATTTTATGAATGAGAGCTGTTGAAAATCTAAAAAGATTATTCACATAATTTTATGGATAGAAATGTTAAATTGGAAGAAATTTACTACTTTAATATTTGACTCTATTCCAGATTTTCCATTAAAATACATTTTTCTGATGCAACTTTATCAAAAGCTTTGATTTAATTGATTAGTTTATCATTTAGTTTATCATATTATTTCTACAATTTTATGTATTTAGAATAAATAAATTCGCACTAGGAAATTTAATCTAAATGTAGTAGGTCTGTTCCAGTAGCCGTATCTAAAGTCAAAATAACTGTTTGAATTTTTTAATCACTGGAATAAATTTCAACCTGTGTGTAATCATTCTATATTAAGGTATTTTTGTTTGAGTGAAAGCATCTTTAAATTCTTGGATATACTTATTTTTTTACAAATGTAACGAACCCAATATGCTTTAATAATCCAATTCTTTAAGTTATAGATTCTATTAAAGATTATTACATAAATCCGATTTCTAAGAATATTTCTTTTCTCATTCAAATTTCAAAATTTCAAGTTATCTTTATAATATTTATACTTAATCAGTTACTTTTTAATTTTAAGATTTCAGTTATTAATTATAATTAAAAATATAGTTTAAATCAAGTTCAATATGAAAAAAAAAATGGATTAATCTCTTCGACTCTCAAAAAATTAACTTAGAAACCTAAAGAGAAAAGCGGCAAAAGAAATGTAGAAAAAATAATAACAATAGGAGGAGTCAAGCTCTTCTTCAGAAGGTAAAGTTATGGTAGGATAAATAGAGATAAGTTAACCTAAAAACGAAACTAATCAAAAATTTTAAATTTAATTAGACCAAATGTAAAAAGTAATCTCAAATTATGAAGAAACAACTTACAACTTAGGCGAAAAAATACGGGAACTAATGAGTAACATAGAAGATTAGAACAACGAATTACTAATACTTAGAAGATAACTTATTTGTAGCAAATTAATAACGGAAGAATAACTCTGAACTTAGTCACAATAAAACTTTAAATATGACACGAAAATGGAAATAGAAAAAATACCAATAGAATTAAAAA
Source organism: Loxodes magnus (assembly GCA_946699065.1). NCBI lineage: Eukaryota > Ciliophora > Karyorelictea > Loxodida > Loxodidae > Loxodes > Loxodes magnus. The sequence continues at coordinate 247,582 of CAMPDV010000324.1, forward strand.
CAGAATTGAATCCAGAAAAAGAAATGATTGCTACAAGTTTCATTAAAAGATTAGAAAATATAGAAAATAAATTATCATAAAAAAGAACGAAATAAAGACAATAATACAAACTTTGTTGATGTTGCAAATCAAATCAACATATTTTAAAAAACTGTTGATAATGAAAGAAAATAAACGAATAAGAGCAGAAAAGAACATGGAGACAACTCAATAAACTATGAATAACTCCAACAGGGATCTACAAATAAAAGCTTTTTGCAAGACCACTTGAACGGTTACAGTGGTAACCTTCCACTTAATAAAAAGGTCGTGGATCACACCCACGTTAAAAAAACTGTCCGCAGGAACTGGTTGCAATTCCAGAGAATGCAAAACTCTACTAACTTTAAGTATATTATTATTATTATTATCAAGTTCAATATTAATTTTTTATTATCAAACTTCTTAAAATAGTTACCAAATGTGTTGTTATCCAGAAAATTACTATTAGTAGAATGAAATTTATTATTTTAAATATTCCTATTTTGAATATAATAATGATTTTTCAGTTTATGTTTGATCCATTTCTAATTTATCTATTGCGTTTACGCTTCTTAATTTATAAAAACTCTATTGTTAGTTTAAGTTCTTTATTCAATACATTTTATTATAAAATCTGTTTAAACAGTTATCTCTTTAGAATTAGCATAAGTTGTTTATACTGATTATTCTTGAATTCTTATTTACTCTTTGGATTAAAATTAAAACTAATTCCTCTCAAATTTTTATTGAAAAATGTTCTAAAGTAGTTATTAATTATGTTTTACTAAAGAAAGATATTATTTATAAGTAACATTATCTAATGAAATTGTTCAGTTTAATCTTCTACTTTAAAATTATTAATAGGTTATTTTTTATCTGTTATAATATTTAATTATTTTTTCAATAGCTTTTCCTAATAATATTATAAGGCAAATTTTAGTAACTATTTTTATTTTTTTGTATTTCTAATTAATTTTATTAATATATGCTTTATAATATGCTTTTGATGATTCTAGTTATTTATCAAGGTTTATTTTTCTAGTTCGTATTTTGTTTCTGTACTATCTAATTTTTCATTTAATAAATAGTTCTTATCTATTAGTCTTTATATATCCTATTTAAGTACTTTTATACCTAAAAAAATCTAATTTTCATTAAACGAATTATTAATTGCTTAATTTTATATTGCATTTATTGGGTCAACATTTTATTATAGTTATTTATTTTAATTCTAAAGATCAGATAAATAGTGATACTTTGAATTAACAGAAATAATATTATTGTCTTACTTTTAACTGTTTTTATTACATTCAATTTAATCTAATTTATTACTGTTATTTAAAAATAAATCTTAAGTTTATGTACATTTTTATATTGTAAAAGGATATTTTTATTTAAATTTAATTCAGATTTGAAAGCTTATCTTAAGAGATCGGAGTGTCTTAGATAATATCTTAATTTTTCAAAGATTTTTTGGATGATCTTTTTGTATCTTCTGCGGTAATATTTTAGGCGTTTAAACTAGTTTTCTATCTATAAGTTTATTTTTCTTTCAATAGATGCCAAAATTGATGCCCACGATGAAGAGAATTTCGAAGTGATTTCAGTGGAACGCGTAAGAATTTATTTTCTAGTTTTTGACTACAGATATTTAATAATTTTCTAAATAAATCCATTATTATGTTTACTTATTTGATTTGTACCAACTATAATTCTTTTATTTGGAGGTTTTTATGCACCTGTCTGTGTTTGATCTATCAGTTTGCAGCTTCTTAATAATCAATTAAAGAAGAGTCACTAGTTAAACAAGTGAATTTTAAGTATTTTCCATTTTTTTAATTTAACCTGGTGCTTATAATGAATAATCATTAAACCACAATTATACAGTTTCTTTTGTATACATGCATTAACGTTACTATCATTCATTATTTCAATGACATTTAGCAGGAGAAATTCTTATAATCTATATGTATTATCAAATTATTTTCAGGATTGTCTACAAAACATTATAAAAGGGTGTTGAAATCTCCCGTCAGTATATGTTGATTCTCATAAAACTTATTTAGCAATGTGTCAAGAAGTTCATAAACTTAATATTTGATATCTTAATTTAAAAAATATTGTTAAAATTTTTATATCTATCAAAACTCTAACCCTTTTTTTTAATTTATCCATCCCGAAAATCTTCTGTAGTTTAAGACTCAGAGCTAAAAAATAAAGAATAATTTTTCACAATTTCATTCTTTACTTTCTTTTCTCTCCTTTTTAATTGAAATGCTTTTCAACTATGTAAATTCTTATAAAATTAAAAAATTTTATCACTAGTTTTTTCAGTTACTTGAAAAGAAATTCAAATTTAAAAAATTTTAATTTCAAGTAAAAAAATGCATTTTTATCAAAAACATAAACAATAACTTTTGTTTTTTATCATTTCAAAAAAATTAAACTTATCAAATTTTTTTTGAAATTCCATTCCCTTTTAACTTTTTTCATCCCGAAATAAAAAAATTTATTACTATTCCGAATTTTTATCCCGAAATAATTAAATTTATTCCGTCCCAGAAATCTTTGGTATTGTAAAAGCTGAGCAAAAAACAAATTTTTTATTTTCATGAAATTCATGCTCTAAACCTGAAAGATAAATAAAAAATTTACCATCAGAAAATTTTTCCCAATCAGAAACGAAAAATATTAAACATAAAATTACAAATTTTATAATAATAATAAATAATAATAAATAATAATAGTTAATAATAGTTAATAAAAATTAATAATAATTAATAATAATTAATAAATATCAATCATAAAAAATAAATAATAAAAAAACAAAATTTAATTTAAAATAAAATACTTAATTAAATTTTTTAATTAATAATCAAGATTATAAACTAACTTTAACCTTATAAATAATATTTTAACTTCTCCACAAAAAAATGTAAATTTATAATTAACTTGAAATTTTTACAAAATCTAAAAATAAATCTATAAGATTTTATAACATAAAATTAAACTTAAACTTATTATACGTCTTCATTTAACAAAATTATATTTAAAATATTTTAAACGTTACGACTTTAAATCACATACCTCAATAATTTCAATAACCTATATTACTCAACCTTTTTTTTAAACCAATAATATTTTAGAATATACAACCTTTTAATAAAAAAATAAAAAACAAAAACTTTATATAACAAAGAATATAGTTATCATTAAGCATTCATTTAAATGCATTACCAATATCTTATATTTAATCGTAAAATTTAATTAAGTCAAATAGCAAGTTACTCAACTCGAAATCCTCCACTTTCTAATCGTCTTGTCATATCCTCCCGATACCAACAAACTATTATCAACACTCAATGCTATAGAAAGTATATAATATGTATGCCCTTGCAAAGTCTATATACACTCACCCTTATCAAAGTTCCAGATCTTGATTGTTCTGTCAAAAGATCCAGAAAAGATAACACTTGAATCAACACTTAACTGAATACAACGTACAGCATCTGTATGGCCTAAAAGAGTACGAATACACTAACCAGAAGAGAAGTCCCATATCTTAATAGTCCTGTCATAAGAACCAGATATTATATACCTATTATCCTTAGACACTATTACAGATCAAATTAAGTTTGAATGCCCAGTAAGAGTTCGCACAACCTGACCAGTCTGAAATCCCAGATCTTTATAGTTGTATCTTTAGATCCCGATATAATATATCTAGAGTCATAGGAGATTACTACCGAGTTAACTCAATCAGTATGTCCCGACAAAATTCTTATGAGATCATCATTGTGAAAATTTCAGACCTTTATGGTTTTATCTCCAGATCCTGATACTATATAGTTAGAATCTGGGGAGATTATTACCGAGGTAATAGGAGAAGTATGCCCTGTTATGGTTCTTATGAGAGAACCAGTCTATAAATTTCAGATTTTGATTGTGTTATCGTAAGATCCTGATATAATATATTTAGAATCATAGGAGATTACTACCGAGTAAATGTAATCAGTATGTCCCGACAAAGTTCTTTGGAGAGCACCTGTCTGGAAATTTCAGATCTTTATCGAATATTCAGGATATCCAGAACCTGTTACTATTCAATTCAAGTCACTTGTTATGGCGACAGAGAAAGCAGGTGAAGTGATATTAATGACTTAGTCTAAAAAATATTAAAGAAATACCTTTACTTTGGTCGTAGCTGATCTTATTTATTAACTTTTAGTAGCATAAGTTGGGCAGAATTTCATACTTAAAATGAAGTAGAGATATTTTCCCTAAAATGTGGTTTCTCGCTCTTAAGAGTTTTCTTAAAAAAATACTTTTAGTAAATTGCTTTTCTTTTTTCTCCGTTTCTTTTTTCACCATTTTAATTTTATAACTTACTTCTATAAATATTTAATCAAAATAACTCAATGAATTTTACTTACTTAATTTCAATACAATTAAACAATTAAATTATTTATTAAGCATACTTATAAGTATCTTATTTCTTAAACATTGATTTTTCTTTTTTTGTCTTAAAACAAAACAAGATATTAAACTAATAATGTACAAACTTTTACAATTTTAATTATTTTATATCTTTTTACTTTTAAATAAAAGGATAAACTATTATTTCAAAAGTTTTATAACGAAGAATTATTTCCCTATTATAATAACTTTAATATACATTTATTAATTACAACTTATTTATGCTTTAAATCAAAGACTCTTAATAAATAAACCTTATTTCGTTGTAGACCCTTTTAAATTATAAATAAAATATTGCCATTTTTTTAAAGCTACTGTTATTAATTATTATTTTTCTCTTATATTTAATCAAAAAAATGGATTTCTTTAAGCTTTTTACTAATTAAAAAAAATTAATAAAATAAGTTTCTTATTAATTAGCTTAAATAAATATTAAAAAACATCAAATTATTTAAAAAAAAGCATTTTTTAGTATTTATAAGATAGAGTATTTTAATTACCCACTTTCTTACTACTATTTCATTAAAACTATTTATTTATAAAGGTCTCTCTTAAAATAATAAAACTAATATAATTTATTACTTATAATGTTGGATCTAAGCAAAATATATAAATGTAATAAATAGATTTAGATAACTTTCTCTTTTTATAGCAAACTAATATTATATTCATTATTTATGTTATTTTTGTAATTATCATTTCAAGTTAATAACACCTAAATTATTCTAGATTATTTAAAGATAAAAACTTAATTCTATTATTCTATACAAATCTATATTATATTACTACCACTATTAATACTCTCTTTATTAAAATTAGTTGCTTTTTGTTAAGAAAATTTATAAGCTTTCAAGAAAGAAAGCATACTTTTAATATCTTCTATTATTATTTTCTGAATTAATAGAAAGAGTAAACTTAACATAATATGTTTCTTTGTAGTATGAGATAATATAAGTATTAGATTAGCTAGTATAAGCTATTTAAAACTAATCTAATAGATTATTATTTACTCTTAATATATTTTATTAATCTACTATTATTCTATATCTTATTGTATCCAATCAACAATTCTCTATGTTTTGCTTTATAGCACATCATCATTTCTAAATTCTGCAATACTGGAGTATAAGACGAAACTCCCATCATAATTACATGAGAATAATATATGGAAGAAAGAGAAAGATGTAAATCTTAATTGTACAACATTTACCTCAATAACAGATTAGAACTAATAGATTTACCAAACTTTGAACTAATACACATATATAAGGCAGTTACAAATTTGATTACTGAATACGTAATAAATAAGAAAAACTGAAGTAATAAATAGACTTTATAGTAAAATATTACATTAAAGAAATATTAGAAAAAAAGAAGAAAAGATACATTGAAAGAATTTTATCAAATTAAAAAGTAATTGGCTAATATTTTTTTGGGATCTAATGAACATACGTTATTATATAATGAATTAACTAAAAAAAGGAAATAAAAACTAAGCAAGGGAGAGCAGGAGAAATTTTAGAGAAAAGTTGAATTTAATCTAAGATAAGTGTAAAAAAGATTAACGGATAGTGAAAATGAATTAATAACTCAAATTTAGCTCTAAAGAATTTTCAAATTAATTAATTATATTATGCTTAATTAAAAGCCAAACATAAGCTAAAATTATATCTTATTTTAACCACTTATCTTTATTTAAATTGTATTAGATAGCATTATCTCATTTCTATTATTAAGATACTCACATCAATTACCATTATAAAATCAATCAACTAAAATAAAATTAAGTTTCTAACAACTAAAAACAGGCTAGCTTATATAATAGCTTTGGATTAAACCTTTAAAAATTACTTATTTATACTAAATTTACTATCTCTCTTAATATTAAGCCTTTAGCTTTAACTCACTTTACATTTCTTTAACTAAGTCTAACAATTTATTCTATTTATAAGCTATTTTACTATATAATTAAGGATCTCATTTTTAATCATGCTAGGTGTTGCTATTAAACAATAAAATTGAAGCTAGTTAAACATTATTCAAGAAAAGGATAACAGGGATAATATGATTAAAAGCTAATGAAAATCTATAATCTATAATCTAATAAAATAAGAACTTCATTAAATCAACCAAAATAAATTACACCTAGAAACTTTATAAATAAGTAAATTATATTTAAGTTAAAGTTGGAATTTGAGATTCCAATTTTGATGAAAATTACCTTCAAAAGCTGAAAAATTGTATGAAATAGCTATTGCATAAAGCAATTTTAGTAAAGATAAATAGAATAAAACAAAAGATAAAATGAGAGAAACAACAATAATAAAAAGATAAATTTAAGAAAAAAACTAAGATGCTATAACATTAAAAGAAAGCCTAAATCTATTGATAAAGTTATTTTGTGTAATTTTTCAGCTAGATATCAGCGCTAAAAGAAAAAGAAATATAACACATGCTGAAAATTAACATAACTATGAAAAGAAAACTAGAAAAACAGTTGAATAACCATAAATTCAAGCAATACTTGTTTCTAATGAGTAGAACTTACATTCGATATATCAGTGTATAAATTCGAGCAAAACTTAAAAGAACAAGAATTAGATCTCTAATTGCGATTTATAAAGATGTTATGATAATTTTGAGAACGTGCTTTGGCTTATTTAAGCCTTTAGAGTTTTTTCAAGCCTAAATTTTAATTTATTTTTTGCCTTTGTTTATTCTAGCAAAATTAATTGCATATTTTTTTATTTCTTAGTGTTTCTCAATTAAATTTATACATTTTCATAGTTCTTCTATTTCTTAACTTTATAATTTTTGCATTAAAAAATTCCAACAGCTGAGAAATATAATATCTAAGAATAAATCTTAGGATATTAATTTGAATATCAATGAAGACTAATTTATATAAGCAGGCTATTATCTTTTGACAATTTTATTGCCATTTATGGAGGACTAGACTAAGAATTACGTCCTTTAAATGATTTGATTCTAATAGATTTAAAATAAAATAATTTATTTAAATCACCAATACAAAAGAAAAATTACCACCTAGTATTTGGGGTCATGCCATGATTTATTATAAGAGATGGCTGATGTTCTTTGGTGGAGTTTATATTTGAGGACTTTTTAGTATTCCCAAAATTTCCATAAACTAATTTTGAATTCACAATATTCCTCGACAATGCAATTCTAGTTTAACTTTATGTGGATTACCTTATAGTTATGGAACTTATGAATATGAAAACAGAGAATGCTACCTTTGTCCTTGTGGTATTTATACAAAATAAAGCAATAATGCATAAAGTGTCCTAAAGTAATGGAGTAACCTATTCTAGGAGCTTCTTCTGAAAGATAATGCTTACCTTGTGCAAAGGGATTCTATAATGATAAAGAAGGAACTGAATTTTGTATTGAATGCTCGAATTATTTAGAGTGTCCTGTTTGATCTACTTTTCCTATAAGAAGCTAGAAATAAAAAGTGTAATAATCAAAGCAACCTTAAAGCTATTAAGATAAAGCTGATGAAGTTAAGAATTACAACTAATATATATCAATAGGACTTTTCCTAATAATTTGCTTTTTAAGCGTTTTGTTTTTAACCAAAAAAGAGTCAAGAAACAAAATAAAAGTATTTGATAACTATGATAAAAGTCATAACTATGATCTTGGGTAGTTTATGAAGTTAAGGAAAACTTCTATAGGTGGACTATTTTCCTCTTTCTTTGGTGTACTAGCCATTGAATTGTATTAAATGATTTAAAAAGTTTTACTCTTGATAATATTGAAGAAAGTAAAGCTCTCATTCCCTATCTTATTTTAAAAGAAACTTACCCTACTATTAAGTCAAATCTATAATCTATAGTAAAATTCGAATCTTATAGCGGACAATGTTAAATTAAGAAACTTAAGAATACTCAGATTGCCATAAAGACATTAGTTTCGAGTTAAGTGGAATAACATCAGTTAGTGATAATATGGAAGGGACTTAGTTTCAATGCTAAATGGTGAATGGAAACTGTTATGTAAAAAAAAGCATGCAAGAAATGTGAAATAAACGGACCTTCTTACATCTTATTCAGTCTAAAGGAAGATAAATCTTTTGCTTCATCTATTTAGTTTAATGCTACTACAACTTCATCTATTCCAAAGAATTTTCAAGCATAAATATAACTATTAATCCTGATAAAGAAATGGTATTCAGAGGATCAGAGCTAACCATACTTGAATTTTTAACAATAACTTCTGCTTTTGAAACAAACAATCCGGATAAGTTAATACATAATGGAGATACAGGATATAATGTAATGAGTACAGGATACATAAGTAAGGGAACTTAATAAACAAGTACTGAAATGCAGTTAACTTCAGATTTATATGCAAGAATAAAATTTAAGCCAAGTGAAAGCTCATTAATGACTCAATAAATTCTTAAATATTTCTGAGTAAATTTGGTTGCAACTATCTTAGAATCTATTTTCAGGTTAATGAGTGTTTTAGGAAAATTGATGAGCTTCATAGAGAAGTTGAAAGGAAGAATAAAGAATACTTTTAAGAAAAAGTAAATAAAAAATGAAAAAAAGACCTTGGATCAATAATTAAATAAATGGAAAGAGTAATATTAGTTAAATCCTATATAAAAGACTTAAACTAGAAAAGTATTTTCAATATAAAAAGCTAGGTAAAAATTTAAGAAAATAATAAAAATTTCATAAGTCACTTAATAATTTTCTCTTGGTGAACTTTACGATGATTATTCGGAAATGTTGTCTCCACTCCAATAAAATTTAAATCTCTTAAAGCAGAGATACAAAGAATAAAGCTTGAAGAATCAAAGTGGCTATATTAACCTATTAAATTTTTAGAAAGAGCCTTTATTAATACCTTCAGCAATTGATGAGAGTTAGTAAAATGAAATATAAACAAAGGAAGTTTAAGCTTATAATCAGGAAGAGGGAGATAACTTAGACAAAATTAAACTTGAAAGAGATAAAAAAGGCTGATTTGATTTTATAAAATAATGAAAACTTAATATAGATTAAATTAGTTTAAGCCTTATCAATTTATTTTAGTAAAGTGTAAAGTTCTATACCTTTTTTATCTATGTAATATACTCTTTTTGATTAAGTTATAAATAAGCATTTATAAATAAATAAAAATAGCCACTAAATTAAATAAATTCTTCTGATCTTATCAGCAAAAGTATTCTATAACTAAAGCTATTAAATAACTAATGTTTCTAGAGGTAAGCAAATTAAAGTTAAAGTATGTAGTTCTTAGATTAAATTTTAATACTTTATTTGGTTTAAAAATCTCTTAATCTATATGATTATAACTAAAATATAACAGTATGTACTATCTTAATATTAGCATATATACCCCTTTTAATTATAATTAATTCCAAATAATTAATCAAGCTTAAATTATTAGTTATTATTACTAACTACATTAAGTCTTAAGTTATCATAATCTTGTGTTTAAGAAATACTTTAAACTTATCTAGATATAACCAACATCATCCTAGCAAAAAACTATAATCAATACTTTTAAAAAAACTTAAATTACTTATGAACAAAAAAGAAACTTAAATAGCTATTTACTTTAATATATAGGTTTATTGCCTGATAAGTTCAGTTAAAACACAAACTAAATTCTATTTTTCATAAATAAATAAATTTGATTATAGAGCGCGTAGCACTCTCGTTGGTGCGCAGCTCTTTAAAAAAAATGTTTCATACTGACAAGAATGTTTGTTACTGATAAAATTATCAGATACTGATAAACCTTGTTCAATACTGGTATAATTATTCAGTACTGATAAAAATGTTCAATACTGATATAATCTTAGAATACTCGTAATCTTTAATACTTGCTGGAGGTCCAAGGACATGGCAGGATTGTGTCTCATTGTATCACCAAAGCAGAGGACGACATGTGTCAATTATGGGTACTTAAATTCCCCACCTCTGATGAAGCTCGCAGTATTATTTCTTTTTAGTTCCAGAATTAAAAATAAACGAAGCCAAGCCAAGTCAGTGTCGAAGGTCTAAGAATCTTATGTCTCGAGGCCAAACCAAAGCAGAGGAAGATATAAAGTCGATTACGGGTACTTAACTTCCCCCACCTCTGATGAAGATGACCTTGTTGTTCACCTTCGAACAACTATGGTGGTTTTAAAAAATAATATCCATAATAAAAGCTTAGAAGAAATAATGAAAATAAATGTATTCGACTATATCTTAGTAGCATTTCATTTTACTCTCGTTAAAATTCTAGTCATAACATTTTATTTTATTTTTTTATAATCAAAATTCAAAATTTACCCAAAATGTTGAATCAAGTTGACTATAGAGTACTAACAGGATAAGAAACTAGAAACTATTTCAAAAGAGATGAAGTTCAAGTATTTATCTAGATTAAATAGTTATAAAGAGATTATAATAGCTCTTGATAATTAAAGCATTCATCCAAAATTAATTTAAAATAGCATTAATAAGCCTACTAATTCATTATGATACATTGGCTACTTCATTAATAAAATTTAATATAGCAATGATATATTCAAAGCTGGGTTAAAGAAACAGCATAAGAAACTTAAAAATCTTAGTGCTACTATATATTTTTATAAAATAACATTCTTTAAGAAATAATTATAATTAATTAAGGGATTTTTATTATATTTGACTAAATAAACAATTAAGAAAATTAAGTTTTTAGATACAACTTAGTTTAAAATCAGATAGGCATTAGGCGAGAAAAGCTTAATATCATGTTTATATAAAAATCTAAAAGTCTGAATATAATGCTATATCAAACATTTGCCTTATTAAATTAAAACTTTTAATTGACTAAGACTTTTAGAGATATTTATCGTTTTCCTCACTTTGATATAATAGAAAATTTTCTAATTCATAATTACTTTCATTCTTGATTGATTCTAAATTTCATTTAGTTAACTATTTAGTCTCAGTGTAATTAATAGTTTTATTCCTTTTAGAAGTTAATAGAGAAATAAAATCTTTAAGAATTTTTAGTTAAATAATTTAAAATCTATGTGCAGTATAATGAATAAAGCTAGGAATTTAAAATATTCCTAACTAGGATAAAGTAAACTAATCTTATAAAGTTTTTAAACCTAAAACAATCATAAATTTCCTGTCTAAGCATTAAATAGAAAACTTTAAAGTTTTATAAGACTTTGGTATAACAAAAAAAGCATATAAGACTTTTCTATCTAAAATCTTGTGAAAATTTGTTAATAATTGTAGAGGAAAAATTAATTGTGAAGCTAATTTTATTTAGTTATAGAGAGATAAAATAAAATGTATATATAAAAATTAACTAGTAGTCATATATTTTAAATCCATAGCTAAACGTAGAAAATTTACTTATATATAAAGTTTTTAATTTTAGGAATGTTACATATTAACGAACCAACATTGCTTTTATTGCTATTGGGCTGAAATTCTATATATCACCTTAAAATTATTTTATTCTTATCAAATTGATGTTTTTAAAATCATAATATCAGTGTAAAAGAGATGACCTGAAGAATAAATTTTGAATGAATTATCCCTTATTTAAAATAAGCCTTACAAAATAATTAGCATAACAGAAATCTATATGACCAATTATTTTTAAAAATGATAGCTTTCTTTAAAAAAATTTAAAACATAAACTCTCAAAATCTTATAGCTCTTAAATATAAAATAGTCTACTTGCAACAATTATGAGTAATATATCCAAATAAATAAATATTAGAATCTATTTATTTTAGGATTTAACTAAATCGATTATAAAATTTTAAGTTAGTTTTAAAAACTTTCAGCAAACTCTTTTTAAAAAGAAGAGTTTTAGGGAATTATCTTCAAAGAGATTAAGAAAACGAAAGAAACAGACAAAAAATAAGAATCGACATTTTTGGTTGCTAGAGAAATTAAATTATTAAATTAAAGTTAATGATAACTTCTTAAAGTTAAAGTTGAAATTCTAATTTAAAAGAAAGCATCATTTTAAATAATCTAACCAGCAATAAATGAGAACTATACAAGCATTATAATTAATAAGAAATTACTTAATATTTTTACAATGCTATTTACGAATACATTCTAGTCAGTTTTTGTTTGTGCTTAACAATAATTAAAAAAAATTTAGCATGTATTTGAATTAATAAACTGGATAGAGCTTAATAAGTATGTAAGTAATTTTAATAAAAAACTACATGTTAATATGAATTTATCTTAATATTTATGAAGAACATTCTCATAAATCAGACTATTAAAGATTTTTATAGCTCTTAAATCTGCTTTGCATTAGAATTTATTTCAACTATTTATTATATTTTTTTATTTTCCTTTTTGGGTTATTTAATTAATGTCTAAGATTCAGAATTCAAAGATTAGTTTTAATTTTTTAAATATGAATCCTTTAATATACCTAAGAAATATTTAGATAGCTAGTATTTTATTTGGAGAATAGTGTGTAATATTTTTATAATTTATGATATATTCTAGTAATAAGGAATTAAATCTAACATACTCGATGAAGTAATTTGAATTACCTTATTTTAATTAACATGAAATAACTTATTCCTAGTATATATATATATTAAGCTAATTTAATTACCTTATAGCTTATAATATTTTAAAGGATTGCTGGGATTTTCTAAAACCTTAAATAGTGTAAATTATGCTTATTTTATTACCAAAAATACAGTTAAATATCATAAAATTATAGAATTTTATCATTAATAATTTAGTTAGAATCATTAGATCTAGCTTACACATATGAAAATCTAAGAAGAGTATAGTAGTTATTCTGATTTGTTAAATAAGCTTATATTATGAAGCTATATAAATAAACTAGATGTAGAGGATAAAGTTTAAATGAGCTGGCTTTATAAAAAGCTATTTTGCTTATTATTTATAATTAATATCAATGATAAACTTCTATTTAGCTTAAAATTAAGAATTATTTTAGTTTCTTCAATATGCTAAACACTATTGCAGCTCGCCCTTTTATTTGTATATATCTAATAAATAGAAACTTTTAATTTATAAAGATAATAATTTTAATCTTTACAGTTTAATTAAATAATACCTTTAGATTTCTTTTTACTACAGATCAACTATAACAATGTATATTGTTTCCTTACTAAACCTTTTTCTTTAATTCAACTTTTGCTCTTATAAATACCTTATGTTATATCCTATATAAATTTATTCCTTTAAACTTAAATTTTAGTAAATAAACTTTAGATAGTTAAGTTTAACCTTAATAATTGAAAAGATGGTGGGAGCTGAGAATGACCTTCGTAACAACACTTTCTGGTTTTATGGCTAGGAACAAATTCCTTTCCTGTCGCTGAGAAAGTCCCTGGTCAGAGTCATTTTCTGAAGGGAACGCTGTCTTTGAGATTATCCGCTCTTGGTAGGGGCTTGAAGCCTGGCTGCTCATAGCGATGGAGCTCCCTAGCATCTGTGCCTGGAGTACAACAGGATATCCCCGTAATTCCATAAAAAGAGAGCGTCGGGTCGGGCAATCGGAAAGGAGTTTCCGATCCAAAAACTTTTTAGTTGAAATTAATTAATTTTAATCTTACAAACTAGATCTGTAGGAAATCAGTAGAATAAATGAATACAAAAGAAGAAATGATAATAAAGCAATTTTAGTGTAGAATATGCTATATAATTTATTGTAGGGACATTCTTAAAAAATTTATTTAATGAAAGAGTAAAAAAAGAAGAGAAAAGATCCTTAATTTAATATTTCTAAATAAATGCTTTAAGTAGCTAGTTTTAAATTATAAATAGAAATTTGATAAATTAAAGACTAGAAATTATAAGTAAATAATTCTTATTAAAGAGTTAGTTCAAAACAATTAAATAGTTATTTATTAGCTTAGTTTTACCTAAATCTTTACATTTAAAAATCTTTTTTATAATTAGTTTTTTGGACTGCAATAGCATTTTTCTATTTTCTTTATGATTTATTAAATGGTTCAGATAATAGACCAAGAAAAGAATAGTAATATGTCTTTAAAAATATCTATTGAAGACTAGACTATTTATTAAGCCTATTTTTTCATTCTACTTCTATTGTTTGCGAAATTAACTTCATATAAAAGCATTTCAGAGCTTTTACACATCAATTAATTAACCATACAGACTAAAGCTTTTATTAATAACTACATACGAAATATAATTAATAATACCTTGCTTTATTAATAAGTAGTAAGCAAAAGTGAGATTTATTTAATAAGTCTCTATAAATACTAGTTTGCTTATATACCTTTGATAAGATAATTCTTATACCATACTTTAGATATATCTTCTAGTTTTCTCTTACGCCTAATGTTCTTATTATTACACCTGAAAATTAAGTTTTCTAATATACTTTTATAAAGCTAATAATTAAATCACCACATTAAGAAATTTAATTACTCCCTTCATATCTTTATCACTCTCAATTTTCATTTTTGACATGATAAAATTCCTTAAGAATATAGATAGAATAAATATGATAGCTAATTGACTTTAACAGCTGACTTATAAGCATTTTTGCATTCTTAATCTTAAAATTTTATTTTTATTCTTCTTTTTAATTTTAAGTTTTGGATTTTAGCTAAAAGAAAATAACAATGCAAGCTTTAAGAATCTATATAAATTTTAGTTAAGAAAGAATTAATTTAGAAAGGATAAAAGCATCATGCTTTATAAACTAGAAATATATAATATTAGTCGTAGCAAAAGAGGTTTAGTAAAGAAATAGCTTTATATGATAGGTTGCTACCAAGTAAATAGTATATCAAGTTATTGTCTTAATGCTAAGTAAGAAAATCATAGAAGATAAAATCTTGTTGAGTTAGTACATTTCACATAATTAGGGATTCATTTTTTTAAGAGAAAAAGAGAATATCAAATGTATTTTTTAATTTAATTTAAGTTAAATAATTTAGTTATATTTGGCTTAAAATAGAATTAGAGGTATATAAAACAATTGATTGAGTTACCAAATACAATAATATTTCTTTTTAACTTGCTCGTATTAGTTTATTTACATTTAATTTAGTGTATTACATTTTATTTATCAAGTTTACTCTTTAACACTTAAAATATCTATATGTGAAATGAAACAAATTGATAAATTATATCTTCCTTAGTCTTCTCATATGATCGAACTATATCTCACTTGCTCTTATTAAGGACATAATTTTATCATTAGAAGTATATCAGTTGGTTATAATTGTTAATACTTTTAGTTTTATACATTATGTAGTACTATTCTTTGAATAATTTAAGTTATAAGCTTATTAGTTTAACTTTATTCCTTCCTTTGGTAGAAAATTTATCATGTTAAGATTAACGAGATAATCCAGTTAATTACTTAGCGATATTATTCAAAACATACTGACTGGTCAGTTTCATATTTTTTAGCATTTTTGCTTTGAAGTTAAAAATTTATTTCTACTAACCCAAAAAGTAAAAAATATGCCTATAATACAAATTTTGCAAACTAAAAGGATTGTTTAAGAATATTCTTCAGACTTTATAGAACTCCAAGAGTTAGGATTCATATATATTAATAAAGCTTGCTTATTTAAAAATAAGGCAAATAATTTAAACTTTAATAGTAAAATCATTGAATCAAAGTAAAACAAGCATAGTTTCTTTATGAGGTATAAAATCTCTAGTGGTATGATTTTAATTTTATTGATTTATTTAGATAAAGAAAAATTCATTGATAACTTATTGCTTTAGTTACTTCAAAAGATAGCAAACCATTTAATAATTTCTGTATGTTCCTAATAAAAAAATTTTGATTTAAATAAGTCAATTTTAGTAAAGAGCAATATAGCTTTGCATTAACTTTCAACAAGCTAACTTCTAAACAACTTTGATAAGCAATAGTGACTACTTGATCACATTTATAGTTAATAGTTATAAAAGATGTACCTGAATTATTTTAAATCAGATAATAATTAGGCTTAAGAAGCTATAACTAAATTTAGCTTAGGATAGATAAAGTATCCATCCTTATACTCTGGTTTCTATTTTAACTTACTTTAACTAAATGAAGAAGATACTATTATAAGGAGAGAATGTCAGGTTGCTAATAGTGAATAAATACTAACGCTAATAGTAGGTGAATTTATACTCAGTGCTTTGAAGACTTTCTGCTTAAATAGCTTCTACTAGTATTAAAATAATGAGTAGAAGTTTAAGCATTTATAGAGAATTATTTACTTACGCCTTAAAACTTATAAATATGTTAGTACATAGAGAAAATACAAACTTCGTGTGTGCTTAATCATTATGTGAAAAATATAGAATAAATGGGAATTTAGAGGCTTAAAAATAGCTTGATTTATATTGTATTGATAAATATTTAAACAGCGCATTTAAATTCAACTAAGCACTAGAAAGTGGTAAATTTGAAATTAGATTGATAAAATAATATATTACAGATAAATAGGTTGCTCATATACTTTCAATATTCTATAGTTTTACATGATTAAGATGATAATATCAAAGTAAGAGAAATTAAACATTATGAAAAGTATTTATGGTAGTTTACATCTATAGAAGGGATATAGATTAATCTGAATGAGGGTTATATATTTCTAAGAAATGGGACGAAAATAAATAATATCCAGACAATGATTAAAAAATGTGACAGAGATATAAAATGATAAGAAATAAAAAAGCAATTGATGTGAATATTAAGAACTAGAAAAATAAGATATATCTTCTTTTATATTATGTCATACAATGACTTTATTCTAAATATATTTAAATCTTTCTAGGTAAGTTTTTGGATATCGATATAGTAAATTTATTTAGTCATAAAATATTCAAAAATAAATATGCTTGATTTTTAACTGAGGATAAAATTACAAGCACTGTCGTTGATTATTCTAAGTACTTCTATAAGTAAATAATGCATAAGCATATATAAAATTTCGAGCGAAATTAATAGTTTAGAGAAAAGAGCTTGAATGTAATTAACAAATCATAAATATAGAGAGAACTTTAACTACATTATAACATGAAAGATATTTGTTAGAATTTGGATTTTAAATACGAATTTTAGGATAAAACTTTTAAGTAAGTTCATATCATTTTAAAAGCAATTTATGGTTATAAAGAAGAAAAATCAAAACTAAATAAAAAAAAATTGAGCGAAACTTAAGAAAATAGTCAAAAATAAAATTGAATTGAGAAAATAATTTTATTGTAATCTTAGATAAGAAAGTTTATTGCTTGAATTAATAAACATAGAAGAAAAAAAGATATAAGTGACATAAATTCGAACCTCTCTTTTCTCAAATTAAATTTATAGCCGCTAAATCTTTTACAATTTGATCGAAATAAATTCTAAATAGCTAAAAGAAATATTTGAGAATTAAGTTATATATTCATTATATTAATTTCTATTATACTTTTACAAAATATACAGTTATGAGAATATTACAGTAAGAGCTACTAGATAGTAATTTTATTAAAGTTAAGTTTATTTTTACTAGGATTACAATAATATTTAATAAGTAAATAAAAGCAATTTTTATTTAGCTAAAATGAAATCTTTTTCTTAGATAGCAAATCTTTAGAAAATTCTTAGGACAATTAAAAAAATAAGGCTGATATAGAATTTTAAATAAACTGTACTAAAGAGGGTTATAACCCGATTTTTAAATTAAATGATAGATGCTTATTTTTAGATGATTGGAAGAATTATTAATAGTAGAGAAAGTAAATAGCAAGGAGATTTACAAATTAATCTCTAAAATTCATTATTTAAAAAACAGATTCGAAAGAAACTTTAGGTCTGTTTATTTATACTAAAAATTAAAATTCTTCATTCATTTCACTAATTTAAGAGTATATATAGACTTAATAAATTTTTGCGTTATACTAATTAATTATTAAGAAGAAGGAATTAAATGGTATGTTCTGACTTATATCATTCAAAATACTAATTAGATTTTTATAGGGCATATAGAATGATTTAGCATTAAGCCAATTAAATTGTTACTTAGCTTTTACTTTTTAAATCATAATTTTTACTCATATTATAAACTTATTTTCCTTTCTTATTCTCCTAAATATTTCTTAAAAAACACTTAGAAGTTTTAATATTCTATAATTATGGAAAGCATCACAATCTGAAAATTATGTTTATAAATAAAATAGTAAAAAGTACCATAAATTAAGAATCTTATAAAACGATAAATTATCTATATTAGAAAGAAAGGAAATATCTAGTCTCTATAAAAATGTATTTCTTAATAGTTTAAAAATAACTGAAGAATCTATGTAATAGCTTGATCATTTACTTTAAATCGTTTGATTGTGGTTATATTAATTTAACATGGTTCAATTCAAATGTCTCAAAAATCAAATTGTTTCATCATTTGTTTAATAAATCTTTCTCTGATTCTAGTTTCAATTGAAAATATTAATAACATATTAAGATTTTGTTGTATTATGTAAAAAGAAAGAATATGATATGGTATTTAAAGTTAGATAATACTTTGTTTTATTAGTAATATATAAATTTAAATGGAGTTATATATGAATAAGAAAAAAGAGTTTAAATCTGGAAAGTTAGTTTTTAAAAACCCATAAAGTTGCATTTCAACTTACTCTTCAACTAAAATTTAAATAAGCTATAAGACACTGGAATCAATAATGGTCTTAATATCAATTAATACAGTTTTTACTATATAATTCAAATTTATTTAAATATCAATATGAATATGTGAAATACAGTCAATCAAGATAGTTAGTCATAGAGTAATAATTTTAATTTAATTTTGAAATAAAATAAGAAAAAAATTTGCGTTAGTTATTGTACTTGACATTTAATAAACTGATTTTAAGTAATTCAAGCAATAAAAAAATGTTTCCTTAAAAAGAGCTTTTTAAGTGAATTAGATTTTGTTATATTTATTTTAACCATAATGAAATTTAGTATATTTTTTGATTTTCTATAAATAAATAAAAAATTCCACATCCGGGACTCGAACCCGGGTCTTTCGGGTGAAAGCCGAATATCCTAACCTGCTAGACTAATGTGGATTTATATTATTATATTTCATAAATATTTGAACTTTATTTATTTGACTAACTAAAGCTATTTTAAATGACTAATAAGTACTCTTCAAACATATAAACTCTAATTTGCTTATTTTTAAAAAGATATTTAAATTAAGAGTTTTGTTTGCATTTATTATGCCCAACTTTGTATACCTTAATAAATAAAATATTACAGTCAATAATTTAAATTTTATTAGCCATTATAACATTATTTCTATTTTACCTTTTATGACAAATATAAGTAAAATACTTAAAGCAAAAATCAATTTTATAATTGTTAATCTAACCTTTGAAGGAATAATTTCATACACGACCTCTAAAGATATAAGGCTAATAAATAATTATTTTTAAGATAATTAAAAAACTGTATTAGTTTTTATAAATGATTTGATTTTAATCTGATTTAATGAAATAGTAGATTTAGTTTTTTCTTAAGAAATAGATATTTTACTGTAAAATACTGACTTATATAATATCAAATAATTAAAGCTTTATTATCTTAGATTTGTTATATCTTATTAAAAATATCCTTCATGTTGATTGATAATTGTCTATAATTTTATTATTTTATATGTTTAACTAAATTGAGAATATCCCATTTTAACTTTATTAATTTAAAAAATTTAATTTTAAATAATTTCGTTTTTAAGTTAAAATTAAAAATCCTAAAATTGTAGATAATTTTCTATTGCTTTTTATTTTATTTAATCAGATTTTAGATTAATTATATTATATATTAAGTTTTAAAATTTTAAGTTCACTTCGTATTTTATTTAGTCTTGTTATCTTTATTTTCATAAATTGTTTTTCATGTTAAAAATTAATTTAAAACCTTTTAATGTCTTCATTATATTTCTTAACTTCTATATCCTCTATTTAATTTTTTATGAAACTATTCTTTTTTTTTTAAATTTTAATTATCCAAAAAGATTATATCATTAATAGCTAAATGATCAATAGCACCATCTTCAATTAGGCTCATCACTGGATAAATTTTTAATGTCATTAAGAATAATTTCCCTTACAAGAAGTTTAAATTATTCTTCAGTTATGTTATATTAACGTATCTAGTGAAAACTCTTTTTACCTATCTAGATTATAAGTATTGATTTGAAATTCAGATTGATGACTAATATTTATTTATGAAAATGTAATTAGATTTCTTTAAATTTCAAAGCAAATATTTTTCATTAAGTATCTTAAATCTAAAATGCTATTTTGGAGCAACATACAACTTACTTATTTTTCTGCAAATTTTCTAATTCTTAGCCTTTTGCTTATTTTGAAAACTCCAGCAGAATCTTAAGAAATGTCTAGGCTTTTTACAATGCTACCATTATCTTCTTCTTTTCTTTCTTATTATCTATTCTGGTTCAATGTTCATCGGATAATTATAGAATAAACTACTTAAAAGCAATCCTTTTTGTAAAATAAGGAAACTGGTTTATATTTTATTCCAGATAAAATCATATTTAGCTTTTTTATTCCCTGAATAGCTTTTTTAACCTATTTATATAATTTTAGTTACTCTATAAAATACTTCTAAATGCTTATTCCAAATTAATATAAATAAATCTCTTTTTTTTATGTATTTTCAAAATTTTTATGAGCTTATCATATAATAGATTATAGATTAAAAATAATTAACTAAATATTAATACAAATGTAATATCTTATATTAAAATTTTTAATTTAATTAGTTAATTAAAATACAATAGTTTCAATATTTAAGAATACTAGAATATAGTTGCAATAGATATAGCTTAGGATATAAATATTACAAATATCTTGAATAATAAAAGTTTGTAAATGTCAAACAAATCTTTTCTTGTTATTTATTGTTTTGGTGAACTGTTTTTGTTTTTTTCTTTCAGAAATTCTTCTAAAATCTCATCTTTTAAGCTTATAATTTTCAAGATGCCTTTTTAGTGATTTTGAATGAAATTTTTGATGAATTTGTCTATTTTAGGAATTTGATTCATTGAGAAATGTTTGTTTCTATAGTTTTAGTCATAAGAGATAATTTCTTCCTTTCTTTTTTCTTTAAAAGCTTTATGACTTTTAAATCTCTATAATATCTGAATAGTGTTAGCAATCAAAAATACGATCAATTTCATCAAAATCTTACCCACATAAGCAAATAATATTATATCTAAAGTTAATGTGGCACTTACTGAGCTCTTATTGAAAATTATTAGAAAAGTTCTCAGTTTAAAGATAGAAATTAAAATTTTTAATTTTACTATTATAATTGATTTTAAATAGGGAGGAGAAATCCTCTCGCTATGATTGAAAGAAACTCAGTAACTAGGAAGTACTTTGTGTGAAGAAATGAACAAGAATCTTGGCTGGAGCCAATTATGTCAAGACCGAGGCATCAAGTAACAATATTTTGAACGATGTCTGAGATTAAGGTCTCTTTAGGGAAGCACTCCGACACTGACCCTATAGGAGAAAAATTTTTCCAAGGTATGATAGCGCAGGGAAGAATGTATCGTAATACACTTTTAAACTTTAAAAGACTATAATTAAAGAGCTGCGCGTTTGCTTAGTGCCACGCTCTCTATAATCTTTTTTTTAATTAATTATTATTTCTCTTCTCAACTATTATTCATAAGTTAGAAAAGGAATATAAATCTATATTATCCAGAATATAATAAACCGAATTAAAATTTTCTCACTTTTATGTAGTTTTCTTTTCAAAATATCCTATCCATTTTAATATATTATTGAAAGTACGAAATCTCTTATTCTAACTATTTTTATAATTCACTCAGTTTATTTTCATTTAAGTTCTAAATAATGTCAATTAATATATCTTGAGCTCATAATTTAAATTATTCTTTTTAAAGAAAGGCATTTAAGCCAAACTTATATATTTTATAACTCTATCTTTCATTATTCATTTTTATCTCCAGTTATTCTTAGTTAAAGCATAAATAAGTTTTAGGTTAGTTATATTTTTAAAGGTTTTTAAGTTTAAACTCTTTATAAAGACGAAAATATTTATCCTTAAAAGCCTTTATAAGTTTTATAATCTCTTATTTAACTGGAAATCATTATTTATCCTTTAATTTCTAGTTCTTTAAAAATTAAATTAAATCAAAGTTATCTCCAGTTAATATTAAAATACACTTTTATTAAAATATTTGCTAAAATGGATAGTTATATTTAGTGAGGAATAAAAATAGTCAGAATAACAAAATAAAGTTATGAATCTCTAGGTAAACTTTTTTGTTTATTTAATAACCATCAAGAGTAAATATCCATAAAGATTATAGTATTTTTAGCTCTTAAAATATAAATAAAATAAATGCTTTATTTAAGAATTTTATATTATGATAATTAAATTAAAAGTTAAATCTGAATAACTTTTCTTTATACTGGTAATAAATAAATTTTTTTAATCTTTAAGTATTTCTTAGAAATCTAATTTTTTCCTTGTATTAATATTTAAAAATATAAAAAAGTAATTTTATAGATCTTTGTTTTCTTAACTGAAAATATGAATCTAGAAAATATAAAAATTCCTCTAATTTTTAGTAAAATTTATCAAATCAGGGCTTTTAATTAATTTCTTAGAAAAATAAAATATAATTTAAATTTGGCGGTTTCAGGAGGAGTATTTCGTCTACAACTAGAACAGATTACTAGTATGAATGCAACATTCTGAATCAAAGTCAAGATGAATTATCATGTTTATTTTGGCAGGTCTTGACGACAGATAGTCATAGTGATGGAGTTCCCTGACTGCAGAATCCAAATATCAACTGTCTCCAAACATTCAACGAAAATCGTTAGTATTTAAAGACCGTATATTATGAGTTATGGCTGAACAAGGTGCTGAGCTTTCGATCAGATCAGATCAAGCAATTAAAGCTTAATAATAATAATAAAAAACGAAAAATAAAAAGTTGGCCGAATAGTTATGAAAGAAATATTTAGAATTCTTAAATTCGCCAATTAACTTTCAATCATAAAATAAATTAAAATATATATATTCTTTAAACTTTAACAATAAAATAGCAAATATGCATTTAAATATATTCCTTTTATAAAATATTATTTAATAATTAAAAAATTTAATTTATCTTAGTCATTAAAAAATAAAAAAAGCATATCAAAATAGATCTTAAATAAAGAAAAGAATTGTAATATTTAATGATAGTAAAATGCTTTATTTATTATCTAATAATTACTGTATTTAGTCCTTCTATAAAAAATAGATTTGCAATAGTTTTAGAATAAAAAGATTAAAAAATTTTATTAAATTATGATTAAATTTATAAAAATTAAAATAAGAGTTTTTTAATTAATTTTTTTTAAATGAAATAGTTTTAAAATATTTCAATAAGCTTTTTAAATTAATTATTTAATTTCAACTAAAAAAGTTTTTGGACCGGAAACTTCTTTCCGATTGCACGACCCGACGCTCTCTTTTTATGGAATGACGGGGATATCCTGTTGTGCTCCAGGCACAGCTGCTAGGGAGCTCCATCGCTATGAGTAGCCAGGTTTCAAGTCCCTACCAAGAGCGGATAATCTCAAAGACAGCGTTCCTTTCAGAAAATGACTCTGTCCAGGGACTTTCTCAGCGACAGGAAAGGAACTTGTTCCTAGCCATAAAACTAGAAAGTGTTGTCACGAAGGTCATTCTCAGCTCCCACCATCTTTTCAATTATTATATTTATTTTATTAAAGATATAAAAATAATATTAATAAAATAAAATAAAAGTCAAAAAGAGTTTGAGTTCTCTGGGATCTGGACAGGTTCTCACTGACAATTTTTTAATGTGGTGGAAACCACGACCATGTTTTTTATGTGGGAGATATCCACTGTGATGATCTTCTTGCTCTGTTGAAAGTCTTCTTCTTGAATACTCAATATGGAACTACATATAGTCTTGCAGGTTCTCTTCTCGTTATTTAAACTTCTTTTCTCTTTAGTTGTTTGAAGCTTTGCAGGTCTTCAGTAATTATTCTTCGAATGGCAAAAACAGCATCTTCTATATTTAAGGTTTTAAAATGGAGTTCCAGGTACAAGTAATTCTCTATTCTTTTCTATTCTAGCTATTAGGTTCCATTATTATTTTTGATCTTATTAATTCTATTTTTTCTATATTTATTAATCTTATTCAATATCCATTATGTCAATTTTATTCGATCTAGATTAAGGTAATACTCAGGGTTGTTCTTTAGTCACTATTTGATTTTTTATCAGTTGGTTCCTTAAGCAGTTGGTTTCCTAATTAAGTTCTTCAAATTTTTTAGTAGTTCTCTTATATTTTCTGCGAGATTAAATATTTCTCTATCCTGCTTTTTGCAATTTTTTTTTCATAAGTCAAACTTAATTGCTTAAAGCTTCTATTGTATTAGATTCCTGCTCCTCAGTATTCCCTTAAAGTCGTTTATCTCTTGCCGATGGAGGAGAATCAGGACCAATAAGTTCTTTTATTTGACACTATATTTTTTATGCAAGATTCCTATCTTTTTTGTTTCAATTTTCTATTGCTTGCTTTCCATCTTTTTATCCTTTTTACTAAAAATATATTTTATTTAAAAATTATAGATTTATATATTAAAATATTAATGATGAAGAAAAATATCTAAAAAATTAAATTTTAAAAGTATAATTAAAAAACAAAAAAAGCAAAGAAATTAATAAGTTATTTGATAAAATAAACTAAATTAATATTAAATTAAAAGCAATCATAAAGTATATAAAAAGATACTATTTTTAAACTTTTTTATTCTTCTATATATTAAAGAATTTTAATTTTTTAGTTTTCTTCAATATTTTTATGGAGTTTCTATAAGTTTATGCGTGATTTATTTTTACTTATTTATTAGAAATGTTTTAAAAATCATATTCGTTTATTTTCAAAGTGTTTCTAAGTAGATAAGTGTTTTAGTTTTAAATATTATTTCTCTTTTTTTTATTTTTGTTTTTATATGTTTATATAGTAGATTTTGCTTATTTTAAATTAGCAGAGAGACAAAATTTTTGTAATTATTATACTTTTTTTAATTAGTTTAAAATGATTTATATTTAGTTATATTACTTAAAAAGGAAAATTTATTCTTTTATGGCATTTAGGAAAAATGTTATGTTTGCTTTTTTCAACTTTAATATTAAAAAAAAATTTAAATTTCATAAAAATTAAATTCAGTAGCTTTGCTTTTAAAAGTTTAGCTTCTGCTTGTTTTTAAAATTATAAGATTCTTAAATTTTAAAAATGTTCGAGAATGTTTTTTATAATTCCTTCGAATCTTGTTTTTCTTAAAATTATTGTATAATTTCCGCCATAATATATCTTCTAATTGTGATATGGATTCGTAATTTTCAATATTTTTGCTAACCATACCAAAGATTCAAGTTTGCATATGATATATTTCCTTAGTTCCTAACTTACTTTGTTAGGAGATCTTTTACAAAGAAAATTTCTAATTTTGGCAGATGATATTTTAGCAAATATGGATGCTGCCAAGATATTAAAATTTTAAAACTGGCTCTTCTATGCTATTTCTTTTAGTGCCTAGAACTCGCCTAATCTACACACATGAATAAGTAGAAATTTTTTTGTCAAGAGTCAAAATCAAAAAAATGAAAATACTAAATCTTCGTACGCAAATAGATTTAAAATTATCCAAGAAATTTAATGAAAACTCATACTGGCTAGAACTTTAGGCTTAATGCGTTCTGTAAGATAGAATGCCACTTTGAAAGCAAATATTAACTTTAAAAATTGGTGGTAGAATAGTGATCATTATGTTCAATTTAAAAGATTATTTTATACAGAAAAAGAACTTAAAGGAAAGATTTTGAAGCTTAATTTTAAACTTGAGAAAAAATTTATTACTAAAATAGGAAAAATAATTTAAAATGTGCAAATATCTAAATAATTTTCTAATCTATTGATATTTCAATCAAAGATGTAAAGGTTTTAAGAAAAAAATAAAAAATAAAATTGCTTCAATATATGCGATCTTTATATTACAAACAAAACCTATGATTACAAGAATAAATAAATTTAATTTATTCACTTTAAATTTAGATAAAAAATAAACTTAATTATTGCATTATTAAATAAAATCTAAAATTATATTTTAAACACTTTTAATTTAATTTTCTATTTTTTTTAATTTTACTTCTATATAATTAAATTTTTTTATTTTATTGCAATTTTATTTTATAAATCATTTTGAAGTTTAAAATTATTATGAGAGTTAAAATATTTATCCTTTTTATTATCTTTTTGGTTATTTTTTATTTTTTCTATAATTTCCTTTTTATAGCCAAGAAAGATAGTTAGTTTGCTTCAAGTTTTCTGAATGAAACTAAATTTATTTTAGACCATGATATTTAAATTGCTAGTTTAGATGTTCAAAACAATTAAACAGATAATGTTAATGAAAATTTGAAAAAATTTGACTAAATTGAAAAAGAAGTTGATTTCTTTAATCGTGATAGAAACTAAGATGAGAAAAAAAACTACGCATTTTATAAAAATCAAAATCAAACATTGAGCAGACACATATAAGATAACCTAAATCTAAATGATTTCACTAAATATTTTACTTCCAACATTTAATTTTAAGACACATCAACAGAGACTTTGCAATCTCCTATCCAGCTTTTAGAATTTTACGATAATTTAAGTATTTGTGTAGCAATTGATACGAAAAAGATTTGATAAAGGTAAAATCTTTAAAAAAATAGATACATAACAGTTTCATGCAATGCAAACTATTCAGTAACAATCCCATTTATTACTATATTTTATTAATTATGTGGATGAGACATTGTATTCTTTTAGCAAAATAGCTTGTAAGATTGAGAAAATTAGTAGCGTTAACGAATTTTAAATTTTCTTAGATATAAGAATGTTCAAATAATTTATTACAATATTTCTAAGCCAAATAGTTTTAAATCGAAAGCTGAAGAAATTTCATGACATCAAAACTAAAGATTATGAACTCCTTTATTTTTTTAGCCTCAAGATTTGTTAATATAAAGTGATGGCGATACTGCTCTGCAAAATTGCGAATTTCTCCGAAGCGAAAAATAAAGCAACTATAAATTTTTCCATTTTTGAAAGAACATTTACAAGTTTCAATTTTAATTCTATGATGATATAGTTAAATAACGTTTACTCTATCCTTCATTATCTTACAAGGCTTGAGATTTTGTCTAGATTTTCCTTAATGCAACTGAAATATTTACATGAGATAAAAACAAAAAGTTTGAGTACATTTTATAAAAATTGCAGAAAATACACTCAGAACCATATTGAGAAGGATATGATGAACTTTATACATCAAACCTTCTTGAAAAGTGAGAAATACTTTAATTTAATAAAACTTGACTTGATTAATTTTACAAGGAGAATAACATTAATGACACTGATCAATTACTATTTTATGGAGAAAACAGAGTAAAATTTTACAAAAAGCATTTTTATATTTAGTAACCTAATAATAGATGCTTTAAGTATTTGCAAAATAAAAATTGAAGCAATTTACGAATCTTTTTATAAGATTGCGACTTTTTGCATTATAAATATCAATTTTATGACCATTTTTAATGGATTTATACTCTAAAACTTGGTTGTAATTTCAGAAAAGAACTACTTGATATTGCATTATTTGCAGTAAGAGATAATCAAACTAAAAATAAAGATTGGGAGGATATCATAAGATATTTATAGCAAAAGTAACAGGATGAAAGTAGCAAATGAACATCTCATAATCAAAATATAATATAACTTTCAAAAATTTTAACTTCCATTCATTAAAATATTAATATTTTAAGTTTTTTTTCTAAAAAAACAAAAAAAAAGTAAAAAAAAGGTTAAGAATCATTTCGATTAAATATACTTTAAAATAAGCATATAAAAATAATAGCAACTTATCAAAGCAAAATAGAGTAAAAAAAGTTGAACTAGAGTAAAATTAAAAAATTAGAAGCTAATATTCTAAATTTTCATTGCTTCGCTAATTATCTTTGTATTTTTTTTACTTATCTATGATTTATTCTACTGATATATAAAATCAATTTACATATTTTAGGTATTTAAATTATTTTAGGCTAAAGGAAGCAAATTAAATTATAAATATACTTTTTTAAAATTTGTTCTTCGTATTCTGGTAAATATTATACTAACTAATAGATAAATAAGAGAACAATTAAAATTAAAAAAAGGCAGTTAATCTTAATAAAGATTCATATAAAGCCAATGGATTAAACTTCTTCTAGAACAAAAATAAGCAAAATAGTTTATATTTAGATATCACTTAATTTCTTCTATATTTTACTGATTTGAGAGAATATTATTAATTTATATAGAAGAAAGAGGAGTCTATCTAAATATTATAAAGTTAATAGAGTATGTTCTTATAATATTTCAACTCTAATATATTTAAGACAATTAACTTTATATATTTTATACCATCCTAGCTTTTATTGTCTAGTGTATACCTAGCTTATGATTATAAAATGATTTAAAGTAAATATGACCTTAAGCATGAAATTAATGTTTTTATACTAGAATGAAAAAATAATAGCTTCTTTAATAATAGGATTATATATTACTTAAATAAAGTGTTATATACAACTATCTAGCTTTGACTTAATAAGCAAATTAATATCTCTAAAATAAAAGCAATTATAAAGCTTAAAATAGCAGTTCTACTAAAGTTAAAATAAAATAGCTATCTCTAATTAAAATAATTAAACTATAAATAATTAAATTTATTACTTAGTGAAAGTTATAGAGAAGATTAGATAAAAGGAAAATATTTATAAGATTAAAGTTAAGAAGAATGCTATTTTTACCTTATAAAGTTTTAGCTTTTAATTCTATAAATTAAATATTTACATAATAAAGGTTGATAAATATCATAATTAACCAATCACAATCCATATAACTTAAATTATGTCAATAATGAATTAAAACTTAAGAGAATTAAATTTTCGTTATTTTACAAAGTAACTTTAGTAATTAAATTTCACTAAGATTTATCTATTATAAAGCAAATAACTCAAATAGATTCAATCTAAGTTTTTAAAAAGAAATGAGATAAAAGCAAATCAATTTACATAGAGTTGTAAATGAATATTTTAAGTTTATCATATATTTAGGCAGACAATCAGCATATTAAAATATAATTATTCTACATAAACTATTCTTAATTATAAAGTTATTTATTATAATCTTATTTGTGGTTGCTTTAGTTTTGATATACAAATGATGGAATATTAATAATCATAAATTTTAATCGAAGGTAAAAAGCCTTTATAGTTATTATTAGCAATTTCATTTATCTAAGAAAATTATAAAAAATAAATATAAATAAAGAATAAATTACATTTTGAGTATTTCTAAAGTATTTGAAAATATAAATCCATTATAGCATTTTCATTTATAGAGATATAAATCATTTAAGTAAAAAAGTATTGTTTTTGCTTATTTTTTAAATAAACAATTTACCGTATATAAAATACATAAATAAAATGCTTGAATTATATATGATTTATATTGAAGGTATCATAAGTATAGAAGATTTAAATTAGCATATTATTCTAAGAGTTAAAGAAATATTTTTATAAGAGTGTTTATAAAGGAATGCACAGATGTCTAAAGCTTAAAGATATATGTAATCTGTTTTAAATAATCGAAGTGTATTTCATGAAATAACTTACACTAAGTTTAACAGATAACGAATATAAGACATTATTTCTATTTACAAGCTGAGGATATTCACCTATAATTTCTAATACGAATTCAGTTTGCGTCACATTAGCAAATAAAATGGAATTTATTATGCATGTGGTTTAATTCCTAATAAATTTGATTATATATTTGAATGTACTTTCTATAAAGATATTTTTTAGGAATTATCTAGTCGATATTTATTTTATGACAAAGTCTATAAATAACTATAAGTAGTATAATCATGTCCCAATACTCAAAGTATTGAAATTTTATCTTATTATTATTATTAACATAAAATTTAGTTATATTTATAAATCAACCTAAGTTATTCAACTTAGAAATAATATTTTCTAGTAGCTTTAAGAAAATTTAAATTTTATGTATATTTGCGAACTATTTTTTTAAACTTCTAAGGTTTTTTATTCTAAAGCTAAAATTTTATTAAGTTAACAAAAGAATATTAAATAAGGCAAATTTTTCCACTTAATATAAATTTCTTATGTGAATATTACCATCTCGTTCATGTATTTCCATTTTTATTAAAGTTTAAGTTTCTTTTCTTTATGATATTAAATCTGAAGATTAAATATGAAAGTTAAGATAGGAAAATAAAGAAGAAGGTATTTTTAAATTATTGTTTAACTACATAAAGAAATAAAATATACTAAAGATTACTTATGCTTTATTATTATACAGTATCTTTATTCTCATTGTATTTTTAATCTAGTTTTAATATAGCATTATTATTTTTAGTTTTTTATACACTGCTATACAGAGGTTATTTGCCTCGTAAAAGAAAACCCTCTACTAAAATTAAAACCACACAAAATTATATTCATCCAATGTTTTTCTTGTATAAAAGATATTGCTTTATTACTAGCCCCTCTTATCTGCAAGTAATTTATAATTATTCAAATACTTAAATAAAACCTTAAGCTCTGACTTATCTTCTTTATCCTATCTCCATTTTTTTATGAATGCTTCATCTATTAAAAATATATAACAAAATAATATATTTTATCTATAATAAATATAAAAGACTTTAAGAAATATTAAAATATATAAATTCTATTTTAGCAAAAATTTATATAACTTATAAAGAAAGGTTTGATAATACTCAGGCAATCATTCCTTTATATATAATATTTATAATATTGATAAATAAAGTTATTGAATGCTATTTATACTTTGCTTATTTAATTAATTATAAACATATTAAAGTTACACTTGATTAATGGAAATATTGACACTCACGTTTACCCCCAAAGATTAATTATTAGCATCGAACGTTATTTCACTGTTTACTAGTTGGCTTTCATTCTTTTGATTTTAACTGTCATATTCTAGATAATCTCTTCTGCTATACAACATTTGGTGTTTATTTTAAATCAATAATCTATACACTATTTGTGATAGTAATGATTACATGGAAGTTTTCTTATTAAATCTTGGTTTTTAAAATTACATAAGCAAACGGAGCAAGTTATATCAGTAAAATTAGAATCATTGACTACTGCATTGTAATTTAGAATAGGAAACTTTTCTTATGACATAAGTTTAGGTATTTATTCGTTATTAGTTTACTCTTAGCTTTATGCATAAATTCTCTATGAA
This sequence comes from Loxodes magnus, assembly GCA_946699065.1. NCBI lineage: Eukaryota > Ciliophora > Karyorelictea > Loxodida > Loxodidae > Loxodes > Loxodes magnus. The sequence continues at coordinate 279,503 of CAMPDV010000324.1, forward strand.
GTACGAATAATAACATTATATATCTTATAAAGGCAGAAAGTTATTAATATCATATTAAAAATAACAGCTCCTATAATGCATCACATCATTATGTTCTATTCATCTTTACTTTGAACTTCTAACTTTATCGATAAGTTCAATTATGAGTTCGTCTCCTTTATAAGTTTGAAATATCAAAGACCACTTGAAAATTTATAAGTAGTAGTTATATTAGAAGTAGCTGTTATCATTTTTAATAGTTCTATTCAGTAGGTAAAATAGAATTTCCATAGCTTTACTGCTTTATTAGTATTATAATATTTTGCTAGATTTTTATTTTTATTTAATTTGCATTACTTAAGAGATAACTATACAGTCACTAAGTCTAAGAAGAATTAATTATAATATTGAATCATTCTCCTATAGCTATTTCAGTTTCTTAGATACTACAGTCGTTACCTATTAAAGGACTTCTACATTAGCATCTGCAGTTTTTATCACAAAAGCCATTGCTGTTACAACTTTTAGGACATCTTGAAGATATTGAATAGATGAAAGTTAGGTTATATATCAAAGGTTGTTATATATCATAATTGATAATGCTCATAGATCAATTTGAAGTAGAGGCATTCAAGGCTATAAATTAGTATTTCCTATGTTAATTAACTGCATCTCAGTCGGTTATTGGATCTTACTAAATTTAATTAGAACTAGTAGGATATAAAGTCAAGAGCAAATCCAACTACTACTAATGATATCCATCTATATTAAATTAAATTACAGTGTTAAAGAAGGATCGTCTACTTAAGAGCTTCCTACTTCCCTATCCAACCAATAGAACTTGATCTCTAGGTGGTCTTCTCCTCCCTTCACCGTCAAGTTTTCGGAATGGTAGTCTCTTCACATAGCTCTCTTTCTTCTTATAAATTTCTCCATTCCTGGTTGGGTAAAATTAGGTTAGGTCATTCCATATTTTCTATTAAATCTTCTTTCTCTTCCAGCATCGTCTCCATAGGTGGTTTGTTCTCCTGCAGATGTAACATTTTTCCTAAAATATTTCTCTTTAGTTTGTTCAATTGGCTTATTATTCTCCTATTCGATCTCCATTGGGATAGATTCCATAGCCTATTATTTTACACTTGTCTCTAATATTTCCAATTTAATATGAATATTTTCATTCGATTCGTATAATTGTTCCAGCTGCCTATCGAATTCGTCAATTCTGATATTCATTGCAGCCTGGTTTAAGTTTCTAGGAGCATGGGTTTCCTCATCTTCTAAATGCTCTTGATGTTCTTAAGCTAGTTCTTCAATCTGTTTTTCCAGATCTTTATTTTTTCCTATTAATGCTAAGATAAGCTTAGCCATTTCCTCCTTCGTCATTCCTAAGATTTTTTCTTTATTGAGATCTCTGAGGTCCATGTAGGGGTTGAATTTCCTAATCTAGGCCTGAAAGTTACTAATCTTTTGCTTCTTGGGAAGGTCCTCAGTCGATATTATTGCATGTTAGTGTTTCTAGGATTGTCTGGAGGGTGCTGTTTAGAGTTGCTCCTATATGGTTAAAGAAGAAGATTAGGTTTTGAAAGATGACGTGTAGTGTTTAGAAATTTAGGTTTCCCGCTTCCTCTCTTCCTTTTATCTTAGAAAGAGGCTGTATAGAAGCCCTTTTTGAAACCTTCTACCATATTTTTTTTGTTATAAATATCCATCTATATAGTTAAATAGTTATACTATTAAAAAATTTGCGAGAAGCTGTTATAAGGCGATAAAATAAAACAATTAATAGAGAACTATTATTAATACTAATAGTAGGTGAATTTATACTCAATATTCTGAAGATAACCTTCTTAAATAGCTTCTACAATTATAGCAATAATAAGTAGAAGCTTAAACATTTACTAACTTTTATTTTCTTATACTTTAAATTCATAAATATGTTAACATATCAAAAATACGAAAACTTCGTGTTTATTATATATTTACATATTAAAGGCTAGATTAACTAAAATTAAATAGGTAGAAAAATGAACCTAATTTATTTATAATAAGTGCTTACTTGAATTAAAAATTAAATCTAAACTAAGCATAAATAATTAGTTGCATATAATCTAGATTGCTAAATTAAAATTCATAGCCAATTTAATTATTCGTACACTTTAAATATATCTATATTTATAAACGACTAAGATAATAAATTTATAGAAAGAGTAATTGGATAGTTATCTGAGTAATGCTAATATTCTTCTACGGCTTTTAGAAATATATAAGGACAATCTAAATATAAGAAAAGCATTGTTTATTTTATTAGTTTAAAGTTAGAAACTGAAAATGTATATTTAGCCAAGAAGCCTTAGTTATATAAGAATTATAGTTTATTCTTAAATACTTTAGATATATTTATAAGATGTAGTTATAGAATAAATAATATCTATGATATATTTAAACTATTATTTATAAGAAGTAATGGAAAGAGATAAAAAAGTGACATTTGAGAATTAAATAGATGTAATGAAGTAAAAGAAACAGGATAATTATATCTATATCCCATTACTTGCTTCTCTGTTTATTGAAATGTCTTATAAAATATTATAAGATTAATTATATTATAGTTTTATCATTATAAAAGACTGAAAATAAATTAATAGAGATATAAAATTAGTATTAAAGGGATAAATATTATTAAACTTTTGGTTTATTTTACTGATATAAGCTTAGTATTATATGATATTGATATATCTAATAAAGAGTCTAGATTCACTTTCATGTAATAAATAATCTCTTATAAGATAGTATGAATATCTTATTTAAAAACTATTTTTTATAGAAGGAACTTTGAAAAATTTAGCCAAAACTAAAAGTTGAATATTTAGAATATTAATATCATTATACTTTAATACATAAAAGCTATCACGTAAATGTAGTTATATAAATATCTAATAAATAGAGTATAAATTAAAAAAATTAATTAAAAAACTGCATAATGTAGCTGCATAAGTCTACTACTCTTTCTAATTTAAAATGTTATCTAACTAAATATATCATTAGCTTATGTTAAGTATTAATAATTTATAGCTTTATAACTTAATTTTTTTAATTAAGCAATTTGAATAATTAATAAATAATTAAATATATTTAATTATAATTAGAAACTAAAAAATTCATTCTTTTTGAAATAGCTTAGAGAATAAAACTTTTTTGCATACTATTTTTTTATATTTAGATAAAACTGAATTTCTTAGTAATTAAGAAAGAATTATCAAAGTGAATAAATTTGCTTATATTTATCTTAAAAAAGTTAAAAGTTAAAAAGCTTTGTTAAAGCCTTAGTAATCAGCCATCTGACCTATTCTATCAGCTTGTCTCCATTAGTTTGTCTTGAATTCCTACTAGGCTTAGTTAGGCGGTGTAGCACTTCATTAGCGCACCATCCTTTAATATTCTGAATAGTTTTTATCTTGCATGTAGCGTTCCTAATTATTTATCCAAGGATTAAGATTTGAATTAAAGAATTTTTTTCTATAAATTTTTCCGCTTTATGTTGGATATATCCTAAATAGTTTTCTAAAAATATCTTATTTATTCTTTCTTTAAATTTCCCTTAGTTAGTAGCAGTATTTTCATTGGTGTTATTTATTGCACACGTAGCATTTTATTCTTCTTTTAAACTATTATTCCTGTAACACTTATTTAATTTAAATTTACTACTTATTTTAAATAAACGTTTACTGTTTATTTTAATTTGAGGCTTCATTTTCTATTTCCATAGGATCTGATTAATTCTGTTAAATCGAAAATGGCATAACCTGAATTTATTATTAAATTTAAAGAATTCTTTGTTCCAGTTTTTTTTCTATTTCTTATGATTATTAATATTGTTTCTCAAGTAAAGACGCTATTAATTTTTCTAATTTTTCTACTTTATCAGTGAATCAGTGAGGTATCTATTTTTGTACATAAACTCTTTTAATGACTTAGATAATATTTCTATTTGAGTTTGTGTCGGAAGTTTTTTTAGTTCTGGATTTCCAAGTGGTTAATGTTCGTCATATCAATCATTTTTCTCTCTTTCACTCATTGTAATTATTTCGCTTTTTTATTTTTTAGAGAATTTTCCTGTTTAACTGTTTTGTTCAAAGTTCTGTTATTTCTTAGAAGCCATTTTATATTTATTTAGTAAAACTTTCTATAAATGTATTAAAATCTCACTACTCGGTAACGAAAAATATCGTTTACTGAGTCCATAAGGATAACTACAGGTATAATTTTTTTCGTTCCAATAAATCTTGTTCTTGGTTATGTATGTAATTATAAATGAGTAAGCTTATTATAAAATTTAATAAACCAGAAATTTAAGTTTTAATTAAATTAAAATATTAAATAGCAATATTTTTAAATAAAAAGAAATAATAAAAACTTACTATTATCAATATTTCATTTTTTAATATAAATAATTAATAAAGTTAAAATGCTTTTTATTTATATATCTATAATGATTTAAGAATCCTAAAATGGTATCTTAATATAAAATATTCTTAATTTAATATTTTTAATTTATTTTTATATTTTAGTTAATAAAACTTTAAATTAAATAAAATTCTAATTCTAAATATAATTTATTTTGCTTTATTACTGAATATTTATAGTAAAATTGTTAATATTTTTTATGAATTTAACAATTTTAAAAAAATAATACAGGATTTTGTATTTTTTAGAAAAAGAAGTAGAAGATAAAATTTAAAAAATTTGATATCTAGTATTTTAAATTTTGAGAAGGTTCCACTTCAGTAGTGATATAAAATTCTATAATAATAAAAAATTTGAGTTTGGCAATAAGAATAATTTTTGCGAATTTTTCAAAGAATATTCAAAATTTAAAGAATATAATAAAAGGCTCGCGATAATTGGTAAAATTTAAAAAGAAGGCTAATGTACTCGGAAAGAAACTTTCAGATCAAATAGAATAATTAAATTGCTAGAATCAGCTGAAAGTAGTAAAATAAGAAATTTAAATTTAGTCATTAAATAAGACAATAAAAAAATATTCTAAAATAATAATAATAATAAGATAAAAAGTTTCAGGACTTTGATTATTGGGACATAACTAACTACTTATAATTTTATTTCATGCGAATTATGTTAAGTATAATAGTTTATGCAACTTATAATTAACCTCTAGTTAATTCTTCCTGCTCCCATTCTTTTATTTCTTCTATAATAGTTCTAAATTCTGTTCAAGTGTTTTTTCCCTCAATTATTATTTTCAATTTTCTTCTTACTTATATTTTGTATATCTATTACTTAAGTTTCTTTCTTAAATTATAATTTTTTTCTCCCATCAATTTATCTTTTTGTTTTAACTATTAAACTTTTAAATTTATAGTCTTTTTTTAAGCAATTTTTGATGAAAACTTCTAATGCATTTGTCGATCTTAGGTATTTTACTTTTTACAAAGTTCGAATTAATACAATTTTAGTCTTACAGAATTAGCTTTTTATAATCTTTGTCAAAAATATTTTTCGATTAGATAATTCCTAAAAGACATCTTCATAGAAGGCACATTCAAATATATGATCAAATTCATTTTGAACTAAACCACATGCTCAATCAATTCCATTTTATTTGCTTATGTGACACAAACTAAGTTCTTATTAGAAATTATAGGTGAATGTCCTCAGTTTGAAAATAGAAATTATGTCTAATATTCGATGTCAGTTAAATTTAGTGTAAGTTATTTCAAGAAATACATTTTTATTATTTTAAATAGATTACATGTATCTTTAAGCTGTAGGCATCTGTGTATTCCTTTAAAAGCATTCTTATAAAAATTTTCCTTTCACTCTTGAATAATATGCTTATTAAAATCATTTAGGTTTGTCGCACTTTAAATATCAATTTTATATTATTCAAGACCTTTATTTATGTATTTCATATATGACAAATTGCATTGCATACATTTAGAAAACAAGAATACTATATCAGAGTTCAGATTTTCTCTACTGATTTATTCTAATTTGGAATAAAAGATTATGAATTTTTATATTGTCATGTGTGTAAACGGAAGTCAATTAAGATCAATGAAGTAAGACTAATTAAATGCTTTCCTTGAAATGGGTCTTTGTAATTGTGTTATTTATATTTAATTCCTTTAAGTTCTGACATGATACTTCAAGGATTTATATTACTTCCATATTCTACTTTAGTCAAATAAACTTTCTGCAAACTGTTTTAAAATTGAGCGATGATATTACTCCATACTTAGAAATAATTGCTGATACTTTCAAAGCTGCTACTTTGAATTCAGATATTTTGCTTTGATAGTATAGTTTATAATTTTAATTATTTCTTAATCTGTATCCAAGATATGTAATTTCGATCTTATAAACAATAAGAATTCCATTAATATTTAAATTTATATAAATTCTATTTTCTTTCTTTTTTAAGAACTAATTACTTCACATTTTTCCACATTTATATTTAGTTTTACTCAAGAGAATATTTTTTGGTGGCGTTGAGTAATTTTTATGCATTTTACTATGAATTAGAAAACTCAATTAAGTTGTCTGCATAGTCACTAACGATAAAATTTCTCTAGCAGATATTATAGCCACATTTATGTTATTTTTCTTCTAAATATCTAATTAAAATATCATAATAAAGTATTGCATGTACAGGTCAATGGCTGCTTCCTTATAATACTCCTTATTTAATTTAATTGATTTTGTAATATTACCATCAATAAGGAACTTAGCCTCATTATTTTCATAAAAAGATTCAAGTGTCATTATCAATACTAGAGGTAATCTAAGTCTTCTTGGATGTCAAATTGCAATTTCCTTGGTATACTGTTAAACATTTTTTCCACATCTATTAGAGTAGCAATTAACTATTTTTTTTGTGACCATCTACGATGCAAGTCAATAAACTATTAAATTGTTCAAATTTGTTATGATGTAGGTCTTTTCCGAAAAAAGTAAAATTAAGCTTAATGAATGATATTTCTTTCATATATTAAATTATATAGTCTTTAAGTTAATGCTTTATCATCTATTTTAAGTAATCAATTCAATAGGGCTATTGGTCTTCAATTACATCAGACATTTTTACTTCCTTTTTTGAAAATAGTTAAAATATTAATTCTTTTCAATTCATTTGGTATAGTGAGTGATTTAGCATATTGCTACTAAAGCTTGTAAGATATTGATTATTAATTATAATGAAGATGGTTTAGAAGCTTAATAACCTATAAGCATTAGTTGAATAAATGTAAATAGCTTTATAATAATTTCGCATTATATTAAGAATAAAGTAATAAAGTTTCTAAGATACTAAAGTTAATTTGCTAGTAATTTATAACAATCTAGATGATATTTTCATTTAACTTTTAGTATTAATTTTAAGTATCATTTTAGTTAACCAAAAAACTTGATTCAGAAATAGCTTACTCTTATTAAATAAAAATAAAGAGTTATAACTAAACATAACTGTATATATAATAAGAATAAACAGAAGGATTAACTAAACTTATTATTGTAATAAACTATATAAAACAGCAATCATTATTCTAATTTATTTTATTTATGAAGGTTTACTTTATATTTATATAAATATATTTATTTATAATTCATTTAAACCTTATTTTTGCTATATTTTTAAATTGAGCAAAATATTAGTTTCCATTTATAAACCTTTAATATTATTTTTATCTAAACAAATAATTAAATTTTGCTATTTTATTAGGTTTAATAAGACTTCTTTAATATTAGTAGCAGATTTCTTCTTAAATTAAAATATTCAAAATTTAATTTAAATAAGAAGGAATAATCTTAGCACTGAATTTATAAAACTGTGGTACTAGGAAGAACTCTTGATGCGAAGACATTAAAGAATCTTGATAGTAGTCAAAAGGGAATTAAAGAATAACGCATCAAATAGTTAAGGGTCAATAAACTCAGACCTTAAGATCTTTTGGGAAAATATTTAGATTATATCTCTATAAAAGGTAAGATAATTCAAGAGAATGCTAGCACAAGGAGCAATTAAATAAAAACAACACGCTATTGAGATGCTACGTGCTTAATAGTCTAAATTTGTATTAATTATAAAACTAAATGAAAATAAAAGTAAGCTTAATTTAAATAAATTAAGTATTTTTTTATTATCACGAAGAAATAAGCTTTAATTAAAGTCATATTAATTAACCATATTTAAGAATTAAATTATAAATTATTTTAGAGGATAAAAATAATTAAAAAAGAGAAAGCTAAAAGTTATATAAGGTTGTTAATCTATAATAAATTAAGGTTGGTTATATAATTGAATATTTAAATATAATAAGAGTTTAATAAAGAATTGCCTTAATATTTTAATTATCATATGGAAATTTAATAGAGGATATAATAATTAAACGATATTATTTGAGTAAGACTTAGATTAGATATAATGAAGAATAATAGTTTTAATTGAAGTCAGGAGTTAGCATGCTTCACAAAAGTTCTCAGCAAAGTTATTTGCTCTTGCTCAGAGAAGCAGCAAAATCCTGCATATGTGCTTCCTTACTTTATTTCTTCAATATTATCAAATGCTATTCCGTAATCAACTCCATTTATTCCATATGATATGCTACCTCTTGCAGTATTTATTATCATTTTAAGATTATACGATTTATCACCTTCAGCATTTATTCCATATTTATCTCCTGAGCCATTAGAGTTATGTCGAAGTTATCCATTGCTTAAAAAATAGTTTCATCCATCAGTTGAATCGGAAAAGCAGGAATTAATATTAGAAAAAGTATCTTTACAAGCTCCAATTTTCAAAAAAGCATTTCTCTTTGTTATGTATAAAAATTCAAATATATAAATCCTATTTTACTTCAAAACAGGTTCTATTAAAACTGAAGGAAAGTAATAACCTCCATTGTACACCACTGTTTTTTAATTTATAAAAGTGAAAGCCTTTGATGATAGTTTCTTGCTTAAGAATATATTATTATTGCATAAGTTAGTGAAAATCTCGTATTTAATCATATTTAGTCCCATTCTTGAAAAGATAAATGCAAATTAATTTGATTTCCTTTCTTTCGCTTTCTTCCTAATAAAAATAATTCTAGTTAAGTATTATTATTTAGTCTATTATTTTTGAAGCAGTTCTTCCATTTATTGGTAGCTTTATTATAAATCTTTATTAAATTAAAGCTAATTATTACAAAGAATTAAACAGTATTAAACAAATACTCTTCATTTCTATATCTATTTATTTCTTATTATGATTATCCCTATAGTTTCTGCTTCTGTGTATATTAAGAAGCTAACTAAGCTTCTAAAATTTAATAATTATTGAAGTATAGTTATTTATAAACTAAGTCTAATTTATTTAACTAATTAATAAGCTTTAAGCCTATTTACTTAATTATCTATTAGACTTCTTCATAATATCAAGCTTTAGCTTATAACTCCACTATATAGGACTAAACTTACAAAATTTTAGCTTAAATTTATTTTAATTTTATCGATTTTAGATTTTTTTCCCTTTTATTCTATTAAAAAGTTAGCTAGAGAGTAAACTATAAATGGTGCATTTTGAAGAGTTGCGGTATTTTCTTAAAATTAAGCTTAAAAGTACTAGAAACTGTTTTGATTAAATAAACTAAAGTTTTATTAATTGAGTCTTAGATATCTTAATTTCTAGGTATTTAGAAATGCTTAATATCTTTTAGATTATTTATCCTAGCTAAATTACACCTCACTATGGATTTATTATTCCTTTCAATTAAAAATAATATTAATATAGTCAACTATATTTAAAAAACATTCATTTTTAAATCAGTAAAAAGAGTTCTGCTAATATCTAGCTTCTTAGAATTTAAGAATTACCACTATAAATAATTCCAACTAAGGAAGAAAATAATAGGGATTTTAAGATTAATGATAATTAAAAGAAAGCTAATTTGATTACATTTCTATATAAGAGAAACATTCAGTCTATATACTTATCTAAGCTTCATTCATAATCAATTGATAAGATATAACATAACTAATATTTACTCTATAATCAATTTAACATTTTCATTTATTGGATTTTAGAAAAACATTTATGACTGTAAATTTATTAAGAACCCAATTTTTAAATAATAAAAAGCCTATTTTGTGGAAATAAAAAGCATTCTAAAATTAGATAGCCTGATATTATATCTCTATGTAGTAAATATTCTAATTATTAAAAAAATCATAAAGCTTATAGACTTAGAATCTCAATTTAATGATATTCTATCATAATTTAAAATTAAAACATTGCCAAATCTCTAGACTTTAAATACAACAAAAGCTAGAAATTATAAGTGCAGAATTTAAAAAAGATATAAGTAAATGAAATTTCTGAAAATATTCTAGAAACTTAAATATTTGAAATATTAAAATAAAAAATAAAATAAAGCTTAAATAAGTAACATACTAAAATATAAAATAATTAATATATTTAATATTAATTCACTATTAGTAGAATAATACAATTATTTAAAAATCTAGACATTCTAATAAAACAGTGAAGAAGATATATTTTAGAAAATTGGTTAAAGGAATTTTATCTTAAGGATGAAAAATTTAGGTTAAAACAAAAAAAAGTTTTATGAAAGGAAATATCATCAAAGTTTTAAATTAGAAATTTAACTAAAAAATTATCTTTTTAGTTTATTTTTAGCTAATGTAGATAAAATCAGATAGACAAAAGAGTTAGTTAAATTATACAAAAAATGTAAAAAATTATAAGATTCTTTACCTTTTTAATATACCAACCACACTCTATCGCTTGATGTATAAAAATTTATATTTAAATAAAATAATTTTAGATATAAGTTCTAAAAGAAGAAACTTATATAATTGAAATTAATTAAATATTTAATTTTCCCTGTAAATTAAAAACAAAATTATGAATAGAAATAAGAGTCTTAGCCAATAAATAGGATTAATGATAAACTTAATTTAATAAAAAAGTTTTCTTAATTTTTTATGAATATTTATTTTATAATAAAAAACTGAGTACCTTAATTATATAGGACACAAATATTTAATTTTCAAATTATAAGAAAATTCTCTTATAATTATATTTTAATGATCAAAACTCTTAAATTCAAAAGAACTGTGAAAGTATTTCTGAAGGCATTATGTCATGCTATTTCGACTAGAATAAATTTAATTTAAACAAAATCAAACTTTCTTATGTGAAAATAATCTATAATTAATGAAATTTTAAGTTTGCTTTCTATCCAGATTATAGTAAATCTTTATATCATTTTTGTTGCTTTATCTATTTATTTTCCAACCTGTTTTTATAATAATGATAATGAAATTAAAATGTTCAACCGTGCCAATCTGGACAACGTTTAAAATAAGTTGTTTTATCAGCAACACTTCTCATCATTCTTGACTTTCTAATGAAATTATCTTCACTAAGGTCTTCTCAGTTTCTTTGTTTTCTTGTTCTTATTATTTCAAAAGGTACTTCATATCATTTTCTTCTGTAAATATCTCCATGCTAGTTGCAAAAGAGCCTCTAGTATTTTTCTTATTCTTTACGCCAAAATTTTTTCTTGAAATTCTAAAATTTTTAGCAATTCTTGTACAAATGTCACTTACTATTACAGTAGTAGCATTTCTTCTTTACTTATCTGATTGGTTTTCGATTTATAACCTCTTTTTATTCTAATTCCATCTAATTTGTCTAATTAGTTATGTTTGCGCTAATATTGTTTTGCTTAATAAACTCCAACACTTGTTTTTATACGATATTTCCAAGCCTTGCTGTTTCTTATCTATGTTCAGTTTAAATGTTCCAATATGCTTGGAGTTCCCTTTCTTAATTAATAATTCTAATCTCTAAGTTATCTTATCCAAGCGATAATAAGTTTCTTAGTTCTTAATTTTCCAACTTAAGCACTTTAATCTCTTCCTAGAGATTGGATATTTCAAATACTAACTGTTAAATATTGATTTCCTTTTTAATTATCTTTGATGGAAGTTCTTTTCCTGTTATTATATTAGATTCTTTTCTTTTTATTACTTTAGGAGGTGTTTATTATAGTTATTAGGTTCTTTATTAGTTTTGTAAGTGGGGAGAAGAAGACGCTTGATACTTTTTTATGCCTGCTTTTTCTCTAGAGCTTTTTTCTCTTCTTTGCTCAAGAAAAAGCCGGGAACAAGATTTTAAGACTCCAATTTTTTATATCTGTTTTTATAATAATTTTATAAAAAAATGCATGCTAAAAAATTAATTAAGTGATAGTTAGTTCGTTGTGAAATAGTTAGGTAAAATAATCCTTTAAGATTAAAAATAATTACTTTTAAGCTATTTCTTAGCTAGTGTTCATATTAAGTGAAAGTTAGTTACATAATAAATTAATTATTTTCCTAGATAAGCTATAATATCAGCTATTAGATTCATAATATTCTATTCTTATCTGAATCTCTGAGCTAGAATGATTACAAGGTTAGATAAACTTTACCTAACTTATTTAATTTAAATAAATTAAATTTATTTTTAATAATTAAAGCAACAATAAATTATAAGCATTATAAGAAAGAGTTGTACAACTGCTTATATATGAGATATTAGTAATTAAAGTAATATAGCTTTAATTATAAATAGATATATGATTATCTTTATTATATCATTAATTTTATATTTAATATGTAACTATTAAGTCACAAAACTTTAGTTTCCATGAGTATTGAATCAGATAAAACCTTAAAATATTATATAAAGAAACTCAAATATATCAATATTTCAGCTTTTTATAGCGAACATTTCTGATGTCTCTTTTATTGAGGGAATTTAAGATTTAAAAAGAGATTTATAAAAAGAGTTGCAATCGTTTATCTAAGCTATCTGTAAAGTATATTTAGTATAAAAGTTACTAATAAAATAGATAAATCTAAACTTACTCATGTATAGCGATAATTATTCCTTACCATTCATTTTATAAGCATTATTATATGAAAGTTTTTAAATTGGATGGAAAGCCCTTTCCTTCGGATTCTGCTTGGAGGCCCAGCAAGGCAACTAAAAAATGAGCTCGGACGGAGGATAAATCGGAGGAAGAGAAACCAATAACAAGAGAAGGAAGATATGACAAGTTGGAGAACTCTGAATGCGAGGAGGAGATTTTCTTCATCATAGGTCGGGGAAATGTACCCGTAATTGCATATTGCATCCTATGTTTTGGAAGGAAAAATTACAGGGACGTACTGCAGGAAGAGAAAAGAAGGATAGAGAGACCCATAAAATGTTATTTTTCAATATTAAATAAAATTAATTTAAAGAGCTGCGAACCAACTAGAGTGCTAAGCACTCTATAATCCAAATTATTTATTTATAAAATTTTAATGTAGAAAGTAAAGGAATAATAAGCTAAGTAGATAAATAAATTAACGATTTTTAAGCTTTATTTTAATGTAATTACTTAATTATCTCTGCTTCAACATATATACTTCTTAATTTATTATATTAGCTAAAAAATCTATTTTAATAATTATTTAAAAATTAAGATGGTATATTGAAATATAATAACGCAGAAAGAAATAATTAAGTCACGTAAATACATAACCTTATTAAAATTTTAGCTATATAGATAAAAAATTTAAAGTTAAAACATATAGAATTAAAATCCTAGATAATATATATTAATTGTGAAAGCTCTAATCAATCTACTTGTCAATATAATTAAATGTTTAAGCTAACTTTCCTTTTAGTTTTTTGCGTATGAAACTTTTTTACATCTTTTAATCCGTTGAACAAAGGCACTTCTATACACTTTATTGGAAAGTAAGGATTCAAAATCACATTTTCGTCTTTTAATTATGATTCAACAGTTTGGATTTATAATTAAAATGAGATTTTTCTGGCTGATTTAAGTTAGATAATCGTGATGGCAAATTTTATTAAACTGTTGGCATTTATAAAGCAGACAAATGAATAGAGTTATGATTATAATTTAAATTTAATTATACCATTTTTATGAAATTAATACATGTAAATAATATAAAAAGGATATAAATGATAAATGAACTTGTGGAATGTGATTTTTCAATTAAGTAATCAAATAGAAACTAGATATGCTAAATCAAATAGGAGAAATTGCATAATTAAATTGCTGTCATATTAACTGTGCAGGAAACTGTTCTCTGCCTATAATCGAATCCTGTATTTGAGAATGCGATTCAAATTTTTTAACTTGTTGGAGAACTGTAAATAATTGTACGTCTTGTAGATCAAATTAAAACTTAAGTACAACTAATGAATATTCTTGCGATACAGGGGTCTGGAATAACTATTATATATTTAATGGGACCTAATAAATAACAGACTTCACTAACAAAATCTAATAACACTAAGCAGAATATAGCCAATAATCTCTACCTTCTTTAGATAGATAATTAAAAATTAGCAAAAGCTATTATAGATCTAAATCAACGAACTAATTAATTATTAAACTTTATGGAAATTCTAAAATCTGAAAATTCAAAACAACTATATGAATTTATTCTAAACCCGCACTTGCAACAAATTTAAAGTAGAATTTTACAGACAAAAAAATAATAAGAGAAATTTAAAATTAGAAAGTATGTAAACCAGAATAATCCTTAAAACAAAATGACCCAATAGAAATAGAATAGCACCTTTAATAAAAACTTTCCTATCGAAAAATAATGATATACTGGTATTCCAAGCGTTCAGGACATAAAGTAAGAAATTGCTTCCGAATTTAATAAAAATAAAAGAGAATAATATAAAATAAATGGTAAGATATATTTAGAATATATTACACTGTGAAGATTTACTCTATCGGAAAAAAATATTCCAACTAAATAAAGAAGCTCCTTATGTCTAAATGAACATAATTGAATTAAATGGAAAATGATTTGGATTCGCTCTATACGAAAAATAAAGGAAAATAATTTTAAAATTATCAAGAAAAAATAACAGTGAAGACCCTAGCAAATTTTAAGTGGATATTTATTTTTAAACCAATAAACTAGCAAACTAATATGCGACAAATAAAATAAAAGTGAAGTAATTTTAATAAATTATTATTATTATTATAAATATTAAAACTAACTTATACTATAAAATAATTTTAAATAAGACTTTTAATAAAATCAATTCAAATTATGGATTTATAAATATTATTATAAATTTTGATAAAAATTAGAAAAGCAATAGTGATCAAAACTTAAATAATATTGATTAATCTCCCCTAAAATTAAATAAATTTTATAACTAATAAAATTTATAAAAAATAAATTAAATAGTATAAATAATTAAATATTATAGATTTAAAATTCTTATTATTTAGTATTTATACATTTAAATTTAAAAAAAATGGAGAAGAACATTCGTCTTTCTAAGAAATAACAAAGAAAAACAAGAAAACAAGTGACGAACGAGGAGCTAAAAAAGCAAAGACAGGATAGAGAATCTAGCTCGTCTTTAGAGGGAAAAGTAATGGTTGGTCCGAATGAACAATAAAACCCTGAAACCAAAAATAACAATTTACTCCAAAGCCAAATCGAAAAAATGAAAGAAAAAATTGCAAAATATGAAGAGATATTTTTTAATCAAGGAGAAAAAATCCGGGAGCTAATGAATTACATAGAAGATTAAAATAACGAACTGCTAATTCTCAAAAGTTAACTGATTAAAAACTCAGTAGTAACAGAAAATTAACTTTATGAAATGTCGTAAACTAACTTCAATTAATCACAAAGAATGATCATAGAAGAAGATTAGCACAAAATACAACATTAAAAAAAGTAAAATTAAGTAAAAAATGATACAAACATAAACAAAAGAATTGAGATGCTGGAGAAAAAAGTTTTTTAAAAATAGAAATTAGAAAAATGATATAAAAATTGTTGGTACTGCTAATCTTGGTATCATTTACTAAGACATTGTAAGAAATGAAGATAACTCAAGTATAATGAAGAATAAAGGAACTGAAGAAACTTAAGCAAACTTTGGATTACTGATTAAGGAATATATAAATAGAAACTATGAACAAGAAACTAAGAGAATCCTTCGTGGTAGACGTCCACTTTAAAAGAAGGTCGTGGAGAACAACCATGGAAAAAAACTTGTCAGCAGAAACCTGGTTGAAAACCCAGGATATGCAAACTTTAATTTTACATTTAGTTAAAATAATAATAATAATAATAATAATAATAATAGTATTTATAAATTTAAATGCTCAAGATTAAGAACTAGTTTATATCAAATATATTAAATATGAAAATTAAATTTGCTAACAAAATTATTCTTTAAAGAGATGATTTATTTAAGAATATAATTTATGATGTGTAATCTTAATATTACATACTTCATTTTTTAGATGCTTTTTATAAAATAATATTCTTTTTATATAAAAGAATATTAAAAAATTGTAACTATAAAAATGCTTATTTCTTAATAAATCTGGTTTTATAAAATATAAATATAGCAAGGACAAAATTACTCTGTTTATGTTTATTACTCAAAAATATTATTTTATTTTTATATTATTTAATTGTTATGGTTTTTTTATTTTTTGGCTATCAAAATCAAATCATTTAATCTAATGCTATAATAAATATACTCACTCGAATTTTAAGCAATTTTTTATTCTAAAAATGTTATAGGGAGAAAGAATTATTTATTCCATTATTTCTTTAGAGATAAATAGTCATAAAAAGCAAAAATATTTTAATTAATTTTAAATTATTAAGTTTTAGAATAGCTAAAGTATATCTTGCTTAATATAATATGCTAAAATAATTAATTATTTTAATATCAATAAAAAATTAAAAAATTAATTAAAAAACTAATGATAGTTAATTAGTTACCCTCAAGCTGTATGAGTGATTTGAGGAACTTAAAAATGTTATAAGAAATAGTTAATTATTGATTAAATAATTATTTTAATATACAATTATTTATTTTTAGCTTACTTTCTATTCAAAAAATATATTTAAATTTGTATTCGAGTATGATATTCTAATGCTTTAGTTTTTCTTTATTTAATTTTTTTTATTATAATTAAAGGGATGGCGGGAGCTAAGGTTGATTCTCTGATAAAACCTTCTAGTTTTATAGATAAGATAAAGTTCCTATCCTGTCGCTGAGAACATCCTTGGTTAGATTAATCTCAACAAGTGAGGAAAATCTTTCTGGTAATCCATTCATGCTAACAGTTTGAATTCCATCGGCCCATAGTTATGGAACTTTCTGGCCGAAACTTATTTAATTAAGTAACAGAATATCTGCGTTATTTGCATCAAGAGAATACCTTGGGTCGTTTATTGAAAAGGAGTTTCCAGTCCCTTGATCGAGCAACTTTTTTAAAATTATAATTAATTAATTAATATAATATAATATAATTTTAATATTCAATTTCCTATAATTTATTTTATAATGAGATAAAGTCACATAATTCTAAATAAAATTAATTGTTTAATTAAATTAAATTTTTTTAATAATTTTTGTAGTAAAATATTTTTCTAAGTTTTTAATATATTTTTATATTTTTCTAATTTATAAGTAAATATGTATATGATATATACATAATAAAATATCTTTTCTTTAGTATAATATTAATAAGTTTAAAATAAAGTTAAAAATCATTCTTAGCATGATTTACTAAAGCTCTTACAAGTGTTATTTCTTCACCTTAGCAATAGCAACAAAATCCAGCATAAGTTTTTCCCTCTTTTATTTCTTCAATATCATTAAATGCTATTCCTTTGTTTACTCCATCTATCTCATAGCTAATGCTTCCACTCCTAGTATTAACTATCATTTTTAACTGATAAGTATTATTACCAGAGACACTATCTCCATATTACTCTCCTCAACCATTAGAATTATGTCTTAGTTATCCTGAGCTTAAAAAATAAGTTCATCCATCACTTTTATCAGAAAAACAAGAGTCGTAGTTAGTAAAACTTTCTTTACATACTCCTAATTTCAAATAAGCATTTTCCTTTGCTTAATACAAAAATTCAAATGTATAAACTCTATTTTTTAACATAATTGGCTCTATTAAAACAGCGGGAAAATAGCAATCTCCTTTGTAAACAACAGTTTTTGCATCTTTAAAGGTAAATGAATTTGATGCTTTTTTCTTACTTAAGAATATTTTTTGATTGCATAAATTAGTGAAAATTTCGTATTTCATCATATGAATTCCCATTCTCGAAAAATAAAGTGCAAGTTAATTGTTTTTGATTTCCTTAGTTTTCTTCCTTAAAAATATGAGTTTAGTTAGATATCATACTTTAGTTTAATAGTTTAGGGTTTATTATTCCATTTATAATAAAACAATAAATAAGCCTTTATAAATAGCGTTTTTTGATAGCATAATAAAGAAGATTTTAAGTTTTAAAATACAGTCTATTTATATAATTAAAATCACTTAATAGGCTTAATTTATACATTCTAAACCTTTTTATTTCTTAAGAAAAAATAGATAAAGTTATTAAAATGATGTACTTATTTAAGTGAATTACTTTTATATAATATTAAGATTTATGAAATATCATAATAAACTAGACTTATAAAATACATTCTCTTTTGCTTTATTTATTTCCAAGATAATTACTTGTCTAACTAAAGATCTATCTTTTTGCTTTTATTCGATTCTAAAATATTAAATCCTAACTTCCCCATCAAAATATAATAATATTAATGATAAAAGCATACATTTATGTTTCTCTATATGATACCAAGGAAAGCTATTTTATTGCTGATTAATTAATTAGTTTTAAAACTTGAGAATAATACCAAATTTATTAGACTAAAACATAAGATCACAAACTACCTTAGTTTTACAATATAGAATCTAAGAAAATATTTTAAGGAGATAGTCAAAATAACTCATAAAATAGCAATACGTTCTTACTCGAAATCAAGCATACTCTAAACGGATTATAAGCAATATCAAATAAGCAAGCATTAATATAAGAATGAAAATAAAAATAAACAGCAATTTTAATTGATATTCTACTAAAATAAACCTTTGATTAATAATTTCTAGATTAATATAAACAAAAAAATAAACTTTTACATAAGTATTCCAAATTTAATTTGAGTCAATAATGATTTATATTTGAAAAGAAAGTTAATGTCTTATTTTTAAATAGTTTGAATGAAAATGTTTATTTTAATATTTATAATAGAAAATGAATATAAAAAACTTTTAGTTATTTTATTATAAATTATATTGAAAATTTAAATGAAAAACTTATATTTAAATACAGTAAATTAATTTAAATAAGGAATAAACATTTCAATATATCTTAAATATATTTAAAGGGTGTAAATTGTAATTAGCAAATAAATATTTAAGTCTACTAAAAAAGAAAATGTTTAATAGTTGAGCACTTATATCATAAATATTTAGATTATTCTAAATTTCTAAAAGATCTTTTTCATTTATATCAAAAATGCTAATAAGTTATTTATTTAAATCTAATAAAAAAGTATTTAAATTATAAAATTGCTTTAACTAATTGCATCTAAATTAATTATTCTCTTTTAATTAAATTAGATATTAAATTTTACTATATTTTTAATTTCTTTACTTTAGGATTAAATTCTTTTAAAATGCTTTTGCTAGAAAAGATAAAGGCTATTTTATTTTAAATAGAGTTATGAAGATAAAAGAGATAAAAAATAAAGCTAAATGAAAAATAATTTAAGCTTTACTTTTTTAAAGATTAGCCTATTACATATTAATTTAAGATAATTTGCTAATAAATAACTAATAATTTAAACTAATTAAATATTAACCTTTATAATTAAATTATCATTTAGAATAATAGCATCAAGATTTTTTAAATAAACTAATAAGATTTAATAATAAGAACTTTTTATTTATTTATGAAATCAACAAAAAGATATTTATTTATTTCAAAATTACCATTCAATTCAATCTAGATAGAAAAATACCAAATCATGTTTCTTTAATCTAATTAGTAAAATGTAAAGCCTTTAAATTAAATAGCAACATAATTTAAATTAACAATCAAAATTAGCAAAAATATATTATATTATAATTAAATCTTTTAAATCTATTAAGAATAAATTATTCTTTATTTTAATATTTTATTATTCTAATCATTATTTTATTGCTTTTATCATTTTATTATATATATAAATAAGGATATTGGCTGCGGTCGGGTGAACTAATAGATAAACTAGTGCAATGCTTACTGCATTGCAAGTAATCTTGTAATAGATGCTACCACGAGGAAGGGAGGACAAGCTTGGAAGAGACAAGCCTAACTTGCCTAAGGGTTTTGCTAACAGTATGAATGGTTGACTGACAGGCCTCCAAATTAATGATTTAATAACTTATTCTTATTTATACCTTATTCAAGAAGACTGGAGCATATTATTCAAGATTAGAGAATAATCTTTAATAAGTAAATTCCTCGTTTGGAGCAGCTTACGTGACTCATTGGGCTACAAGAATTTTAACAAGAAATATGAGAACATTCTTTTAATATTAAATAGCAATATTGAAAGAGTTGATGCAAACGAAGTGCTACGTGCTCAATAATAATTTTTACTTATTTATAAAAATTTTGAATTTTAAATAATATTTTTGTTAGAATATATAAAAAGTTAATTTTTTTAATTTAGATGAGTTTTCTAATAAGAGCAATATTATTATTTTTGATTTTACCTTAATTTATTAAATTTTACAAATAATAATTAAATAATTTAAAAATAAATATAGTAATATATATGCTTAATTAAAAATTTATTTTAATTTATTTAAACTTTGCTTTATTTACTTCTATTTAAATTGATTATTTTTCCTAAAGATAAATTATTACAATATTTTGTTTAAATCTGATCTTTAAAAATGTTCCAATAAAAAATATATTTTGCGTTGATTTAATTACGTTTTTCGAATAATAATGAAGAATATATATATTTTTTTGGGCTAGTTTTAAGATAGTTTAATATCTTAGAATTTATTAAGAAAATACCTCTTCAATGAATTTAACTATTTTAGTATTGAAAATACGCTTTTTGACTAAAAAATTATAATTTAAAAGGAGAATAATTTATTAAATAACATAACTTATTTATATGTAGCTACCTTTATTTGGTTTGTCACGAATCAAAGAGTTTAAATGTTGTTGAGTAAGTTAAATCATTAATTATATATATATAATCTGAATCAATTTCTTCTATAAATACAGCTTGAGAGTATTTAGCCTTTCTTTACTGTTGGAATTTTACTTCAATATAAACTTTACAAAAATTAATGATGCTCTTCTTTTTTATGCGCTAACAATTTCCAAAAGTAATTAACCCCTATTAAACAATTATTTCTTAAAATGATTCCTTCTAGGGTTACGTAAATTTTAGCTATATTCTTTCATAGTTTTTTATTTCCATATTATTATTTCCTCTGAAAGTATCTGCATTCGCTATGTATGTGCCCAATCTTTTCACAAAATCAGCATTTTGTCTTGTAAATTCTAGAGATATATCTGAGTTTTCTGCAAATTTTGCCTTTTTCAACTTCTTTATATTGATTAAAGAATATACTTTAATCAGCAGTTCTATATGCAAGAGATTTAGTTTATAGTTAGGGGGAAAATATTCTTGATCATAGATTTTTAAATTATTTAATTTTTTGTTCTGCTTTTTAAAGTTCTAAGTCAAGTTAGATTATAGAAAGTTAAGGATGATATCTTTTTTAAGCCAGGCATTCTTGTTTAAGAACTGAATTACCTTATTAACCAAAGAGCTAATTTGCTTGATTAACTCTTTAACAGATTATAATATTTTTTGTTTTATATCTCTAAGAAGTAAATTTCTGTATGCTATTTTTACTACTAGTTTCTTTATACATTTTATGCAATTTAATTAATTTGAGCCGTTATTCCTTTATATAATAACTTTTGATATTACTAAAAAAATGAAAATATTTAAAATGTTTATTTATTAAAATAGGAGAAAACTTTCTTTCTAATAAAATAAAAAAGCATAAAAAAGAACTTGATGCAAAATTTAACCTATTTAAGACTTAAATCTTATAAACAAATTTGAATTAATAAAAACTTGTTTCATTTAATGACATCTTCTGATTTTTTCAAATTAAGCTTATCTTTTATACCTTTAAAAAACGATAGTAAAAAATATAATTATAATAGCCTTAATTATTTATTAAAACTTCTATTTATAACATTTTATTAATAAGAATATTATTTTATTTGTTTACAAAATTAAGTAAATTATTTAATAAAGTAATATCTTTAGATTCAATTCCTTTATTTACACCATATAACTTCTTTTTATTAATGCAAATAAATATTTATCTCATAAATTTTATTATTAGTGACATTTTTAAAATATTTTAAAATATAAAAATGATTTGAAGTTATAATTTAAAAATGGTGATAAAGCTTATAAATTTATATTTAAATTATTTTTTATTTTCTATCTAAATTTTACTTTTTTAGTATGAAATATTTAATATAAAAATGTTTAGTTAGTACTTAAAAATATTATAAGTTAAGAAATTTTATTATTAATCAATTTTATTTTTAATTAATCATTTAAATTAAGTATTCAGCATTATTTTATTTAAAGACTCTTATATATTTTTAAAATTTTATTAAAAAAAAGTTAAAAGTTAAAAAGCTTTGTTAAAGCCTTAGTAGTCAGCCATCTGACCTATTCTATCATTTTGTCTCCATTAGTTTGTCAAGAATTCCTACTAGGCTTAGTTAGGCGGTATGGCACTTTATTAGTGCACCATCCTTTAATATTCGGAATAGTTTTAGTCTTGCATGTAGTGTTCCTAATTATTTCTCCAAGGATTAATTTGAATTAAATAATTTTTTTCTATAAATTATGTTTTATGTTGGATATAATTTAAATAGTTTTTTTTTAATATCTTATTTATTCTTTAAATTTAGCTTAGTTAGTAACAGTATTTTCATTGGTGTTATTTATTGCACACATAGCATTTTATTCTTCTTTTAAACTATTATTCCTGTAACACTTATTTAATTTAAATTTACTACTTATTTTAAATAAACGTTTACTGTTTATTTTAATTTGAGGCTTCATTTTCTATTTCCATAAGATCTGATTAATTCTGTTAAATCGAAAATGGTGTAACCTGAATTTATTATTAAATTTAAAGAATTCTTTGTTCCAGTTTGTTTTCTATTTCTTATGATTATTAATATTTTTTTCAAGTAAAGACGTTATTAGTTTTTCTAATTTTTCTACTTTATCAGTGAGGTATCTATTTTTAAACATAAACTCTTTTAATGACTTAGATAATATTTCTATTTGAGTTTGTGTCGGAAGTTTTTTTAGTTCTGGATTTCCAAGTGGTTAATGTTCGTCATATCAATCATATTTCTCACTTTCACTCATTGTAATTATTTCGCTTTTTTATTTTTTAGAGAATTTTCCTGTTTAAATGTTTTGTTCAAAGTTCTGTTATTTCTTAGAAGCCATTTTATATATTATATCTTAATAATTAATTAATTAAAAATTAAATTAATATAAATTAATAAAATCTCATTATTTAATATAATTCACTTTAGCTTCTATCAAAGATATTTTATTCCCTTCGGTGCCACAACACAGTCCTACATGCGTATTTCCTTCTTTTAATTCTTCAATATTATCGAAAGCTATACCAAAGTTATTTCCGTTAATATTATACTAAATGCTCCCATTAAATGTATTTACTGTCATTATGATTTCATAAATTCCTTTAGACTATCTTTTACCATAAGATTTTCCTCGGCTGCTAGAACTATGTAGTAACTAACCCTCGGCTAGATAGTAAGTTCAACCATCATTTGTATCAGAAAAGCAAGAATTAAAATTAGTAAAATTAGCTTTACATACACCTAGTTTTAAATAAGCATGCGTATTAGCCAGATATTAGAACTTAAAAGCATAAATTCTATTTTTTCATAAAGAAGGCTCTAACAAAATAGAAGGAAAATAGAAATTATTTCTAAAAACACCAGTTTTATTATCTATAACATAATAAGCATCAGATTTTAATTTCTAACTAAATCAGAATTATACATTGCATAAATTAGTGAAAATTTCGTATTTCATCATATAAATTCCCATCTTGGATATCAAATGGTTAAGTAAACTAGTTTCTCTTTCTTTTGCCTTCTTCCTTATATAAATAAATTTAATTAAGTATCATTATTTAGTTTCAGTAGTATTCTATTCCATTTATTATTCAAACAATCATTTTATATCTTTATTTTAAATTACATTGAAAAGTGGATTAAATAGAATCCTTTTTCATATTTACTTATACTTTAAGTCATCGAAGAATCTATTTTGATTTAAGTAATTTAATTTTATAGGATTATATTTTTAAACTCTTAAAGTGTATTATTTTAATATTTTTATAACGAACAAGAAAAAAAAGTTTTAAAGTACCAAAAAATAAAAATTTATTTTGAGCATCAGAACAAAGCTTTAAGTTGTATTCTCTTAAAAAGATGCTTGAAAAATAAAAATAAAAGAAGTTTAAAGGGACGATTTAAATAAGCTTCAATATTTATAATTGTTATAAATTAATTAGATTTAAATTAAAGTTTAATTTAATAAGCCTAATATAAAGTTAAAAATAAATAGAAAAGATAAAGTAAATATAAATTTGTTATTTAATTAAAAATATATTTTACATATGTTCAATCTAAAAAATTTAAAAAGCTCTATTTGGAGGAAAGCACTATAATGCTTTTCTATAAATAAATAATTAGTTAATTTTTTAATTAAAAAGAAGGAGAATACTTGGGTAAATTTATAAATGAGTTATATTTAAAAGGGAACTTTCATATAGAAATAACATTTTCCAAATAATGAAATAATTTCTATTGAAATAAAATTATAATTATAATTAGATATTTTATTTCTAATATTTCAACTAAGCTATAATAAATAATTATATTAATTTTAAATAATAAATAATGCAAATTATATAAAATTCTCAAGTTTACAAAATTTATAATTTTCTATTTATCTCCATATTTCAGTTTTTTATTATTTTATCTAAAACTCTCTATTTTCTTTAATAAAAGAATATATTTTCTTTATAAATTAGCATAACTTTAATTAAAATTTTGATACAATAAAATTATTTAATTTAATTTAATTAAACTTAATTAAATTGAGTAAATAAGATAAAACTATTTCTAGAAAATTTATTTTAAGCAACATTTAAAAGATATTATGAAGAAAGTAAATATTTTAAAAAAATTATGCAGCACTCTTGAACTAATAAAAAATTAGTATCTATATAATAAATTAGAAGCTAAGCTAGCTTAATATTGAATAAATACCCCTAAAATTAATAAAAATTTTAGATCTTTCTGAGCATTTTTCTAAATTAAATTAATTAAAATAATGCTTGTAGAAATAAAAATAAAAATATAAAAGAATTAAAATAACAATAAATATATAAATAATTAATTATTTTTATTTTTTATTTCCATAGAAATTCATTAGATTTCATTATTTGATCTTCATATATTATAATTAAAAAAATAAGCAAATAACTTATGCTAGACTGGCCTATATTTTCAAATTCGAAACTAGAAAATTTTATAGACAATCAAAAATATTTTCGTTTGCTCTGTAAATATATTATAAAAATAAACTTTTAATTCGCTAAATTAAGCAAAATTCTAGCTATATAAATTAAGGATTTTTAAATTTAAAATTAGCTTAATATAGTAAATATTATAAAAGAAAAGTATTTAATTTATCAAATTTTAGCTATAAAACTGCTTAGAATAAAAATAATGTTGAGCATCCTTTTGCATTTTTTCTTTTTATAAAATGATTTAAAAATAAAATAAAAAATATTATATAGAAAAATGGAAAAAAGCCCGGGATAATAAATTTCAAATTCTTAATTAACAGACTAATCGTAATCGGCCGTTGATTAATAAGATTCTAGGGTTAAAAAAAATTATTCATGCTAGAAATTTGGTATCAAAATTTTCCAAGAAAAATGAAAAGCTTGAGAAAATCTAGACAATTATATTCCTTATTTGAGTAAATGAAAATAGAAATATAGATATTTAAAGAGGAAAATCAAAATCTTAGATTGCTTCTGGAAAGCAAAAGAAAGGAAGATCAAAATTTAGCAAATTAAATCTAAAATTCATTATAAACCTTAATTTCCAAATTTATATTAATGGAAAAAAATTTCGCAACAAATTCGACAATAAAATAAGAATAAATTTAATGTCAAGCTTAGGTTCCTTTAAGCTAAAATTTTCAAATGGAAATAGAATAAAAAAACTCGGAGGACTAAGAAAACTATCAATAACAATAAAAAGAAAAATAAAGAAATGTGAAATATATAAAAATTTGGACATAATTACCTGAATTGCTGAAGATATAAATATATAAATAAATAAATAAATAAATAATAAAAACTAGAATAAAATTGTGAAATACTTTGGAAAATCTATGTAACAAGTGAGGATGAAATCTATAGAAATAAATAAATTTAAGATGTATGAAGAAAAGATATAAAAAAAGAATGAGAAGACGTGAAGATAAACAATTGTAACATAAAAGAGAAAGAGCATCTTTTATTTTAAAAAGTGAAAAATATAAACTAATCATGTTCAAAAAATTTTTAAGTTGATATTATAAAAAAATATTCGATTTATAAGATAATTTTCAATAATAAAACTTAGCAAATACGAAATAAAAATTCATTAATAGTTATCTTGAATTTTATTCCTTTTTTACAATTAAGAATCTGCTTTTGCATATAAATAAAAATTTAAGGGTAAAAGGAAATATATAAATAGTGGCATTTAGCCAAAATTAATTATTTAGGAAAAAAAGAAGTAAATATAAACTAGCGAGTTGGCTTTTTATTATCTAAAATGGAAATTAATATGATGAAATTTGAAGTTTTTCCAAATTTTTGTTACTTTAAATGCAAACTAGGCTTGAAAAAGAAATCAGTTACGTTCGCTTTCTTAGATTATAAAAGCAGTGATTTTTAAAAGTGGATTTGAATTTCGTTCGATTTTAATAGAGACAAATTGATTAAAAATTGAATATCAGCTTTTGTAATTAAATATCATTAGAGGTATATGATTTTTTAAAATAAGTATTTGCAAAGCAATTTTTACAAACTATAATGCTTTTCTTTCTGATGCTAGTGATGAATGAGCATTTTTTATGAGGAGAATAATTTAATCATAATAACTTGAAGAATAAAACATCATTGGTAAAAATCATAAATTTTGAAAAAATAAAGAAATCACAACGAATGCTAATACAAATCACGGAAGTATAAGAAATTTGAGAAGATAAAATTTTATAAATCGCAATTTATACCATTAAAAAGTAAAAGAAGGAAAAGTATATGCTGGATTTTACTGTGGCCATTAGGGCTCTAAAGTTTCTTAATAAGAGTTGAAATGAAAAGTGAGAATTTATAGCATTAATAAAAAATTTTTGCTTTTTTTCAACTAAATAAATTATTTTTTAAATACATTAAAATTTGTTTTTCAATTTTGAGAGAAATTTTAATTTTAGGAAAAAATTTTTTAAAGAAAAAATTTGAAAATAAATAAACAAAATTTAATTTTAAAAGAGTTTAAATAATTTTAATAATTCTTAGATTTATTTAGAAATTAAAATTAAACAATTTAAATATTTAATAAAAAATTAGAATATAACAATAAACAACAAAAAGTCTCAAATATTTTGGTTTATTTTTCTACCAAAATTTTCATTTTAGTTATTTTATTTAAATTTTAATAAATTATTAATATTTATTTATTATCTTCAGATTTATCAAGTTTCTAATAAAGAAGTTAAAATTTTCTTTAAAAAATATCTTTTATCATAACTTTTAAAATTATTTCTTCCATCTTATGAATATAAAATTCTAGCTATTTATGTATTAGTTATAGCAATAAAAAAATATTCAGATTATTTTTATAAAATTAAAACAAAAAAATTAACAAAAATTTTAAGATTAATTTAATATTATTTTTATTGTAGTTTTTTTAATTTCATCTAAGATTAAAAACTTAAATAAAAAAAGTTATTTCTCATTATTTATACAAATTACGAATAAATAAAATTTAAATAGTTTCTAAATTTAATTTTTATCAACTTCCTTTTAAAAATTAGATATTTAAAAATAGATTATAGATAGAAATTTAGAAAGTTTAAAAGTATTAAAATTAATCTAATTTTTAATATCTATAATTAATAAGTTATTGTCTGTAAATAACTATAACTTTCTATCATATATTAATTAAATAAAATTAATTATAATCTAATTTTTCCTTTTTTAAATTAAATTTTTAATAGTTTTAAGATATTAATTATTTACATTTGTTAAAAAACTCAAACATTATAAATAAATCTAAAAGGTAAAATTTATTTTTTATAATATAAACATATTAATAAGATGAGATTATTATTTTAAATAAAGAGGATAAATAAGGATATTTGTAACTGATTTTTTAATATTTTTGTAAAATTTCTAAGGAAACTTTATCCCTTCATTTTCTATTCTCTTTGTCTGAAAGAAAATATTCTTTTTATTAATTTTTCTATCTTTTGAGGTTTTAAATCTTAAAGTCAGTTTCTTATCTTTTTGCTTAATCTCTTGTTAACTGCTCTTAAATTAGCTTGGAAGAAATAAATTCTATTAAAATCCTGTTTCTCTAAATTTATTAAACTTAGACTCGATCTGTATAGACTCTTTCATAGCAATTAAGTTATTACTTGTAATTATTTTCAAATTAACTTTAAGTATTTTAAGCGAAAATATGAACATAACGCTTAAAATTATGAATTTGCCGGGATGTTTGATTATTTAAAATCATAAATTCCACTTTATTTTTATCCATCTAAAATTCTATAAATTGGATAAATCTTTGATTACTGCTTAAATCTTTAATATAATTTCAAAGCTCTGTCATATCTGAAAAATATATAAAGCCCCCTTCTATTAGATATGTCTTGATATTTCATTTTTCAAGATGTTTTTAAATTATTCCTCTATTATGCGATTAAAAGTCAGTTTAGATTTTGAAAAATTAGAATATAAGTCATTTTTTATTTCTTTATCTTTTCAAAAATTAAGCAAAGCAAAGGAAAATTAAATTTAAAAACGTTCAAATAGATCAAAAATAGCAATAAACTAGCAATAATGTTCTTCGCTTTTATTTCTCAAATTAAGCATACTACTGTAGACTAGTTATTACTTCAGAAATAAATCTTAACTTTCCTCTAGTTGTTCATTTATTCTTTTATGTCTTATAATTTCAAGATCCAGCATTTTAATAGCTGATAATTGATTTTAAGTAGGAGAATTAATAATTATCTATTTAATGCTTGATTTATTCTAGCTCTAATAGTTAATAGATATAAGCTTAAGTTACTTAATATTTGTTAGTTTAAGCATTTAAATTAAAATCTTTTATACTTTTTTCAATTGATACAAACCAGCTCACTACTTTATAAACCTTTTAGTTTATTATATAAATGAGTCATTTTAAGTTTTTTTCTATTCAATTTATTATATTATAAATATGAAAAGCATTCAATTATCATATAAGTCATATAGACAATTAAGCTTTAATTATTTAATTAATACATAAATAAATATCTCTTCTTTTATTAAATCTACAAGCTAGTAGCCTAGTTGTCTCCTTGTACTCTAAATAAACTTTTTAAAGAAATAATTTTTATCAGTAAACTCATTCGGTCTACCAATGCTTAATCTTCTATTTTCGTTTAATGTCTATATATTCCTTCATTAATTACCAAATTCAAGCTTAAACTTAAATTCTTAAAAATTATCTTATAAACTAATTTCCATGAAGATTTGTCTTTAGCTATCTCAATAAAAATAGTTGAAATTTAAATGAACCAAAGTTCGTTAGAAGTAAGCTTAGCGATAAACTTTAAAAGATATAAATTTAAGAAGCTTAAACTAAAGCTAATTTCTATTATAGATTAAATTTATAAGATTTAGCTATTTATTAAATTTTGACTATCTGTATTAAATTCTTATTCTTATTCGTTACTAAGAACTTTCCTCTACGTATTTTAGCCTTTTTATTAAGGAGTATCAATTTTTTTCTCGTGCTTTTCTGAGTGGTCGTTGTTTCGTCCTAAAATAAAATAAATTGGGATGGAATTTTCTCATCGCTCTAGTATTCTTCTTTGAGATTCAAGACATTCTGATATATAAAATATTACCGTAGTATTTTGGTCACTCTAATTATCCTATTTAATTTCTTATTTAATCTCTTCAAGATTTATTATTCTTAGAGTTAATTCACTGTTATCTTAACTATAATCTTAAAAACCTTCCTTTTTATTATTCATTTTATCGCTAGGAACTTCTATAGCCACACTTTTAAATAGTCTATCATCAGGCTTTTATTAGCTTTGAACTTACTTCTTTAATTTCATATTATCTATAATATCTTGTGCCAAGCAATAAGTACTCAGTCCTATGCCAATGAAAGTAGCAACATTAGACAAGATAACTACTAAATAGCCTATATTTATAGATTAATCTGAGTTGATATAGTTGAGAGCTCTATTAGTATCTTATTGCTCTAAAGATTGAAATCAAATATTGACGAAATTTAGAACTACAAGCCAAACTTCTAATGACACATGAGCTACATAAAGAATCTTGCTGGTAAAAGGTTGAAAATTGGTAAAGTAGAGTATTTGGACTAAACTCATTAAGAAGCATAAAGTTATTTATAGAAACCCGAATTTTCTTAACCATATTAAAACCAAAGCTAAAAGGAGTCTTCTTAAGAGAAACAAAGGGTAGTAAATTAAGGCACTTGCTTGGTTAGTCTTTAGCTCTTCAAATATTGGATAATATCTTTACTTGAACTCTTCACTTTTAGTGCTTGGATTTTTATTGAGAACTTAGAATTTATAAATCACTTTCAATAGATAAAGGATGATAAAAATTTAGCATATCTGTATAAAAAACTTACCAATACAAAGATAGCCAAGATTCAGTTGAAATAGGTGTAAGAAGTTTCTTAACTTTTGTTGAAAAGCTATAACATAACTGCATAATCAATCTAGAGAGCAAAAGCTAAATAAATTGATATTAGGAGTCTTCAATGCAATCAATTGCTTCTCATTTTTTTTAGCTTTTATCAGTGAAAAAGTTTCCCAGTTAGAAAAACTAAAAAGTCTAATGAAAGATACAAAAGGAGAAAGGCTAAATGGAAAAAGCTATTTGATAGAAAGGTGTAGTTTTAGTAACCCATAACTAGCAGGAAATCGTTTTTAACTTCTAACTACTTCTCATCAAAGTTGAATTAGATAAACTTATTATCATTTCCTTGTGTAATTATTTTGCTTTCACTTTATTGGAAATAATAAGCTGCTAGATTTTAAGGTTTAGGAACGTTAATAAAAGCGTTTGTTAAAATTAGCTCAAAAGCAAGAAGTAAATTAAATCAAGCTTTAGAAGATCTTGTGGAAGATTTCGCTGTAACAGTTACTATTGCAGAACTACCGATTCCAAAATAAAAAATAGCATCTAAGACTTTCTATTGATCTTCTAAAAATTACTAATAAGCAGCTGGTATATTAAAATAATCTAAGCTTTGAGGGGCTCCTTATTCATAATTTTAGTTGTTTTGATTAAGTAAATCATCTTAAAGGTTTTATAGTCGCTATTTTTCGATGCATTAATTATTGAAAAGAACATAGTCGCCTTAACATATTGAGCAATTATTACTTGATATGCATTTAGCACATCATGTAATATTACATAATTAGCACTTCCCATTTTCCAAATAATATCTATCTCCACATTCATCGCATTAGATAGTATCTCTGTTATATGATTTACAATTAGTAAAAATAGAATTCCACTATACGCATTTATCGCTATTTAAGGTTTGGCTTTTAAAATAGCATATTTCATAGCAATGGTTTTTAAGTAAAATTCTATTTTGTTAGCACTTTAGACATTCTATATTTGACTTGCATTCCTCACAGTAATCTATATACTATGAGCATTAATGGCATTATGTTATGTTTAGAAAGAAACCTTTTTTGCACTATAAGCACTGATCTTCATTGCATTTTTCACAGTTACTATACACTTTGTCGCAGGCTTAACAACCTTACTACGTTAAAACTCATTTTTCAGAGTTGCAACT
Organism: Loxodes magnus; assembly: GCA_946699065.1. Classification (NCBI taxonomy): domain Eukaryota; phylum Ciliophora; class Karyorelictea; order Loxodida; family Loxodidae; genus Loxodes; species Loxodes magnus. Next base: position 311,726 of record CAMPDV010000324.1, read on the forward strand.
TTATACACACTTCCCTTCTTGAGTGATATATCCATTTGAGCATTATATGCACTAGCCATTTTCACAAGAAATGCAGTTCTTTATTTTTTAGCTACACTAAATACACTAATTTTATATATCAGCAAGCTCAAACTCTTGCTAGCATTCTAAACACTTTGGTTATGCTGGGTCACATTTTTTACAATCAGGAAATAAAATTTAGCAAGATTGACAAATTTAGTCTTTATCATAGTCTTATTCGTATTCAGGACATCTATCTACACATTTATTTTCTGAAAACTTGAATGGAGATTTACATTCAAGACACTTCTCTAAGTCTGCACACTTATTACAATTCTTATCTATTAACTCGCATGTTTTACATTATTTCCCTTAAACATCTAGAAAATATCCCTCTGCACATTTCAAGCAATACTCTCCTAAGTCATCACATTACTTGCAATTCTTAATACTACAGAAGCATTAATTGTAGGACAACTTAAAATAGCCTTAACACTTAGTGCATAAAACCACTTAATTAGACTAGTTAAGACATTAGCTGCATTTATCTATATAAAGCTAGCAAGGCTTGCATTAGTTCTACTATTTATCTAAAATAAACCCTGTCTTGCATGTTTTACATCTTAGGCTCTAACTCTAAATACTACAACTCTAGCAATTTTATATCTAGTTAGAGCATAAATCGCATGTTTAAGTCTGCAGATAAGAGTCTCCAAAGCAGGATAAGCAGTTGTTCTAATTAATTCCAAAGCATTTTTTGCAACTCTAATGACATTCTCTTATACAGCTTTTTGTATTAGGACTACTGCATGATTATAAGGGACAGATAAGAGCACAGTCACTATTCATAAAAAGAGTATAAGATTGCTATTATTCCAAATAAGTCTCATAAGTAAAGAAGCGAAAATCATAAATAGTACCATTAAAGTTTAGTTACTATTAACTAGCTCCTAAAGTTATTAAACTTTCTTTACTCAATTATACAAACTAAACATCTACAGGCTCACAAAAAATTTACTCAGTATAAGAAAACTCAGATAAACAAACTTGCTAAGAGCTCTTTAACTTGTCTAAGCTTAAAGAAAGGAAATATCACTTTATGGTTTTTATTATCTGACTGTATGAGAAACTCTAATCAACAGAATTTAAACTTAATTGAAGTTCTGATTATTGATAGTCAATTTCATTAACTCTGACCAGTATAGAGTTTTAAAAAGGTAGCCCTATTTAAAAGATGACTTTTCATTACTAAGCTTCTAAACTTCTAATTTATCTTATACGGCTTTACTAACTTAAGCCATAATTGTAGAATCATAAGGAAATGCTATACCTATTAATAGAATATTTCTCAGGATCATATCCAAAGTCAACGAAGTTAAACTGCAGTGCTTTTGACTAATCACTTATTTAGAGCTCTAAACTACTGTTAGTAAAGCTTATAAAATGTAGATTTGAATCATCTTAAATATCTGGAGAAAGGCAAGTTGATTAGGTAGCGATAGCACATGGATTTAAGTTCTTGATAATAGATATTCATTCATCATTAGTTATTTACTAGTCATAAGTATAAAACCTAGGCTACAAAGTTTCACCATTAAATTAATTTTAAGAAGAGTCATCATTTTGAACTCAAACTCTATACATGAAAGTAAAAGAAAAGAAGTCTATCTAACTTTACTAGCAAATCAAATTTGCTTACTTTATAGAATCAGTCCAGCATATATCCATATGCTTAAAGAAATTAACAGAAACTGATAGAAAATATCAAATGTTTCTGCTAACTTTAACTATTGTATCACGATAACTAAAATTACTATAGAATTTAAATTTTTGTATGTTTAAAATTAAATCGTACGAGACACTTATTTTAATGCTTTGGTCTTATACAAGATTTCTACGTTTTCCCTCCAGTTTTATAAGGAGAAGAGTTTCCTCCAAGTTTGTATTGCCATAGTTTTTAAGCCAAAAACTAAGCTACCAACTGCTTTTAGAATATCTTTCAGGATAATAGCCAAAATAATCAAAAGAGGTCTTTTATAATTCTCCTGGCTTTAGTGCTTTTAAAGGTTTATCTGAAAGTTCTAAATATTACTTCGAGCTTGTTATTGTATAGCAGCTTTTAACTTCAGGAGTTGGACATTCGTTACATTCTTTTTCTAAGTGGCACGGAGTTTAATGTTCAGCTATTTAGTTAAAATTGTCGAAGGTTAAAAGAGTATCAAATAGATATAGTCTATTTTATAGCATAAGTCCACTAAAGGAAAGTCTTGAACCAATAGTAATAAAAGAGTTGTTTTTCCATTCTAGCATCGTATTAAAAGTATTTTAGGCAACTCTATAATCATTATTCAGAATTATTCCAACACTTTACTACAATATCTTCTCTTTTTTGTTCAGCGAAAGCCCTACAAAAATTCAACTTTCGAACTCTATAAAATCAGCTGTTTAAAACAAATCTATAACATTACCTTAAGTATTATTTCAAATGAGCTTGAATGTATAATTCAAATCTTATTTTTGTGAGATATAAAATTATAGAGACTGTTATGAATCAATAGATCAGATTTTTTACTCTTGCTGCTTAATCTAGTAGTCACTTTGGATTCAAGTTGAAAAGCTAAGATAATTTCCAGAGTATTGTAGTAAACTGTTTCCACTTTCATCTGTCATTTGAAACTTTAGTTCTTGTTTTGATTGTAGAGATATGTAAGGGATATTTTCCATTGTTATATTGTAAAATTGGTAATTCTTGCAATCAGCTATCTCAACTCCAGCACATTAAGCTCCACAATACTAGGTACAAGGTACTAGTTCCAAAGCTTCTTTAAAGTTCTCTGATATGTCTTTCGAATTTTACTATCAGAAAAGCACTTATAACAGGTTTCCATCTACACCTTTGCTAATAGAGCTGCCTATTTATAATATAGAGCTCTATTAGAAAAACTTGAATACATACTTGTATAAGCTTTAAGTTAGGCAGTTCTTACTAAACCCATAAGTCTAGTATTAATAGTTACAAAAGACAATGTTAGCTTACAGATTTTCTAGTTCTTAGTATTTTATACCTATAAAATTTCATTAGTTACAAGTCTATTTAAGATTAAACATCTAGCACTCTTAAAAAGTTCCTACTGAGTCATAGTAGCAAAAGTTAAAGCCTTATTCTTAGCTTTTGTTTTGATATAAAGTAATAGCTATTTTATAATCAGCTTAAGAACTAAGAGCTATTAATTCTCTTTCTTACTCATCTTTGCAATAGTTGTTAATCCAAAACGTAAGAGTGATGGATTTATTGCTTAGCATAGGATTGTACTGTAACTTAGTAAGAAAATTGAAAGAAGTATAATATTAAGAGCTTATCTCTTAAGAGTAATAGAAGTCTGTTATTTTAATAAAGCTACCAGCTCTTACAATTCTAAAGGAGCAGTTAAGCAACAAGAGTAGTCATAGCTAAAATTCTATATCCATATTTAAACTTAATAGTTAGAAACTTTCTTAATCAACTATTAACTTACATTAATGGAAGGTATATCAATGTAAGATTCTCTTATTACGTTTATATACGTGGATACACATCTAATAGCTTTAATAATTATTTAATTAATATTCCTATCTATTGAGATACTCCTTTACTTTCAAGCATTCAAATAATAAGATATGGATATGGGAGTGAATGATAATAAATATACTAAGACAATTAAAGCTAATAAGCAAAATCTGACTAAGAGTTATATAAGTTTATTAAATAAAGGTTTAGATATAAACTAAACTACTCCAATTTACTAAATAACTATGCTTTAATTTAGCTTGCTATATGCAGCTTCTTTAGTAATTAATAAACTAATTAAAGAGAAATTATCTTAGAAGATAAATGGATAAATTATTATAGCATCATTATGATTAAATATAAAGCTAATTATAATTAAGCTTTAGTTATAGCACTATTAATAACTTTAATTAGCTTTAGAAATAAATAGCTATTAGATCCTTTTGACAAGCTTGGTAAATGAAAGAAATATTTTATTTATTTAATTTGATGGAGTTGGTTATAAAGAGAGTGATGCTAGTATTAAGGTTATCTCAATCTAATATGAATTAAAGTACCTGTTCATATATATTAATCTCTTTATTTTAGTTTTTTAATGATTAGAGTCAAAATAAAAATCTAGAGATAGCATTAAATAAGTATTTCCTTAGTAATGATCTATTGTAATATATCAAAGAAGAATAGAAAGTAGTTAGCCTCTTTAGAATAAATTGGCTTTCTGAGATTTCTCTAATCAAGTAAATTTTATTAATGTAAGATATAATTCTTTCTATCTCTCACTCTCTTCATTGCTATGATAATCTAAATTATAGTAAGTCTTTAATAATTAAGAGGCTCCTTAAGATAGTTAATACCCTTTATAGAAATAAATAAAGCTTACCTTATATAAATAAGCTATAAAAATGTTGATATTAAGCAAACAGTTCAATCTAATTATAGTTGGGTATATTAAATGAAGCTATAATAAAATGAGGCTAATAACCTTTCTTTTTAAAGTAATGTTAATTTCTCTACTCAAAGATAATTAATACCTTTAATTATATTAACTAAAAAGCTTAGAGAGTCTTATCTAAAGAAAGGAATCATTAAAGAAGCTTAAAAATGCTTATTGTAGATTTAGTAAAGCTAGAGGAATTAATTATAGTAGCAATTTAATATAGACACTAATTAAATAGCTTATTGACTGCTTTAATACTCTTAAATCTTTCTAATATATCACATTTAGTAATAAACCTTATTTGTAAATGCGTAATATCAATAACACTTAATTAAAAAATTGAAAGCAAGGGATATTATTTAACTAGCTTAATATATCTTTAGAGCTAAAATATAAAGTTAGGTGAATGTAATTTAGTCTTATTTTTAGTTTTCATAGTTAGAATTATTTTAAAATAAAAGTTTAATAAGAACTTACTTAATTGATTATTATTGAGTTTTAGATTCTCCTGCTTAAATAAATATTTTCTTCCTTTGAGATTATTTTTAGTTCTAAGAAAATATGAAGAAGATTTAGTTATCAAATATTAAAAATAAACTATTTAGTTAAAGAGCTATAAAGGGTTATTATTAGTGTATTTCTAAATCTAATTGAAATAATAGATAAAGGATTAGAATTAAAGCTTAGCTTTGATAGTTTATCCTAAAAGGAAAAAGTAATTTTTAAATAAGCCAAATTATATACAGAACACTTATAAGCTTTATTATATTTACAGTTTTAACTGATCTCTTTCACATAACTTTATCAATTAATTACACTGATTCTTCATTTTTGATTAGTTGATCTATTCGCTATAGCTTCTATGCTTTATATCCCAAAGCTTTAAATGTTTATAAATGAAATATAATAATTACAATAGATTTACCTCTTCTATTTATCTTAATATACTTAATAAGCTAGCTATAATTTTAGCTTTAGTCACTATAACTCTAAATTTGATTATTTTATTTAGATAGCAATGATATTTATAAATCTAACTCTTATCTATACTATATTTGCTTTTCCCTTTTTATCTCATTTTATTTCTCTTTACTCTATTAAGAGAGATTTAAAGATCATAAACATAAGCTATGAGTTTATCCTTCTTTAATTATAGAATATTAGTATAGTTGAACAAAGTATCTTAGAATGCTAGCATTAATATAAACTCTATTATCCTATTTACCAACTTCAAATAAAAGACTTATTAAAACTATTTAATTTAATTAGATTAAAGAAAGGTAAATTATCTTAGTTATATAACTGAAAAAGGAAATTAGATGGTAAAATATTAATTTAAGGATTTTACTCCCTTTTATTATTCTATAGCTAAATATTAAGATTAATATCTGTCTTTGTAATAAGTCAACACCAGTTTATTAAGAGGATATTATCTATCCTTAGTTTTCCTAGATCCCATTTAATCAACCAAAATCTTCCCTTTTTAATCTTCGTCAAAATTCAAAAGTAGCTTCTTAAAAGTAAAATCAGAAAATTAATTTGATAGAGTTAATTCTTTATTAAATAACCTAAGTTAAAAATGAAGCTTTTATTAAGATAAACATTAATTGTCATATGACCACTTGATAAACTACTAAATTAATAAAATCAAAATTATCCTAATTTAGACAGAGGTACCTTATAATGCAAAGAGTGCAATTATTGAAGAAAATACTCCTATCATAAAAAGAAATAAAGAAAGAGGTAGATGCTCAATTTCAAGTTCCAAAATGAAAGAGAATAACTATTTTTAAGGATAAATCAAAAAGCTAAAATGTCCTGTTAAATATTATTTTATCCATGTTTAAGAAAATAGTTTTCTTTTAATTCTCTCTTTCTATCTAATAAATGGAAATTATAACCTTTCTGATTATTTTAATAATACATAAAATTTAATTGGCAATAAACACCTTTTTCATGTTAAAGGATTATAGATATCATATTCAAAATTAACAAGAGGATATGTAAAAAGTGAGATAGCTCGATCTTCTTTTACTAAATAAAAAATTATTTAGTTAGTTTTTCATGAAATATTACATCAATTTATTAAATGAAGCTTTATATACCAATATTTTAAAGATGAACCAAAGCATTATTTATAATCATCAAAATCTAAATCTGCAAATATTAGTTTCAAAATAGTAAACATCAATTTGCCAAATTTAATTCGCCTCAGAACCCTTTATGATTTTTTCGCTTAAAAATAACGAAGCACTTGAAATGCTTTTTCGTATTTAATTTAACCAAAACCTTGAATAAAAATAATTAAATCACTTACTTAAAATTTTTAAATCCTAAGCTTTGCCTTTAAAAAATGTATAGAGATAACTTAAAAATAATGAAAAGGTATTAGTGAGATATCTATTTAATCAAAAAATATCAGTCTAGCATAAATATCTAATTACCTAAATAAAGCTAAAAGAATCTAATAATTTATTTTATACCTTTTATTTAGTTAATTATCCTCAGATCTTCATCTTTTATATATACTCATCTATTTAACCTGATTACTATTATATTATAATTTAATTACTAATTTTATAATCTAAAATCTAAGTGTTATTGATACATTCTAATATCAAATTACTTATATTATACATCTCTAAAATGTATAGCTAATTGATATTTCACTAATAAAACTTAGTAAGTTGGAAATATGATTTTAGTATACTTCTTTATTTATTTTAATACATTCTGGTAAATAAATTAGTTGCTATACGTTATTTCCTTAAGATTTTATTTAAACAGTATTAGAACTATTTTAGGGAACTATTTTATACAGTTTCATAGTTTCTTAAAAACGAGAACGAAATAGCTAATATATTAGTATGAACCTTCTTTCCCTTGAATTAAAGATAGAAGTATTATAAAACAAACAATAAAATGTAAAATTATGAAGGATATATAGAAAGATATAATAAATATTGTGTATTTATGTAATTAGCTTTATTTCCTTAGAGTTATATTTTCCCCTTTTATTACTTAGATTTACTATCTTTGCAAGTTATAAACTTATTATAATATATATAGTTATAATTAATCATATTTCAGAACCTTAAATATCAAATTAGCTTATTATAGCAAAAATTATTTTTATAGCCTAAGCAAAAAAACATCAGTGCATAAAAAAAATAATTAGAAAGTTAGTATTGATAATTATTAACTTGAAAGTTAGAATGAAATAAATAGAAAAATATTAAGATAAATTAAATAGCAAATGCTAAATTTAAAATAAACTAGCTATAAATAAATGTTTTAAGAAATTAAATTAGTTTCTATCTTTTATTTTTATTACTGAAGCAAATCAAAATTCGACAACTAAAATCAATTTTGTTTTTCTGAGTTGATTTTAATCTTTCAAATTCTTTTATCTAAAATGTAAAAATCAAACTTGAAAATAGTATTTCTTAAAATAAGAAAGTCTTTAAAATAATGATATTACATTAATTAAGGATATTACATTATAATTATGTTCTACTAAATCTTGAGGCGCATCTTCTTAATGTTTTTAGAAATATATAAATATTCCAATTATATTTCACTTTTTGAGATTTACCAGACTCAAGAAATTATAATTTTGAATTTAACCATGACTTTGGAAGTAACATTTGATACTTTCAACTTATTAAAATGACTAATTAACCGAGCTTATCATGATGTAATAGTATACAATACTATTAATAGACCACTTTCTACAGTGCAACAACAATTTAACCTTTAGGATGAATTAATTTAGATTCTTCGTCTGTTATGAGAATTGGAAGAGATAAAAAATGATAATAATAACCTTATTATGGATTAATGATGGACTTAAGATTTTGGGGGTATAATAAATGATTTACTAATTAAGAATTTAATGCTCTTACTTAATAAAATCTCTGTACTCAACAGGCTATTGTACTACTCCTTTATTAGATTCATGCACTTATAATTGCGATTCTAATTGGTTAGCTTGCTAGAGTTTAGGACCAAACAATTGCTGGACTTGTAGAGCAAATTAATATTTAGATACTAATAATTATATTTGCAGATGTAACTCTGATTCTTGAAGTACAATTTCTAATCCTTTTACATGCTAGCAATGTCAATAAACCATGGCTAACTACTAAACTTGTACTGATGGATAAGCTTATTTATCTTGTTAATCGCCTTATTATCTTAGATTAGATGGAACTTGCTAATCTGATTGCTCTTCAAGTCAATAAGACAAAGACAGGAATTATAAATGTGAACTATGTATCAGAGTACTTCCTAACTGTCTTTAATGTAATTTAGCTGGAGCAACATGCACAAAATGCGATACATGATATTTCCTTTCGGCCAAACATGTTTCTTATGTTCTAGTTATATTAATGATTGTGCAACTTGTTCTGATCAATTAACTTGCACTAAGTGTTCAACTAATTACCTTGATTCTGGTTAATGAGTTGAAGAGTGCTCAAAGAACTATTATTAAGATGCTTAAAATATTTGCTAGTTTTGTAGTAAGAAATTATCTTAGAATGATTGCATAGACGAATGCTCAGAATATGAGTAAGACATAGATAAAGATAATATTTGTAAATTATGTAGTTTAGAAATATAATGATGTGATAAATGCCATTAAGATAATGCTAAACTAATATGTGATGCTTGCTAAAATAATCATTTTCTATAACATAATCAATGTCTTTTATGTGAAGAAATCATTAAAGATTGCTTTATCTGCTAAAATCAAAAAGTTTGCTTATAATGTAAAATTTTATATTTATCCTAAAATTAGTGTAAGGTTAAATGTGAGGAAACAGAATAAGATTATGATTTAGATAAAGTTTGCTAACCTTGTAGTTAGGAAATAGAAAATTGCAATAAATGTGATATGAATATAAAGTAATGCAGTGAATGCTAAGAAGGATTTTACTTAGATATAGACAAGCAATGTAAATCTTGCTAAGAAATACATTAGAACTGTATTTCTTGCGAAGATTAAGATAAATGCTTAAAATGTGAAAGATAAAAGCTATCATAAAATACATGTGTAGACAATTGTGCAGCAACAGAATAAGATAAATAGAAGAGAGGAATATGTGAATCTTGTAGCAAAGTAATAGAGAATTGTGAAGAATGTTCAGAAGATGGAACGATATGTTACAAATGCTATTAGCCTTTCATTATATCAGAAAAAAATATTTGCTAATAAGATAAAGATTAAGAAGAAGATATGGACAATATAGAAGATTATGAAGATTAAGAGGATTAAGATGATTAAGATGATCAAATTTAAAATATAACTTAAGAAATTGATGTTTAAAATGAAAAAATAACACTAGATAGTTTTAACATTTCATCCTAGCAAAAATAATTTATTGGATAAAGCCAATCAATTAAAAACTAAGGTTATACAATAGCTCTAGCTGCCACAGCTGCTAGTAGTTTAGTTTCCTAAGCATCATAATCTTCAGGAAGCATCTTTTATGTGATGTAAGCTGATGAACTATTTTACACAAATTAGTATATAGCAGTTAAAAAACCAGATGTTCTGTAAGCTTACTACTACTAATAAAATTAAAATATTTTTATCTAAATATAAAAATCACTAAAGATAGATGCTAATCTTTAACTTATGCAGTTCGATTATTTGGAACAACTTAAAGAAGAAGAAATCAATTTTCTTGTAAATATATTTCCAAACTTTATAGTTCTTGGAATAATTTTGCTTGCCAACTTCCTTTTATTTATTATTGATAGATATTTTTATTGCGAAGCTTTAGTAAGATTTAGAAAAAAATATTTACATTACAGATTTTTCATAAGTTTGTACTTAATTTTTAGCTTAAAATTAGGATACTAAACTTTCCTTTAAATCAATAATTCTAGCTTTTAGAGTGCTTATAGTTCGATAAATACTATAGCAGCTTGACTTTGCTTGGTAATTTTTAATTATAGGGTTTATAAACATTTATAATAGTCCGCTTGTTCTTAATAGTAAACAAGTTTTTTAAAATTCTTAATAGAGTTAATTTAGAAGACTCAATCTAAAAAGAAGAAATAGAAGATTATCTTATTAAATATTATCCAGTATTTGATGAGTTAAAGCTAGAGAGAAAAGCCTTACTCTTTTATCCCTTTTTTCTATTAAGAAGACTTATATTGTCAGTTACCTTAATTTGCCTTGCAGACAGCTAATTATCTCAAATAATAATTTGTATAGCTCTAAGCTTGCTTTAACTTTTCTACATCATAAAGATTAAACCTTTTTAAGGTAAATGAATAAATATTTTCCAGTGCGGTTAAGAGATATGACTATCAATTATCTATACTTTCAATTTTTATTTTTATACTTTAGACGATAAAGAAAAGTAAAGAATGCTAAGCTCCATATACTCAGAAAATCCTGGAAGAATAAGTTAAGTAATAGTTATAACAACAAACTTAATAATATTTTTAGGTTTAAGTGTAAGTTTATATTCTTCAATTAAGAGCTTAATCCTAAAAATTACTAAAAATTAAGAGAAAAAAATAAAAGTTTCAAGAAATAAAAATAGAAGAAGAATAAAAATCCTTAAATTTGCTAAACCTAAGACAAAATGAAAATCATTTAGAGGAGATCATTTTTAAATAAGACAATCAAGTAGATTCTAGCAATTTGGTGGAAAAGAATTATTAGTCTGAAGATTAAAAACGAAGTTGCAAGATGTTCACCTGTAGATATAGCACAATATCCTGAAGTAATTTATTATATATAGATAGAAATAAATATATACTTTTATACTTTTTTCAGTACTTGTATTATGTATTTCTTCCTTTAGTATTATCATCAGAATATTTTTATTTTAGTTCTATATAAACTCAAATACCTTTTTTTTCATTTTTTAATAGCAAAGGATATAAATTTACGTTATATAACCTTTTAAAATCTATTCCTGTTAATTTTATTTTGATAATTTAATTTAAACTTTAAAAAATAAACTAGTTTGTAATAATTTCAGCAGTGTCAAGCAAAAAAATATTTTTTTTTAATTTTATTAAACTCTTATGCTAATTATTTGATCCTACATAAATTAAAGGAGAAGATAATTGTTTATAATTCAAGAAGCTTTATAAATCTTAGAAGTGTTTCTTTTATTACTCAAGTTAATAAACACAGACGATATCTATTAATCAAATGATTTCTTTATTATATATATTCTTTCTCTAACAGAAGCTCTTATTTTAGTGGGAACTATTAAGTTTTGCAAAGATAAATTATCTTTAGCTTATTAATAATTATTTAGTAGTATGCTTTTAAATAAATTAAAATAAGTATTAATTCATTCAAATTATACTGTCTATAACCATTTCAAATAGCTATTTCAAATTATTTTAATAATATCAATTAAAATATTATAAAGCACTAAAGAAAGAGATAAACTTGTTGGCTAACTAATAGCAAATAAATTAAAATACTTGGAGTTTCCTTAGAAGTGATAGATATTAAATTTCCTTTTATTTTCTTTCTATCATATTATCTAAATATTTGACTGGAAATATTTTACGTTAATTAAATATTTGCAGTTAGTTATTATCTAGTCATTATAATAAATTCCTATAAACTAGCTTATTGTTTCAAAAACTATTTTAAGAATGAAAGTCTAAAGACTTATTTATATTAGTTAGAATAAACAATTTTTTAAAAGAATTAAAGCAATTAAAGTAAGTTGTAATATAATAGCGGTCTGAAATAATTTGCTTGGTATATAAAATAAGAATGAGATGTATATACAGTTGCATATACATCTTTAACTATTAAAATATATCTAAAACTTAATAATTAAGTTTAATTCTTTCAAATAGCTCTTTGTTCTTAATATATTCATTCTAAACTTTTTAATTAGCATCCTTAATTTTCTCATGGTAAATCTTAATAAAATTAAAAAACATAAAGACACTAATTAATATAATAAAGATAAATAAATAATAGTTATGATTTGAAAGATTTATAATAAGAGAGTTATTAATCTAAATATAAATATATAGAGTAGTTTAACTGACTGTTTAATAATCTACTATAATTTTATATTTTACTATTAACTAAGAAATATCTACATAAATATCATTTCTTATATAGTTTTAAATTAACATCTATACAAATGCTTATTATATCATCATTCATTTTCTTTCTTCTATTACTTAAATAATTAACATTCCAAAAAGATAGCTAACTACAATTTTTTAAGATGAGGAATAAATATTCTTTCTAGATTTAAAAATGAATAAAATTTATTTAAGTAAGTAGGATATTAAGCAGGTTTGAAAAATAATGAAATTAATCCAATTATGTAATTTGGCTTTATCTAATAAAACTAAGGAATGAAAAGGTTTCTGAATATTAGTAAAGTTAAAAATATAAATTCTATTTTAAAAATCAATTATTTCACTTTATTTAGGAATTAGACAAATATTGTGATTGAAGATTTCTTTTTAGTTATTAATATAATCAAATTTATAATATTCTAGCTATTGTTTATTAATTATTAGATCATATTATTTTGGATAAATCTAAAATTTAGGAAATTATTCATCAAATGGATGTGATATAATCAAGTAAATTACTATTTAATAAATCACTAATAAAGCTTAAATATAACCTATTTAATAAATATGATAAAAGTAAATATTAAAATGCTGAAGTTAATATTATAAATAATCAAATCAGAAGATAAATGAACATAGTGGATATCTATTAAACTAAATAAAGTTTAAGTCAATAAAGATTCTAGTTTAGATTTATAAGTATTAGCTATTTATATTTTGCTTACTTCTTTGTAAAAATTATATTTCTATTTTGTATTCTTTAACAATTTTAATTATAGGAATCATTTGCATCTAGAATAATTTTTCTTCAACTAATTTTTATTCTTTATCGTTTGAAATATAAAACTTTTTTTATACTTTATACTAATATGCAATGTAGTTACTTTATTTTAATATTTAATTAATTACCAACATTTAAAATTTATATCATTCTTTCATCTTTTCAAATTCTTTAGATTTTTATTTTTTATGTTCTTTTAACTAAGAAAATTAAAGACTAACTTCTTTAATCCTTTTTTATAAATATTTTCTCACAAGTGACAATCGAAACTTTAAAAGTTATCTTAAGGAGTGATATCTTAAATTTAATTAGCAAACTAGCTAATTTATTCCAATAATGAATTTAATAATAAAGCTATAAAAATATTGAAAATAAGTGTAAAGAATCTATTTATGTTCTATGATGTAGATACTTTAATTATATTATGTGCTTCTGGAAATTATAGAGGATTTTGTTTAATTAATCAATTTTATTAAACAGTATATCTTCACTTTGCATTGCATATAGTCCTGCTTTTTATTTTAAATAGTTAAACTAAAATATTTTATTATAAATATTAGGATAATGAGATGGGTCCTAATTCTCATTTACATATATTTAATCATCTCATGAGATAAAAAAAACGAATTATGAAGTTTATGAATGTAAAAGTTGTTTGAACTGTAAGATTTATTTAAGAGTCTATAAAAAATAGTTAAGATGATAAAAGTATATAACCAGGAAATATCTGCCTTAGAAGGTAAAATTAAATTTATAAGCAACTACTATACATAAATTGCTTAACTAGATGTAATTAATTAGCTATTTAAACTCAGCTTATTATCTTAATTTTATATTAAGAACATGATACTTACAAGTATTGATTGGAAATCTCTATAAAAATAGATTAAATAAATATATAACTATTTCCTTTTCAATAATATGAATATGCTTTCTTTTATATGAATAATTTAGAAAATTATATTAAATCATAAATTTAGCCATACAGATTTGCTATCTAAGTTTCTTATAAAATCCTATTTTAAACAAATATTGGAAAATTATGTACTAAGTCTCTAAAATTAACTAATATTATTCCTTCCATTTTATCACTTTTAATATGCTTTAGGAAACCATTTAAATATTTACCATTATAGCTTTATAGAAGTTATTTTGCTCTATATTCAGATAAGTAAATAGTAAGGATTTAGTAAACTTTAAAAAATATTTCATTTATTTTGAAGAATCAACATCAACCCTCTATATTTACCTTATACGATATCATATTAAATTTAATAGGCTTAAGATAAGCCTTTAAGCAATTTACTCAATAGTATAATTTTTAGCTTTATCAAATAATTTTATTTATTAAAGTTAGAAATTCCAAGTTCCTACAGAATAAAAGAAACTATTTTTATAAAAAAGTTTAATAAGCTTAGTTATTTAAAATTAGCCATTTTAATAATTAAGGAGACATAACACTAAAGAGGCAAAAATAATAATAAATAATTGGTTAATTCCTAATTCTAGCTGATAAAAGATGAACTAACATGAAATAAAATAAATATTATACTAATATTCAGAAGCATTTTTATATTATCATTCTTAATGAAATAAAATTAAAATTATATCTATTAAATTATTTCCAAGTACCTTACAAAGCAGAGTATTATTTTTAGATTAATTGATCTAGAAAATAAATTTTCTTTATTATCTTATGAAAATGAAAGTTCTTAATTTTATCTTGATAGATGCTTATAATATTTGTAAATAATTGAAGAAAGATAAATATGATATTTCTAAAAAATGTTTATAGAATTATATTTAAAGCTTATATAAATAAATTATACTTCTAAGCTTTATCTTAGAGACTAATAATAAGTCCTAAATAAATAGATTAAACATCTCAATTAGTATTTCAGTAAAATAAATCTGTCTATCTATTTATTTTTAAAGCAACTAAACTTTCTAAATTTAATTTAGATTATCTAGCTTATTTTTGCTTGTAAAACTAATTTTAGATAAAAGTGAGAATGCTAAGTAGAAAGCATAAATAACTTAATAATTAAGAATGATTAGTAAGTAATAAATGTAATATGCTTTAATAATTGTTTTCTAGCTAAAATATTATATTAACTATAAAATATATCTAATACTTGCTATATATACCAACTATTTAATGCTTGATTCTATGATTATTTAGTTTATTTCAATAGACATAGTTATAAACTTATTATTTTTAGGAGTGAAATTAGATTAACTAAGATAAATAGTGTTAAAGTTATTATTTTATAATAGTAATTGGTTTATTAACTTTATTATGTAGGAATTTATTTGATTAACTAAATAGATAATAATTGTAAGCTCAAGAGGTTTAATTAGAATATTATATAGATGATGAAAGATAATGTAATAATTATCATTTAAGAGAACTTTCCTTTAGTTTAAAATTTATTATTATTAAGTTTACTTCTAGAACTATTTTCCTCATACCTGCTTATTTATAATATTCTTTAATTTACTTAATTAAACTGACTATAAAGCAAATATATTTTCTTAGCTTAATTAATACTTTTTAGTAAAATAAGTAGCTTCTATTAAAGAAAGAAAAGGCATAATTAAGAAATTATTTAATTAGTAGTTACTAGATGTATTTGCTAGCTTTAGAAATTAGCTATTTAGAGAAAAGTAACTTATCATGAAGATTTATAGAGTTTAAAGAATTTAAATTTTATCTTCCCTTAATTTAATATAGAATCAGATAGTTATCATAAATGTCTAATTATTTCTTCATTCACTGTTAAAATAAATTTTTTAACTAGATCGAAATTTATAAGCAACATAATTTAAGTATAGAAGCTTAGGTAATTTATCATAATATAATAAAGGAATGAATACCAAAATGCTTAAATAGCTTAAAATTAAAGACAAATTACTAGAAAATGAAGAAAGAGTTTGTGTAATTATATAACTTTAATTAAGATTTTTCTGATTATAGTTTAAAAGAAAGATTTAATAACTGAAATTTAGAAAAAACAAACAGAAACATTAAAACAATATTGATAAAACAAAAATTTAATGAAAAACAAAAATAAAATTTTATTGCTATACTACTTAGTTCTTAAAGCTTATTTTATTATTTAATTATAAATTAAATCCCTTAAAATTTATATATTTTAAAGTACATAAATCAAAGCAAAGTTTTTTCTCTTCTCTTTGTGATATTTATGAATTTTTTCTTTTTCTTTCGAATTTTTTTTATTTTTAGCTATTTTTTTGTTCTAATTGTAGAAATATTTTAAGCTGCAACTTACAATTAAAAGTCTGGTGCTTATATTAAATCTGAAGGAGCAATGTCTAAATATTAATGTTCTTGAATAATTTAACTTTATTAGTTTGCATCCTTATTTATTTCTATCTATATATAATAAATTACTTCAGGATATTGTGTTATATCTACAGGAGAACAACTTTACGACTTTATCTTTTAAAATTCATACTGAAAAGTTTAACCTTCCAAATTGTTTAGATCTTCAATCTCTATTTGATTTTCTTGTTAATGAATTATCTCATCTAAAGGATCTTAATTTTGATTTCGCTTAAACAAACTTACGGAATCTTACATTTATTCTTATTCTTATTCTTATTCTTATTCTCCTTTTATTTTTATATTTTAAAGTTTTTATTTTTTTCCTTTTATACTTTCAATAAGTTTTAGGATTAAGTTCTTTATTGAAGAGAAGAGACATATGATTAAACTTAAAAGGATTAGGATATTTGTTGTTATAACTATTGCTTAACTTATTCTTTCAGGATTTTCTGAGTATATGGAGCCTAGCATTCTTTACTTTTCTTTATCGTCTAAAGTATAAAAATAAAAATTGAAAGTATAGATAATTGATAGTCATATCTCTTAACCGCACTGGAAAAAGTTTATTCATTTACCTTAAAAAGGCTTAATCTTTATGATGTAGAAAAGTTAAAGCAAACTTAGAGCTATACAAATTATTATTTGAGATAATTAGCTGTCTGCAAGGCAAATTAAGGTAACTGACAATATAAGTCTTCTTAATAGAAAAAAGGGATAAAAGAGTAAGGCTTTTCTCTCTAGCTTTAACTCATCAAATACTGGATAATATTTAATAAGATAATCTTCTATTTCTTCTTTTTAGATTGAATCTTCTAAATTAACTCTATTAAGAATTTTAAAAAACTTGTTTACTATTAAGAACAAGCGGACTATTATAAATGTTTATAAACCCTATAATTAAAAATTACCAAACAAAGTCAAGCTGCTATAGTATTTATCGAACTATAAGCACTCTAAAAGCTAGAATTATTGATTTAAAGGAAAGTTTAGTATCCTAATTTTAAGCTAAAAATTAAGTACAAACTTATGAAAAATCTGTAATGTAAATATTTTTTTCTAAATCTTACTAAAGCTTCGCAATAAAAATATTTATCAATAATAAATAAAAGGAAGTTGGCAAGCAAAATTATTCCAAGAACTATAAAGTTTGGAAATATATTTACAAGAAAATTGATTTCTTCTTCTTTAAGTTGTTCCAAATAATCGAACTGCATAAGTTAAAGATTAGCATCTATCTTTAGTGATTTTTATATTTAGTAAAATAAATTTTAATTTTATTAGTAGTAGTAAGCTTACAGAACATCTGGTTTTTTAACTGCTATATACTAATTTGTGTAAAATAGTTCATCAGCTTACATCACATAAAAGATGCTTCCTGAAGATTATGATGCTTAGGAAACTAAACTACTAGTAGCTGTGGCAGCTAGAGCTATTGTATAACCTTAGTTTTTAATTGATTGGCTTTATCCAATAAATTATTTTTACTAGGATGAAATGTTAAAACTATCTAGTGTTATTTTTTCATTTTAAACATCAATTTCTTAAGTTATATTTTAAATTTGATCATCTTAATCATCTTAATCCTCTTAATCTTCATAATCTTCTATATTGTCCATATCTTCTTCTTAATCTTTATCTTATTAGCAAATATTTTTTTCATATATAATGAAAGGCTAATAGCATTTGAAACATATCGTTCCGTCTTCCGAGCATTCTTCACAATTCTCTATTACTTTACTACAAGATTCACATATTCCTCTCTTCTATTTATCTTATTCTGTTGCTGGACAATTGTCTACACATGTATTTTATGATAGCTTTTGTCTTTCACATTTTAAGCATTTATCTTAATCTTCGCAAGAAATACAGTTCTAATGTATTTCTGAACAAGATTTACATTGCTTGTCTATATCTAAGTAAAATCCTTCTTAGCATTCACTGCATTACTTTGTATTCATATCACATTTATTGCAATTTTCTATTTCCTAACTACAAGGTTAACAAACTTTATCTCAATTGTAATCTTATTCTGTTTCCTCACATTTAATCTTACACTAATTTTAGGATAGATATAAAGTTTTACATTATAAGCAAACTTTTTGATTTTAGCAGATAAAGCAATCTTTAATGATTTCTTCACATAAAAGACATTGATTATGTTATAGAAAATGATTATTTTAGCAAGCATCACATATTAGTTTAGCATTATCTTAATGGCATTTTTCACATCATTATATTTCTAAACTACATAATTTACAAATATTATCTTTATCTATGTCTTACTCATATTCTGAGCATTCATCTATGCAATCATTTTAAGATAATTTCTTACTACAAAACTAGCAAATATTTTAAGCATCTTAATAATAGTTCTTAGAGCACTCTTCAACACATCTATTATTTTAAAGCTTTGAAGGCGATAAGCAGGAGTAGCATTATAATCCATTTAAAGAGCATAACTAGCAATCTCTTATACTATTAGAGCACAATTCACATTAATGTAGATTATTAATATAAAAACCGTTTTTGCAATTAAAGCATAATGTTCCATCTTCACTACATTATAAACACTTATCAAGTACTTAGTTACAACTTTTGCAAAGTCTGTCTTTATCACTTTCTTATTCTGTATCTGGACAATTAGAAACACATTTATTTTAAGATAATTTAAAAGGAGAAATACAAGAAGTACATGCTTAACTATTTAAGCATTAATTGCAATGTTTATCAATTTAGTTACATGGATAGCACGATTCATCTGATTCTTAATAGTTATTTTAATCACAACTTTAGATACAAGAGTTATTATATAGAACAAGCGATTATTGGCATTTTTCACAAATTTCACCTCTAAATGAGCATCTCTCACAATTCCTTACCTTTTGATCACAATTTTTACAATGTATGCTATCTTCTTAGAAAGTCCCTAAAGGACAACTATCAAAACATTTATTTAAATATAAATTAAAATCTTCCTAGCAATAGAAACATACATCTCCTGTGTTAGAACAGAACAGACAGTTAGGAATTTTAAAATTGCAACTTTAGCAAGAAAAATTTGTTTCCTAATAAGCACCTTAAGGACAGTTCTCAATGCATGAATTATTATATACATAAAGCTACTTTGAACATTAAGTGCAAACAGATCCATTAGTAGAACAATTTGAACAATCTGATATTTTTAGAGTGCAGTTCTAGCAAATGTTATTTTCGTCTTAATAAAACCCATCTGGACAACTCTCTACACAACTGTTATTAAATAAGTTTAGATTTTATGAACAGTGAAAACATTCAACTCCATAAGCAGAACATAAGTAACAACCAGCTACTTTAAGTGAGCAGTTCTAGCAAATGCTATTTTCATCTTCATAAAATCCGACTGGACAACTCTCTACACAACTGTTATTAATTAAATTTAGATTTTATGAACAGTGAAAACATTCATCTCCATAAATAGAACAATTTGAACAGTCTGATATTTTAAAAGTGCAGTCCTAGCAAATGTTATTTTCGTCTTAATAAAATCCATTTGGACAATTCTCTTAACAACTGTTATTAAATAAGTTTAGATTTTATGAGCAGTGAAAACATTCATCACCAAAAGTAGAGCAATTTGAACAGTCTGATATTTTAAAAGTGCAGTTCTAACAAATATTATTTTCGTCTTAATAAAATCTATTTGGGCAACTCTCTACACAACTGTTATTAATTAAATTTAGATTTTATGAACAGTGTAAACATTCATCTCCATAAATAGAACAATTTGAACAGTCTGATATTTTAAAAGTGCAGTTCTAACAAATGTTATTTTCGTCTTCATAAAATCCATCTGGACAACTCATAAGACATTTATTATTATGAGTGTTCAGTGGATTGTCACATTAATTACAAATTTCTCCTATTTTTGAACACTTTTGGCATTCGATAAATGGAATTACATAATTCTTTCAAATTTAATTTCTACACTGGGTTAAGTTGCTTCAACATTCAGCCACATATTCAGGATTATCTTAGAACATCTAGCTTGTTCCACTAAATTTTATATTCATAAGTCATCCATCAAATGCTTGTAGCATAGAGTCACCTTTTCCTCCTATATAAAAGATATGTTCGTTTGTAATATTTAAATCTTACTTAAATCATCTAAATTCTACACATTTAGAAGGAAAGTTTATTGAAACATAGCAATAAGTACTTTTAAGTTCTGTAAACTCTATTATAATATTATGTCATTCGTTTTATTTACAGTAGCTTCCTCTAGCTTTGAGGCTTTCTCCTGAGTTGTACTGTATTTATGAAGAATTGGCTACCAAATATATCAGCAAGAAAGTAGTTTTATTAGGGTTTTAAATAGAAAGTATAAACATATTTTAAGTACTAAAGTTACCTATTTTCATTCAAAAGCTAAGCATAAAATCTTGCTAATTTATACTTTAAAGTAGATTTAATAGGCTATTTTGTACTATCTATTAGGTATCATTTTTATAAAATCTTTTACTTTCATTTTTCGGAATTAAATCTATATAAATTTCATTTTATGGAAAAGAGCAAGTTTAATTTGCTTATCTCTCTTATAAGGTAGGTATGTTTTCTATGCATTACTGTACTGTTTAGTTAATATAAACTTTTTTAAAGCATATATCACATTCACAAAAACTAGAAAAATAAGGGTAATTTACATTTCATTCTCCTTTTTATGAGCATCAAGAAGCAATTTCATCTGCATCATAATCTCTTATTTCTAAATTTCTAATAGAACTATTTTAGGAAAAAAGAATATAAGAACTTTCATTATGTATTAGCCTGCAAGTTTCTTAATCCTAAATAATCTAGAGTTAGCATTACTGCTAGTTTTATTCACTGATACAGAAATATTACTCATATAGATTTTCTTAGAATTTATACATTCCTGTAGTTATTCTAACTATAAAACTTTACTATTAACTATAGTTTTAAATTTATAAATTTAAAGAGTTATGATTACTAACAAGTAGTTTTATGCTATTAGACTGATAAACTATTTAGCAATTTTATGAAGTTCTTTATAGAAAAAATATTTAGCTTGAGCTGCTAGAATAACTCAAATTAAAAGTAACTTCAATGTGGTAGTTTTCTCTATCAAAATAATTACCCTCAAAAATTTGACTGTAGCCATATATTTAATACTAGTTTAACGAATCTATTTTATATCATTTAGTTTCACTAGTAAACAACTTATGTGAAGTTTAATTCTTACAACTTTATGATGGAACTGGATTTTCTAAAGTGCATATTCCATTACAAATTTATCAGCATGGAGTTTTGAGAGTAAGGTAATCCATAAGTTTATCATTAACATTTTATAAATCAGGGTAAAACTAAAGTCAAAGTATTTCACCTTAAGGATTTTGAAATTAATTGTATATATTACTATATAAATTTTAGTAATAAACATTTAACTATCTATAATAATATAAGTGTATTCTCATTTAATATTTAAGCACATTTCTTATATCATATCCAAAATTTTTTTTGTTTTAGCAAACTGATTTTATTCAAAATGTAGAAAAGCAGACTTGAGTTGTAATTTAACTGTTACTTTGATTAGCAACCTAAATTAAAATATGATACCATACAGCACTATCAAGCAGTGGAAAGTTATAAAAAGTAGATAAATCTCAATAGATAAATAAAGAGTTTTATTTTTGATTAAAGGCAATTATAAGAAAATCATTTCAATTTCATTAATTAGAATAACTATAATTATACTAAATAGAAAACAAATTTTCCTAAATGTTTTTATATTTTCTTGGTTTATATCAAAATTCAATTCCTCAGCTATTAGTAAAAGTTTAATTCTATAGATTTATTTACTTTGATATGTTTGTTGTTAAATCCTAAGATTTTTACAAATCTTAATATATAAAAATGGAGCGTGGAATTGTAAAATTGCTAACAGGAAATAATTTTTGAGTATCAAGTTTATCTTAAATGCAAAAGGTTTAATTATTTACTAATAAGCTCGAGTAACCAAAATTGCATATGCATTTACCTAAATTTGGTCAATTTGGGCTATAAAATTATCACTTCGAACATTCAAAACAAGTTACTTGACTTTCATTATAGCAAATTTTACAATCTTAATGACACTTAGGACAATTTCTTTCATAGTATGATTCCAAACATTAATAACAATTACTTCCACTTTTATAGGAATAAAATAAAGGACAATAATTTAAGCATTAATTATTGCTCTTTATAAGATTATTTTTGCAATATTAGCCTCTTCAGTATGTAGGTTCATAGCAGCTTTTATATTGTCATGAGCATGGATAGCATGAAAATGTATTATTAGAATCATATCAATAACCATAGCCAGTATTACAAGTTTAATCACATAATTAATTTTAAATACGATGCCTTCCACACTAGAGAGATTTTGCTGAATAACATCCTAGTTCTGTTATAGTTTTACATTAGTTACTTACTGAGCAAGCTTCAGAGCAGGTATTTGGATTTGCAAAATAATTAGTTTTATATCAATTGATAAAATCATCATACTATAATACTCCAAAAGATGTAGAAAACACTTTAAAATCATAAACATTAATTCCTTGCTAAATGCTGTCAAAAGCTTGCAATTAAGGAGAATTATAATTAAATGCTAAAGCTTTTTATGAACTGCAAACTACTTATTTTTCAATATATTAATTTTGATTAATAAACTAAGAGTTTAATGAATCTCATTAGAATAATTAACCATTAAACAATGAAGCTTAGGTATTAACATCTACATTATAAATTAGAAGTATTAAATATATACTATTAAGAGATATACTTCAACCTATACTTTAATTACATTTTCCTTATATTTTCAAAGTTGAAGAATTATCTATTCTAACTAGATATAATTATGAACTCTAGGAATTTAATTAAACTATACTCTCATTTGTTAATGAACTGTTCAAAACAATAATAGTTGTAAATGTATCTAATTATTTTCAAACTTCGTTTGTTCTTATATATTTATATGGTAATTTATCTAAGGTATAATGTGGGTCTGTTAACTAAAAATATTCTATTTAATCAAATCAGCAATCATTCTCTCCTGGACCAATACATTATGAAACGCATGCAAGATGGCAATTTTGATGGAAGTTAGTTAAATATTCTTATACTTCAGTCAAGTTATCGAATCCTTTAAAAGGAAAATATCTTAAATTATAATAAGCACCTTTAAAGCTTTAGCTATCTACTCCTAATCAGCTTATTATATCAATTAGAAAATTATTCTTATTTAAAACTAAATTTTTAGTTGCATCAAAGGAGTATTAAGCAGCGTTTTAGTTTCAAAATTGACAATAAGCATATACTTTGTTGCTAGCTTAATTATATGAAAGTCCAAGAGAAAATACTCCTTACTTTAAATAAAATAGATTTTATAAAATAGAGTCATTTAGTTTTAGCTGATCTGATTATTCATAGATTGAAAAAGAACTTAATGAGTCAGAAACTTTTATATAACCTATTATGCTATTTTATTTCTTAAAATCAATACGGATTGTAAAAAATAAACTTCATGAAGTTACTTCACTAGCGTTTCAATCAAAATTACCAAATATACTATTAGATCCTAACACTTAGTAGCCATTTTATCATGAAACATTATATTAATCGAAAATTTAAAAATATAGATAGTCGTAATCCTTCCTTAAGCATTTTGAGTTTCCTTAATAATTTAACTATCTTGTTTCACAGTCTGTAATAGCATATTGTTGCAAAATATCTTGTAGCTTATTTTAAGAAAATCCAATATGACTATATATTCTAATGTAGGAAATCTTCATCTCAATCTGCTTCAGAGATGTTAAATTAGTTGGTGCTCCACCTAAGTACATATTAGATTGATTTTAGAATAAAGAGCAATAGTCTTCTACATAGATTTAGGTAAAATTACAAGGAATATCAAGTGTTTCATTTTTTAAGCACATTATAAATTGAAAACCTCATGCAAACTCTCTTGTGCTAAAACCAAACAACAGGGCACTTTATATCTGATTATTTAATTATAAAGTAGTTTATGTTCCTTTTTAAGTTTAAAGTTTACTATTGAATTAATAAAATTAGTTATTTAACTTTATAACCGAAAGAGTGAAAAATAGTTTATTACACTAAGTAGTTGTTCCTTTTAATCCCATAATAAAAGATTCTTAACTATTATTAAAGTTCATTAAATCAAAACAAAGTAAAATGCTTCAAGGTCTTCCAGAAACTTCTTAGAGTGAATTGAAGTAAGATTAATAATCCTTATAGCCCAGATTTATTATAGTCGAATTATCTAAATAGAGTTTATTGTAGTTTATTTCATAGTAACTAGAAGAATTCAAGCATGCTTCTAAATGAGGAATTTTTTAATTATTTTACGTTAGGCATAAATAGTCACAGTTCTATTAGCAAGGAGTTAATCATACTTAAGTCAAATTAGTTTCATTTATTATAAAATCATTTGGGTTATGATAGGATGTTAAAAGCTCTATCTAATAAAGTTTAATTAGCATAACTATCTAAGAATATTGCTGTATCTAAATAGTTTAGACATTAAACTAAAATTTTTATTCCTAGATATTTCAGGATTCACATTTGGCGGCTACTAAAGATGAACTTTAACAAAGTTGAAGGTAAATTTGGTCGCTAGAGACTTTTTTCCAATAAGAGGTTGCTACATATATCCAATCATTATTATTTCAAATTAATGTAGAATTGTATTCTTCCTGGCTATCTACTGCGTATGATAATTATATTGATCAAGTATCGTTTATATCATTTATTAGATTTAGACTCATGGAATATTTAGAATCAATCACTCTTAATATTTCTCTAACTTCAAAATTAAAATCCGTATGATTAAGATCGACATTGAGGTAGAAAGATAAAGAAAACCCACGCTGTTAACCCTAAAAATCAAAATCATGGTTGTAAAAGTCGAAGTTAGAAAGAATGGGAGGATTAGTTGAATTTACTATATCACTCACAGGGACAATCAAATAAGCTTCTACTTATTGCATAATAAGAATCATAACAAGTATCTAAATTGAGCACTTGACTGACTACTTCATTTTATAATTATAACGGATATAACTTGATGATTTAAATAGTAATCACGCATTTCAACAATAAATAAGAAAATAAATAAAATGGAAAATAAATAAATGAGCTAAATCATACCTTTTAGGGATATATATCTGATTAAATAAAACATTCCAGAGTTAATTTCGAAAAGTTAACTAATAAGGCAAAAGAAAAATGATAAGTAAAAAAGAAGTGCTTCTATTATTAAAAATTACATAAATTGCATATGAAGGGAATGCATAATAAAATAAATTGTATAGCTTTACTAAAAATAATATAAACATTAAGTTAGCTTTCGCCTAAACGCTTCTTACTAGCAGTTAAGCATTTGTCTTCTTTTGCTTTTAGTTTAAATTATTTTATTTTACAAGTGTTCGATAGATGAGCTCTAGTCATTTATTGGAGAAAACTTAAATAATTGCATCACCTCATTTGATCAAAGAGTTATAATTACTTCTATCTTATCAACTCTTGCTAAATTAAAGGCTAGGAAACTATAATAGGATTAAGTTGTAGATATACAATCAAGAAATAATCAAAAGGAAGTCTTAAATTAAGAAGTTCAAGTGAAAGTGAAATATCCGTCATGAAGATTTTATTGTGGCTTTTTATGTATTAATATTCTAGCTAGGGATGCTCATTACACTAGTCTTCAAAATTAAGAAAAATTGTCTTAATAACTTCAGAGAACAAAAGTAGCTAAAGAATGAACAAAAGAATTTAATATAGAAAGAGATTTTAGTATTGCCAAAGGAACTTGAAAAAGAGAAAGATGCTATTACCAAGAATAAAGCAGGGAGAAGAGAATTTAATTACAAAAATAAATTTTAAGAAATTCTAAGCAGTAAAATTAGAAATAGTCAGCCCGGGGATGAAAGATAGATGATTTATTGATGAAAAACCATGCAGAATATTTAGGAATCTCGAAATAGCTTGGCAATAAAATTATATATCTTAAGAATAATAGAAAAATCCATACCTAGATATAGATTAAATACTTATTCTATTTGCATTCTAAGAATTAATAATAGCTTATAAATAGAGGATATGATACACTTGAATTGTAAGAGATTAAATAAAATATTGGTGAGAGAAATCTCCTTTATGAACAAGATTAATAGGAGAAATAAAAAACACAATAATCACAGTTTATACTACATATAGTCTATTTAATAAATTACTGTGCTGTAGTGGCTTCGATCTTTATCAATCATTATTTGGAAAGAATTTGCTGTTTCTTTTATTTTTTTTCATATTATAATTTTATCAGTCTGGATCTTTCTTAAATTCTTGTTTCTCTTCCAGCGATACTACTTTCATGATTTGCCTAAATTAAGATTAACTGAGTTTTCTCATTTATCTCCTTTCTTCTTGTAACTTTATAATAAGAGCAATAAAATTAGCCTATCTTCTTTCATAATCTCAGATAAACCCTTTTGATTGCTCTAAATCTAAATTATACCAAATGAAGCTTTTAATTAACTATGTATCTAGTATCTTTTCACTCCTATTTTATCTTAAAATTTGACTAATTATTATTTATCTCTGTATATTCCACATTTTTTTATTTCATAGACTATAAATAATCATATAATTATTTGATTGTTTATTCTCTTCAACCAGTCATAAATTAAAATGCTATAATAATCATAAAACTAAAATCCAGATGTATAAAATATATTAAAGTCCTTTATGATAAAGATAGCTTCGACTAATTATCAAGCATTTTATGAAAAAGAAAATTTTATAATTTCAGAAGAAGCTAGAAATTCATATTATAATAGACTTTTAATACTTACCAAGTTATATAAATGTATATCAAAGTCTTAAATCTATTTATTTAAAATTTAAATTTATTTTATGAAATTCTTAAAATAAGCATTCTTTTTCCCACTTAATATATGATTAAAGTCTTAATATTAATTTCATA
This sequence comes from Loxodes magnus, assembly GCA_946699065.1. Lineage (NCBI taxonomy): Eukaryota > Ciliophora > Karyorelictea > Loxodida > Loxodidae > Loxodes > Loxodes magnus. The sequence goes on from CAMPDV010000324.1 coordinate 339,469, forward strand.
AGACTTTTATTCCTTTTTTTAATGCAATCACTTGAGTAAAGATTAATTTTTCACTTTTTAGATTTTACATTTTTTTTTAGAAAAAGTGATTAAAAAATAGAAGAAAGTCTTAAATCTTAAAGCACTAAAGTGAGATTTGCTTAAAGAAAATTTAAATTAATAGAAGCCTATGATTTATATCTTTAGCTTATGTATTTATTTCTTATAAATAGAATTTATAAAGTCTTCTTTTATTTATCAATCAATTTTTATTTAACATTTCTAAGTTCATTTTTATTGTAAGTTAAATCTCTTTTATTATAAGCTTTAATATCTTGGTGATTTTATCTAATTTTTCTAACTAAAAATATTCTTAAGAATATACTAAGGAAAGGATTGATATACACTAAAATTTATAAAGAGTTTAAAATGTGATAATTAATGTATTTTTAATTATTAGGATTTAAAATAAAATTATTAGTGAATCCTTAATTAATGCTTAAAGCCAATTAACTTTATAACTTGCTTAATTAAATATTTTTCTCTCAAAAACTATTTTTAAATTAACTAATTATTAAGGATCTTAAAGTAAGTTTCATCTCATATTTCATTTAATGTTATTTAACTTATTCAATTAACTTTTAGATTTATATAGTAATTATATTATGCTTTTAGTTTATTAATTTCTTTATTTGTCTTTATTTTAACATCATTTTTTCAAATAAGTTAATAATGACAACAAAAAGAGAATTTTATGCTTCTTTATCAGCTTATAATTGAGGCTATAAATTTTAAGAAATCGATAAGCGAATAAAATAAAATAATATTATAGGTATAGATTTATTAATTTTCTCTGTGTTGATATTTCTCTCTGATGTTAATTTCTTTATAACTAGATTCTTTTTATTCATATGCTTTTGCTTTTATTTATCGATTTTATTTTTATATATTTTATTTTCTCTCTTTTTTCACTTTGCTTTTCCATTTTTCTACTTTTGCAAATTCTTGAGCCAAGTACTCATTTATTTATTTAACTTTTATTTTTTTAAAATCTTGCTAATAGCATTTACTAAGGAGATTTTCTTCAGACCTCTTTTTAAATTCTGATTAATTTTGTACATAAAACATCTAGAATTAATTTTATATAGTCAAGTCTCAACTTTTATTCTCTTAGTAATTTATTTTTGTTATACAAAGAATTTGCTTTAGTTCATATATTTAGAATTCCTTTTAAGTTATATCAATATTACTTCATGGGTTTAAATAGAAGATTCCGGGGTATCTTAATATAGATTTATTTCACTTTTTTACAATTATCTAATTGGCCTTATTATATCTATCTTCGTTAATATGTTTATTTGCGTTATTTTTAGTAATTGGATAATTGTCAAGTTCTCTTTGATTCCCATTTTCCCCTTTTATTAACTTCTATTTTTTGCTTATTCAATGATAAAGAACTCAATTAGAAGAACTTGAGAAGTAAATGCAGAGGATTTTATTACTTATGTGAGTCAATCTTAAAGTTTTCAAGTTTTAATCAATAATCTTAAGAATGTAAGCTAATAAATGTTTAGCATGGAAATAATCTATCATCTCATTTTTCTTTAGCAGCATAATGGGAAAAAGAAATAAATTTAGGAAGATTAAGTAAAGAAATTCACACTGAGAAAGAATCGTACTTAGAACTTGAATTATTTGAAAAAAGATGACAATAAAAGTAAATCAAACTTTAAGTATCTAGTTCCTATTCTCTCATTAGTAATCTTATGTTTTATATTTTTTAGACTAAGAGACTTATATCTCTATTAGTAGATCCAAAAGACATAGAAATTTTAGATAGAGGATTATACTTTAATCCTTATAATTCACCAAATTTTCAAAAATATGAATTAATGCTTCCATAACAGACTTTTAGTTAAAACTCAGCCCAAATACTAGAGAAACTTTACTATTACCTTATTAAGCATATAATAAACCTTATAATAGTAAATCTAAACTTTTGAAAGCATAACTTCATTAGATATTTAGAAGCCAATTTTAAACTAAGCTTATTATCTTTATAAAAACTAGCAAATACAAAGAAAATGCTTACCTTATAAAAAGCATTTTTGATTTAGATTTAGTTCTTAGAATAAGTTGATTATAATTTAATTATTGTATAGTTAAATAAAAGAAAATAAATTAGTTTATCTTTATATTTGTTTAGCTTTAATTAAATATCTAATTATATTAATCATTTTCAATCTAGACTAGAAAACTTTATTTAAAGTTAGTTTATAATTATTGTGTTAGTCCATAAATGACTAACTCTTATTATGAATGACTAAAAAGCGATATTATTTATAATTAAAGACTAGACTAATATCCTTATTATTATATGAGCAGCAAATGATTACTAATGCTAAAGATATTTAATAGCTTAAACTATTATAAGAGTTAATACTCTAGTAGAAGATAATCATTTAATAAGATAAAGTTAACATTTTACTGAGCTAAAATCTTATTGGCACATGCTATTTTCAAAACTAAACAAATTCTACATTCCGTTCTTAATATCCAAATTTGTCATGCCTTTTTGAAAATCTTAAGCAAACTTTTAATCTCTTTTTACTTTTACCTAATTATCTTCTATTTTATCCAAAAGTAAAGATACTACATCTACTTATTCAACTATCATATGTCTTAAATTATGAAGTCCAAGAGATTCCATTTATTGAGAGAAGATCATCAAAAGCAACGCTAGTCATATGTGAATGCTCACAAGCTAAAAAAATCCATCTAAGCAAAATAACTCTTAATATATCTTCTTAACTAATACCTCTATAATTACTAAATATCAATTATGATCCATATTAAGTTAAATCAACGTACAATCACCCAAATCAAAGAACTAAAATAACTTATTAAGCTAATAATTAAATAACTAGCCTTAAATAGAATCTATCTGATTTAAGTGTAAGAAACCATAAATCTCAACTAAAGATACTAACTAGCCATTATATAAATAACTATAATGCTATTAATTAAATAACTAACTAAGAGGCTACTTATATCATCAGTAATAACTATATAATAAAATACAGACAAGCATAGAAGAATCTAATGGATCTTTTAATTTAAATAGTATTAATAATACTAAAAGCTAAGAATTATAAATAGCTAGGATAATTATTAATTTAACAGATAGTAAACTAATTGTAAGGAATAGCTTTAATTAATTCTAAGTATCTTAATAAGCTTGTATAGCTTTACTTTAATTAAAGCTATTAAATATTACTTAGCTTTAAGATATAATATCAAATATAATGTAAGATTTTAATTATTATATAATACACCAAAATTACCATGCTTCTAAGCAAATTAGCAGGATACTTTTATAAACTTCTATATCTATAGAAATTAGTTCTATACTTGTCATTACATATTATTGCACAAGGAACTGACTTAAAAGAGAAAATAAATAGGGATAATAGATTTAATGCTATGATCTAGCCCTTTAAATTGATTTTAGCAAAAGTATATCATACTGTAGCAAGGGATAACTATAGTAATGAAGGCTATTATGATTATTTTTTATAGCTTAGCTTATTTATTAAGCTTAATCCTATCATAGCTACAGTATATTGTACTAAGGACTTACTTACTAACTTTTCAAGAAAAAGTGAAAAAGAGATTAAAGGCTATAGCTAAGCTATAAAGTTAGAGTCAGTTTTGCTTCTGCTTAATATAATGTAAGATTTACTTAATTAAGGTTAACAAATTTGAAGGAGAATTGAGTGTTTGAACAATATTATAAAGCTAGTTCATATGCTTGCTGAATCTCATTTTAGTAAAGGCACTGTACAGAAACTTAAATAAGAATGAAGAAGCAATTAGGTGCTGAAATGTAGCTCTTTGGCTAAATCATGATAATAATATTGCCTGAAGTTATAAAGAAGAACAGTAAGAAGCTTATGAAAATATGATGAAGTTAGAGAATTTTAAGCATGTCTATTAAGATAAATCTTGATCTAACTTTTACCTTTGCTATTAAAGGAGAATTTCTTAAGTTAATAGGTAGAGAAAGAAGAATTGAAGACTTGAACTGAGTTATTAGTTTTAATCCTTCATATAATGAAGTTTTTAAAAGACAAGAACTTGCTTTAAATAAATAAAGCAAATACGAAGAAGAAATTAAGTGTTGTTACTTAGCCATAAAGCTTATTCTAGGCAACGCTTCTTTCTGCAATAAGAAAGGAGTTTCTCTATTCAGATTAAGAGCAATAAAGTACTAAATTGTAGCTATTTAAACTACATTCTAACAATAAAAAGCTCAATACAACGAAGGGCCATCATTATATTAGATTAAAGTATCAAAGTATAAGAATGTATTGATATAAGTATGAAATAAGAAGCGGATATCAGCACACTTAATATCTTATTATTTACCTAGATTCTAGTAAGTTCTATTATAATAAATTATGTCTATTATTAAAAGGTTAACATGTAAAAATATTAGTAATAGTCTATTAATAAAATATAATATCAGCTATTTATTTAACTAAAATCCTTTAATTTAAAATTAAAAATAACTTTCGCAAAAGTTTGAAAGAAGTATTAGCAATGGATAGATTATAAGTTCCATGATTATTTAGAAATGCTAAAAAATTATATGGTTTTTATATAGATAAGGTGTGTTAATTTTACATTAAGAATCTATCAAGTTATAAGGAAATTAAAAATAAAGAGTTTAAGAATGAATATATTTAACTTAAAAATTAAATTTTTATCTTCTTTGATATTAAGCATCTTTTGACTTTATTTTTATATTAGTGGATGCCTATATAGCTCTAAATAAACAACACTATACAACTAAGAATTAATATTGATACTTTTAACATTATACAGATTCCTTGGGATCAAAGAATAGTCCCTTTCATTTTATTTCATATTATCCTATATTTTTGATGCAGAAGATTCTAAATTTTTTTAAACCTTAGCATTTTCTCATTTTCGTAAATAGTTGAAGTTTTTGGATTATTTAATTGAATGAGAGACTTATTTTAACATATTTTATTTCTTTAAATTTTGATCTTATTTAGTTTAAGTCATTGCTAGCTTTTCTTCTTACTAAGTCTTAATTAATTTTGATATTATTATTTTACTTGGTAAGCAAATTAAAGCCCAGTCTGTGTTTAACCACTAGATTTAAATTTAAAGAAAAATTTAGATTATTAAATTAATAATTGTGAGTAAGAGTTTATCATTAATTATATCTTATATTCTCTTAAAAATAATCATTTATACGGATAATATAAAAGCTTTACTTATAGATGTTTTATTCTCTCCAGCAAAGCTAAAATAATAAAATAGAAATATAAAACTCTTAATTAATAAAATTTCTAGCTATTGCTTATAAAATTTAAACTAGAAGTATTTAATTTAATTTTAAAGATAATGACTCATTTAAAATCCCTAATAATTAATAATTAATAACTTATTATATTTAGATACTAAATTTATTTTTCTTTATTTTAAGAGTAAAGAATATTAAATTATTTCATTATTTTAACATTGCCTATCTTTTAAAAGGATTAGACATAATTTATATTCTAAATAACTAAGAAGGATATAATTTATATTAAAAGATATTATTGATTAGAAATGCTAGCATTTGTAATATTAATTAAAGTTAGTTTATATCATCTAACTATTTTTATTTAATAGATAAAAAAGATTTAGTGCTTATATATATTAATCTAATTTGCTTCATTATCTTATTTATTTTTCATAATTCTAAAGATATAAATCTAACTTATAAAAGATTAAATAAGCTTATTTAATCTTTTAATTTATATAATACTCTTAAGCATATTTAATATAATAATTATAAAGAATAAAAATAGTAATTTATCTAAAAAGAATAAACATTTCTTAGTTAATTAACTATAAGACTCTAATTTTAATCTAAATGTGCTTATAATGAAAATATTTCTTTTAAAATAAAGAAAAGGTAGGATTATTTTAATAAATGTTGATATATTTTATTTTAAATATTTAATTATGATGAAGAGTATAAATAATTATTCCTAAAAGTTCTTAAAAAAAGGTTTTATATAAATATTCCCAGATATATATCTTTAAACATTTTCTGATATAATCATTTATAGAGTCACATGATTTATCAGTTAGAATTAGATAGGATAAAAAGAATAAAATTAGTTAAATAATAGTCAATGAATTTTAGACACTAAGCCAATTTAAGATAAATTAAGTAAAAGAATAAAAACAGCAAAATAGCATCATTGACAATAAGGAGAGAAAAATAAATATAAAGAGTGGATAAGCATTTTACTGTTAAAGCCACTAGAACTTAAATTATTAATGCTAGAGATTAAAATTAATTAGCCATAGCTTTTATTATTTAGACAAACTTATAAAAGTTTTATTAGTAAGATGAAATACAAAATTATCTAAAAGTTTAAGATAAAATGTTTTAATTTAAAAAGAGATATTCTAGCTTTAGTAAATTTGGATATTAATGATAATTGTTTAAATGTATTTAATTAAATAAATTAGCTCTAGTGAGAACTGGATATTTAATAAATATTTTCTTAAGCCTTTGAATGATTAATTATTAGAGTAATTTAAGAAATATAATTTATAAAATTCTCCTTATAAAATTTTCCCTTTTTAATTAGACTTATTATAGGTAGGAACTATGATTATTAATTTATTGTCTGATATTTAACTTAAATCTCTTCTCATACTTATAGAGATTTTATTTATTAAAGAGATACAAGTAATAAATAAATAAACTTAGAATATAAAAAATATAAAATAGATATTAAATTAAATAAGTTAAACAATTAATTAATTATAAACTAAATGTAAAAAAGAGTTTAGCATTCTCTTGGATTTCAACTAGGTACTTGCTGCCATTTTCTTAACGAGGATGGATGCCATGACCTTCTTGATTAAGTGGTAGGTAACTGCTGTTGATTCTCAGTCTATCCAGCAATATTTTTCTCTTATAAATTCCATTTGATGTAATTCAAAGTTTGTTAATTTAAGTTCATGTTCTGTTTTGTTCTTTTTCGTTCAGTTTTTTTCAGGTTATGCATTTCCTTAATAAATGAAATCTTGATTTGCAGTATCAACACTTTTAAGTTCTTATCTTGATTAATTTTTTATAAATATCTTGTTTTCTATCTTTTCTAATCTTTTTATTATATTCTGATCTTAAATTCCGATTTATGAGATTTCTTCTTTTTTTATTTAAGTTGGAGTTTTTTCTAATTACATTATTTGATTATTGGGTAAGTTTGATTAAGATTATCTTCATAATTATTCTTCTGTTATTAATTGATTTTATATTAGTTATTTTCTTAAGATTGTTAATTCGTTATCCTGAAAATCAATATTACTCATAAGTTCTCTTATTTATATGCTTTGGTTATATTTGGTTTCTTCGTATCGGGAAATTTATTTTTTCATTTGTTCGACTTAATTTTAGAGTTTTTAATATGAGTCATTTTTTATTCTTCTACTTATTACATTCCAACCATCACTTTACCTTTGAAAGAAGTACTAGATTCTGATGTAGTCATCTACTTTTATTTTTCTTTGCCCACCTTTCTTTTGGCTTTTCTATTTTAGTTTCTAGAAAGGCGAATCGACTATTCCGTTTTTACCGCGTAATTTTTCCATTTTTATAAGTTAAACAATTTACTAGATAAATAGCTTAAATTAGGATAATCTAAGATTATTCTTATTATTATATATTGTAGCTATTAGTACCTATTAAGCAATATCAATAAAGCTAGTAATAAAGATTATTTTTGTATTTATCTCTATCTATAATCTGATGTATTTATATTCATAAGTTATTTACTAATTATCTAGTATTGCTTAAGAAATTAATAAATGTAAATTCTATTTAGATAATTAGGATTGTGGGATAATAAATTTAAATTAATAGCTATATTAAAGCAAAAAGTTAAGAAATAAATAAAAAACTTATATAAGAATCATTTATTTTAGAAGTGTAAATAGATAATATCATATAAATTAATAGTTATGTATTCTCCTTTTTATTAAACAAAATAACCATTTTATAGAATTATTTTATTTATTGTGGATTCATTTTATTTTTAATTGTATGAGTATATCAATTTAAAGGTTCTTATTGTCTCTAATAGTAACTATTTCTAACTTATATATGTATTAGATTGAAATGGTTAAACATCTTAACTATTTTTATTATAAAAAACCGCCATAGTTGTTCGAAGGTGAACAACAAGGTCATCTTCATCAGAGGTTGGGGGAGTTAAGTACCCATAATCGACTTTATGTCTTCCTCTGCTTTGGTTTGGCCTCGAGACATAAGATTCTTAGACCTTCGACGTTGGCTTGACTTGGTTTCGTTTATTTTTAATACTGGAACGAAAAAGAAATAATATTGCGAGCTTCATCAGAGGTGGGGAATTTAAGTACCCATAATTGACACATGTCGTCCTCTGCTTTGGTGATGCAATGAGACACAATCCTGCCATGTCCTTGGACCTCCAGCAAGTATTAAAGATTACGAGTATTCTAAAATTATATCAGTATTGAAGATTTTTATCAGTATCTGATAATTTTATCAGTAGCAAACATTCTTGTCAGTATGAAACATTTTTTTTTAAAGAGCTGCGCACCAACGAGAGTGCTACGCGCTCTATAATCAAATTTATTTATTTATTTATTATTTATAATATACAATTTTAGTTAGAAATTGGCTGTATTTAAAGAAATTTAAAGTATCTAGTACATGAAAGAAAAAATAAAGTTTGCAC